>JBAMJV010003184.1:0-88394 GCA_037951105.1 Echinarachnius parma
CAGATTTTAGCGCAACATTTCAAAGTTGCATTGAATACAAAAGTCCACCCAATACTTTCTTTTCCTTTCGATGTGACACGCTTACAATGTATTCTAGCGATTCTGGAGGTGCATTTAAACTAGTGAAATCTGACGTTTATTGTGTTTCTGCTGCGGTAATATCCTGATCCGGATTTATATGGTCGCTGGTAGAATGCTTAATAACAAAAATGGTGGTGTTTCCATATAACTCGCTGAGTGTCACGGTCGCATGTTTTAAACCAGATAATACACACGCATTAAATTGAGCTGTAATATTCAAGGGACAAAAAGTGTTGAATCAAAATGTATGCATTTATGCAGTTATCTAATGGAAACAACGTATATTTATTATGCCAACTGATCAAATGGCGAGCGGATTATCAAACCAAAAACTAAAGACAATAAATGAAGAGCTCAGTTTCAAAAGGTGCTAAATCCACTTCCCATAACAAATTGAGTTAACGATATATCTACATTTATAAGCTACGTAGCTATCTTGGAATCCACATTTTACGACAAATTACTCACTCAAAATCGAAACATAGAAAGTTGATATTTTCAGGCACGTGTACACATTTGGATAAAGAAACCAGTTTTCTTCGAGGGTGGAAAAGGTGGATATAGCGCCTTTCGGAAAAAAAAGCTCTTTAAATATAAATGTTGCCATACACATTTTTTTATTTTTTGTATACGACGAATTATGAATCTGTATTCCTTTCATATTATTCTGTCATTAGGGACACTGAAGGTGAGCCAGGTAAAAGGAGAGGTTATTTACACCGAGGCCGTTTGATGTGACTTCTCTACCATCATGCCTGTCTCTCTGTGTGAGTGGAGAATTAGAATCGGCAGATTCCTACCTCGAACTTCGAGCGATGGCAGAAAGTGGTGTACACATAGAATACATTCAATAACAAAAGACAACATGAAGAAACAGTCCAGTGCCAAGGTTTCTCAGGAGAAGAGCCCCCAAAAAGGGAGTCGTGAATCAAATTCATCAGACAATGGACTGGCATTTACCCTACTAACACTACTCACAGTATCATGTTTGCTGAGAATGAGTGAGGTGGTGGTGCCAAGTCTAAATAGAACTGTCGCTCCATTCGATACGCATTCAGTTGTAAAATCGTCATTATTTAACTATCCGGTCTTGACGATCCAGCCAATGCCTGCACTACGCGGCACGTCCTGGATATCCCCTACCTCCAGCTCGCTAACATCAGACATACCAACAAGACAGCACTCTGATCTTTTGATATTTCAGTCGCAGTATGCATCATATGACAACTTTTCAGTTGACGTGCCTTCAAGACTAAAATGTTCCAGCTTGACAATCCAGGCAATAGCTACACTACACAACAACTCACTGGTGAGACTCAATTCAAGCCCAATAGCAACATACATGGTCCCAATATCTAACTGTTCTCTCACATCAATCCAATCTATACGCACATCATGCGAGCATGTATTAATGCTTTCGTCATCAAACCAAAGTGCAGTTGACGTGCCTTCAAACTAAAATCTCCCAGCTTGACTATCCATGCAGTAGCTGCATACGACGTCTCACCAGTGGCTCCCTCTTCCGACAACATGACGTGTTTGCCCTGTTAGCGTGAGTTCCACCTCGGTGGAACTCAACTGGTCACATTTTTTTCTGATGTTGACACTTTTATCTCTTCAGGCAACAATCCCATGCTGTTTTAACTGCCTCCTCCCCCCAGGCCTAGTGCTATGATAGAGATAATCTTCTCTGGGCTGCAGTTCACTGTATGACCACTAGTCTATGTTTGCAGACCTCTTCATTCTTATTATGACCTATAAACATTCAGACAGCATGTCTATTTAAGTTGTCTGTAGCAGTTATCCTGCCTGTAGACTGTAGTGGACACTAAACTAAATTAATTCTAAAAGTAAAACACCAGTCTCTTTTGAGGCCAAAAACTTAACCAAGGGAGTAGCATTTATTAAACAATCATTCTGGTAAATGTGCAGTGAAAGATTTTAGCAATGTTTTCCCCAGAATGAGAATTCTCTCTCCCAGTCTCTTTTATATACACATCTCGCAAACCTTATATAATACTCACACAACCAATGTTATAACCTACAGTATACTTTTACTGAGTTTAATTACTAAGACTAACACTATAACACTTCTGGTCTAGCTCGGGTCCACTGGCCAACGACCTTGACATACCTCCTCTCTTTCTCCTCACTTCCTCCTCTTGCTGCCAGTAAATTGACACATCAGCGCCTAGAGGCTAGTGATAAGAGCGAACAGGGATCAAATAAATTCCCCAAGGTCCAATCTGAACTAGCTTGACAGTGGAAAACCCAGACCGCTCGCCAGCGCTGAGGAGAGGTAGTCCCCTAACTACTGTGTAACCTAATGAAAATCGCGCTCAATGTGCCTCCAAGACTGAACTTCTCCAGTGCGATAACCCAGTCAGTACCCCCCTCCCACGGGGAAATTTTTGCATTTATATATAGTACTTGGAATGGTGTAATCTGGTGCATACAAACATAAAGCATAAGCCACATTATGTATGATCCAACATCATAGCTTACAGCCAAAAATGAGTCCCGAGGGAGCGAAGCGACCGAGGGCTGGAGAGAGCCAGAGGGGGAGGGTTTGGGAGGGGGTATCTCCCTCCCACGGGGAAGATTTTGCATTTATATACTTGAAATGGTGCAATCTGGTGCATACAAACATAAAGCATATGCCACATTATGTATGATCCAACATCATATCTTACAGCCAAAAATGAGTCCCGAGGGAGCGAAGACACCGAGTGCTGGGGAGAGCCAGAAGGGGAGGGTTTGGGAGGGGGTACCCCCCTCCCACGGGGAAGATTTTCCATTTATATACTTGAAATGGTGCAAACTGGTGCATACAAACATGAACCATATGCCACATTATGTATGATACAACAACATAGCCTACAGCCAAAAATGAGTCCCGAGGGAGCGAAGCGACCGAGGGCTGGGGCAGAGCCAGAGGGGAGGGTTTGGGAGGGGTTTTCCCCTTCCACGGGGGAAGATTTTGCATTTATATACTTGAAATGGTGCAATCTGGTGCATACAAACATAAACCATATGCCACATTATGTATGATACAACAACATAGCTTACAGCCAAAAATGAGTCCCGAGGGAGCGAAGCGACCGAGGGCTGGGGCAGAGCCAGAAGGGGAGGGTTTTGCATTTATATACTTGAAATGGTGCAATTTGGTGCACGTCACACAAACAGCCAGAGCAATGACAGCCTACACAGGAACTACGTAGCCCGGTACAGAAAAACCCACCCCAGACGTGGTACCATACGCAAGTTACACAACAAACTGAGATAATTTGTTTGCGCGCGAAGCGCGCAGCGAAAACTTAAAATAGATGTATGAAATAGTTTGTAAACGTTAGAATTTAACAAGTATTGGCTCATACATTTTTGTTCTTTCTTTCCCACTCTTCTTCTTTTTCTTTCTTTCTTTCTTTCTTTTTTTTTTTTTTTTTTTTTTTTTTTGGGGGGGGGCTTTTTGGTGGGGCAAAAACGTGTTTTGCCCCCCCCCCCACTTTTTGGATGGGGGGGGGGGGCCGCCCCCCCCCCCCCACCCCCCCTGCCCCTTCCACTTTCGGCGCCTATGCCCCCCCCCCCCCCTCCCCCCCTCCAAGGAACCGTCAGACATTGCCAAAGCCTCAAGGCTATTTGCTTTACAAAGGGCCCTTTTGTGGTTTCATGTATGTTACGTGGACGTGCTGTGGCATGACCGGTAATAATGATTGAATACTTATTTCAGCGCGTAGAGGCTCTATGCAATAATGCGCAATATAAATGTAAATTATTATTATTATTATTATTATTATTATTATTATTATTATTATTATTATTATTATTATTATTATTATTATTATTATTATTAGTTTCGGTATATCTTCCATGCATTGCCTAAACTAGCACACCTACATTGTTGAGCAATACAAATGCCGAAGCATCCCAATTAGTTTTTGTTTTTGCTTTAGAGTACATTTTTAGACATTTTTTTATATTGTATGAACATTTGTAGCGTGGTATAAAAAGTAATCACATTATCTTAATTACGCTGCCCTAACATGAATTATCGTAGGTAAATAGTCGATCAACTGATGTGATGTTAATATCGTTAATGTTGCTTATGCAGCTTAATGCATGTATTATTTTGATGAATATCAAAAACAATCAATATAGACCTTACAAAGCACATTTAGATCCCATTCCTACTCAAACGTATGTTTGTTCTCTGTTTCCAATCTTTCTGTTGCAGGAAGCCAATTTTCAGAATTCGTGTTATGCATCCTGCATGAGCCTGAAGAAGGGTCAAGGGTATTGTCTGCGGAAGCTATTCATCTGCAGGCTCAACCTGATGAGGGCAGGGGACATAGAACCTAATCCTGGTCCTAAGAGTAAGACCAAGACCAGAGGAGCAGATGCTGATTTCAGGTATGTTCACTATCACAAGAGATATTGTATGTACCGTATGTAATGATGTATTATTATTATGTTATTTATTTATTTTTTTATTTTTTTTTATTTTTTTATTTATTTTATTTTATTTTTTTTTTGGGGGGGGGGGGGCGGAAGGAGGGGGCGGCGGTGGTTATAGGGCCATCATCTAATGTTGAAGTCTCCTCCTTATTTCAGCACACCTACATGTGTATCTATTCGGTTATTGTTTACAAATGTCATTACACCTATTTATAGCTATGAATATGTGCCTATATTGATATACCACACTCTTTTTTTCAAAGAAATCCTTAAAGGCCTAGTCCCATACTGACGATTTTCACGGCGACTCGCAACGACTCGCAACGATTTACTAGAACGAAGCGACTCGATTTAGCCACGATTTAACAACGAATTGGGAAGAATTGTACGGCGACTCAAGACGAATATTTGTTCTTCGTCGTTATTCGACGAGTCAGCTCGTCCTTCTTTTGTCTTTAACCATTGCGGTAGAAAAATCGTGGCAGAAAAAAAAGTTGTGGTCCCATAGTGGCGATTTTTGCGGCGACTCGCAACGAATTATCATTCGTGGAGAAAATCGCTTGAGTCGTCGCGAGTCGTTGTAGTTCGTTGCGAGTCGTTGTAATTCGTTCTGCGAACCGTTGGGCATTGTGTAGAACGCCATGAATCGTGTTAGCACAACGAATGTTTTGGGACTGTTCAAAACTATCGCCATGTCGCGACGATTTCCTTTCATTCTTTTTATAGAACAATAGGGCAGTGCATCATATGAACAATCGGACTTGTAAGAGTCAGTACCACGGGCGTAGATCTGTCATTGATACCTTTCAACAGGGGATGATCTATTCATTCACCACCCCCCCCCCCCCCCCCCCCCCTCGTGATGAATAGGTATTACGTAAGTCTCTACGCCCATGGTCAGTTAAAAAACGGACAGAGGCGATCTTCACAACGAAGCGATACGACTCGCAACGAATTGCAACGATGTGGAACGACTTGACACGATTATGCAACGGTAAATACAATGATTTTTGGTGAAAATCGTCGTGGCGTGGCGATTGTTTTGAACAGTTGAAGACGGCGATTTTCACGATTTTCTTCACGATGCGCGACGGTTTTGGGGGAAGAACCGATATGATGTAACACGACGCAACACGACCTAAGCGATTTTTCTCGACGAATGTCAAATCGTTGCGATTCGCCGTGAAAATCGTCAGTATGGGACTGGGCCTTAAGTTGGGCAAAAAAGGTTAATTTATGACAATAGAGTACCAAGCTATACTGCAATTGTCTACTAGTATATCCCCTAATGAAGTGTAAATAAATGTTGTGAAATTGTTTGCTATAATCTTGGAAACATTTTTTAATTTGGTCTTAATACATTACTGATGAGAAAAAGTGATGTTTCCATTTTTTATCTTTGGTCCAGGGTGCATTTTGGCGATTTTAAAGATAATTAGCTAATTTGCATATTTGTGAAATAAGGTCAGGGGTCATTTTCTATCTAGGAATAGTACAATATTGATACAAACTAGTATTCTAGGTTATTTTGGGGCAAGGATTCCATTTCCGGTGCTCGTTTGTAAGTGATGTATGGGAAACACTCTGAAATCCAAGATGGCTGCCCCTAATTTGCATATTTATGAATATTATTGATTTTCAGTGACTACAGCCCCTAATAAGCAATCATTCCGGATTATTATTTGTCAGTTATGTTCTAAGTATGCATTTAAGATATCAGAGATGAGTTGCCATCGTGGCAACCTCTAGCAATTCATATTATTTGCATAATTATGTATTTTACCTAATTTGCATATTCCCCAAAATCGAGTATATTGGGAACCCGGCAGGTAAAAAAGACAAGTAATACCACTTTTCCAAGGTTTTGGGGGGCAGCAGATCCATTTTTGATACTTATTTACCTGTATCACCATGGCATCCATCTCAAATCCAAGATGACTGCTCCCTAAATTACACATGTTATCATACACGACTATATTATTTCGGTTATATTAGATTGATATTATAATGTTTTGACTTTTAATTATTGGAATGAGCAACTAGAATATTTGAATCACAATGTAGTTGTTTGCTTACAGTAAGCAAATCATACTTTTATCAATAAAATGCCGTTTAAGTAGCAAATAGCATTATTTACTTTAAAATGACAATAGCGGCCATCTTGAATTTATGTGGGTTGCCGAGGTGATACAGGTAAATAAGTATCATGAATGGATTCGTTGCCCCCTAAAACCTTGGAAAAGTGGTATTACTTGTCTTTTTTACTTGCCGGGTTCCCAATATACTCGATTTGGGGGAATATGCAAATTAGGTAAAATACATATTTATGCAAATAATATGCATTGCTAGAGGTTGCCATGATGTTAACTCATCTTTGATATCTTAAATACATACTTAGAACATAACTGACAAATAATAATCCG
The DNA here is from genome assembly GCA_037951105.1 of Echinarachnius parma. Taxonomy (NCBI): domain Eukaryota; kingdom Metazoa; phylum Echinodermata; class Echinoidea; order Clypeasteroida; family Echinarachniidae; genus Echinarachnius; species Echinarachnius parma. Next base: position 6,960 of record JBAMJV010003184.1, read on the forward strand.
GAATTATTGCTTATTAGTGGCTGTAGCCACTGAAAATCAATAATATTCATAAATATGCAAATTAGGGGAAGCCATCTTTGATTTCAGAGTGTTTCCCATACAGCACTTACAAACGAGCACCGAAAATGGAATCCTTGCCTCAAAATACCCTAGAATACTAGCTTTTATCAATATTGTACTATTCCTAGATAGAAAATGACCCCTGACCTTATTTCACAAATATGCAAATTAGCTAATTATCTTTAAAATCGCCAAAATGCACCCTGGGACCAAAAATAAAAAATGGAAACATCACTTTTTCACATCAGTAATGTATTTAGACCAAATTAAAAACTGTTTCCAAGATTATAGCAAAAAAAATTGCTGCTTTACATAACCTGATAGACTATACATGTGACGTCAAAGATATTACGTCATGTTTCTTCGCCCGGACTCAATTTTGTTACGGGGGTTCCTAAAATGAATTTTTGAATAAAGGTTTTTAATGAAAATGACATATTTGCAGCCGAGGCTGAATTACATAGTCATGTACAAGGTAAAAACACAGTTATAGTTAAAATACATCCAAATATAATAATATCAAAAATTAGTTTAACATGTCAGACAATGTAAATACATTAATCAAAAAGGCTATAAACGGTGTAAAGCAAAAGATATACAACATACAAATTAAATTATGAATAATAATCATTTAAGATGCGAACAAAATAGGGAATCGAACTGTTTTTAAATCTATTAGTATTGCACTTAGGTTGGGTGTATTTTTGAAAATGTCGTAAATTATAATTAACAATAGTCGAATTTGGTAACCATGAAGAACAAAGTTCATGTTTTTCTAAACTAATAGCAAAATCAAGGCAAAGTTTCTCTCTACGTTCTTTTAAGGATAATAAATTGCACATTTCTAAAGCATTATCATATGATTGATAATGATAAAATCCCAAAATAATTTTACAAGCACGTTTTTGTATTCTTTCAATATCATCACTTTGTTTACATGTAAGATTGGAGTGAAAAAGTGGGACACAATACTCTAATATTGGTCGTATGTATCCAGTATAAACAATAACAAGGTCACAAAGAGGTAAATTAAATCGTTTCAATGTACGTAGCATAAATAACTTTCTATTGCACTTCTTTATCATTTCCTTTACTTGAGTATCCCATTTTAAATTACATTGAATATAAACTCCAAGAACTTTAATTACATTTTCTTCGTTTAAAAGTGTTTCATTTACATATAATATTTGGCGAGTTTGATTCCTCATAAAAGATACTATCATAAAAATACATTTAATTGGATTAAGTTTCATATTATTGATCGAAGACCATGTTTGTAATGAAATTAATTCAGATTGCAATTTTGATACTTGTGTACAATTTTGACTTTCTACTATTGACAAATCATCTACGTATTTATAAAAAGGAAGTAAACAATCATGACATGCATCATTAACCATAACTAAGAATAATATTGGTCCCAGCTTGGTGCCTTGGGGAACTCCTGCATTGTTAGTTTTAACATCTGAAATCTGACCTTTATATCTAACTACTTGTTGACGACATTCTAAAAAATCTACTATCAATGAAATAACACATGGTCGTACACCTAATTTAACAAGTTTACAAATTAAAATATTATGATCAATCCGGTCAAAAAGCTTTAGAAAAATCGGTTAAAACTATGGTTGAAATTGTCTTCTGTTTATCTGAATTTTTATATAAATTATGTAACATCGCAATTAAATAGTGGCAAGTTGAAAGGCCACGACGATTTCCAAATTGATTTGTATCAATAACATCACTAATATCTTCCCACAACCATTTGGCTATAAAAGATTCAGCTATTTTAGCAAAATAGGAAGTTAACGCAATGGGTCTTAATTCAGATAGAGTTGGTGGTAATAATTTTGGAACTGGTACAATTTCAGAATACTTCCATATTTGAGGAAAAACACTTTGTTTGAATGCAGAATTGAGTATATAACATAATGGATAACATAATTCATAAGCAAATTCACGTAATATTCTAACAGGTAAGTCACCTAAAATAGAAGATTTCTGTAAATTAAGTTTACGTAATAAATCATACACATCGTTAGGCTCTATTGTAGGGCAATTCACTGGAGAAGGTAAATATGCTGGTAATTTTGATTTATCAAGAGTTGGTAGATCTGCTGCCACAGACAAAAACTTATCATTAATACAATTGGCTGCTTCCTTATAATGTTCAGGTTGATCAGCTGCAAGACCTGGTATGTCAATCGATGGTTGATCTTGAGGTCCTTGGGTAATGAGTTTTATATGACGATACCAATCAGCAGGATTATTTATTTTAAGTGTATGAATTCTTCTATTATAAAATGAGTCTTTGGCTAATATTATTGCATCAATAACTTTATTTCTGAAATGCGTCCATAGTTCTTTATTTTCAGAGTGCCAAGCTTGTTGTCTACTCTTAATTAATGATTTTATTTCAGAGGTTATCCAAGGTTTATCAGTTTCATGAAATGTGACAGTTTTGGTAGGTAAAGACTGATCAATTTGTTCTTGTAAAAGATTATGAAACACACTACACATTTCCGAAGTATCAATTATTTGGTATAAGTCCTCCCATGTGTAATGGGTTAACCAAGTGCCTAGAACTCGGATTCCACTATCAGTCAGAGGGCGCACTATTTTTGTCCTCGTAGCGTTGGTCAGCTTGCCAGGTTGACGGAAGAGGGCTGAAGGGCGCCACAGGATGCCGTTGTGGTCACTCATCCCTAGCGGTGCAAGGATCTCAACCGGTTCATATGCGAAATTAAAATTTGTAATGATTTTATCCAATACATTTTGGCCTCTTGTAGGTTTATCAACAACTTGATAAAAGACGTCATTTTCTAAAATTTGGCTTACATCAAGATCATTAAAATCACCTACTACAGCAAATCCTGCCTCTGGATATTGTATCAATAATTGATCAATGGTGGAAATTAAATGATCAATATATCTCTCAAAGCTTGGGTGTTTAGGAGGGTAGTATACGACACATAGTACGATGCTCGAGATTCTCCTTGGTAAGCGCGGTGGTCGCAGATGAATCCAGATGACTTCCAGCTCATCAGGTACATCGATCGGGAGGGCACGTGGTTTGAAGTGATGCTTGATGTAGGCTGCTACTCCACCACCTTTCTTCCCAACTCGTGGCTTGGAGAAAGACAGGTATCCAGGTATCGAGAAGTAATCCAACGGTGTATCTGTATCTAGCCAGGTTTCTGTGATCGCTAAGACATCAACGTTATAATTATTCACGGCAACAACGATTTCTTCAAATTTGTTTTTCATTGAACGTGCATTCATCAAATAAAAAGTTGGTAGATCATAACTTCTCTTCAGCACATTCATGGAGAAAGAGGGTTTGATATGAATCTGGTTGCTTGTACAGCTTACTCTCTTCTCAAGACGTGTACTTCGATTCTTGCGTGGTTGTATTAAAACTGAAATGTGATGATCAGCATTCAGTAATAAAGTCAGGTAAATGTACTCTCGTTGAATAGGTGTGAGTTTGCGCGTCCCAGCGCGCTTTCCACGATGAGAACGAGTAGGGGGCTTGGCAATGCCCAGTTCAACGACGGTTTTCCATGTTCCAGATGGTAATTGTTTACATTCATTATGTGATCGTAGTTTATAAAGTTCAGAGATCGAATAATGATGGGTATGTTTTACACAGACTGGACCTGGATTTGGGTGTATATCTCCACACACCAAAATGTCAATGTGGAAACAAGCTGAAGAGTTCGAATAATATAAAACTGGTGTCTTTAAATACTTGTGATGGTGAAGCAACTTTCCACTTAATATTGCACAGTAAAATGTGGATTTTGTTGTAGTACATACTTGTTTATTGCAACACATAAGCAGCGTAAACAAGATCACAGTGCTAAACCCCTTCATGATGAATAGCTGTTCAAATTCACTAGCTGTATACAGGTACAAATCTTTTGTTCACATTCAAAAGTGTGATGGCTTGAGTGCCTCAGTTTCAAAAGACTTTCAAAACAGGTCAATAGATTGAATAGAACGTGTACTTAGCTATGGTACTGCAAAGATGGCTGTAGGTAGGCATGTATTACTGAAAAGGCAAAGCGAAGTTCAAAACGTTTCTTCAAAGTACACACAAACATATCACCAAAAACTTCCAAAATTTGTCCAGCAGAATCCTTGTTCTGTCAAAATTCATATGGTAACAACTTGGTGACTGATCCACAAGATACATGTTAGTATAACCAAACATTTTCCGAGCACAAAGCGGAGGTCGACCTGTTAGGCGAGCCATCACATATCATTATATGTTTTTATTTTTGTATTTTACCGGGTTTTCCCACGAGTAAAATATGTTTTTATTAGTAATCTTCATTAAAATCTACCTTAGGTACAGTAAAACACAATGTTGAGGTAGTTTTTATTGTATGTGGAGCTTTAATGGCTTATCTACGAAAGGATAATGCTTTAAGAAGCGAAAACATAATTCATATTCTAACTCAGTGACGTAGAAATAAGCTTAAATTGTTTGAGGCACACTTAATCTTCAAGTTTTGTTTTGTTTTTGTGTTGTATCATAAAGTTAGCTTACTACACTTCACCCCATCACTTGTACTTTTGACCATATTGGGGAAGAAGGATGGCAACATTATTTCACTATATAATTTTGAAAGAGTATGATTATGTAACCATAATTATTATATTATTATATGTTATAATGCTGTAAAATGTATGTTTCTGTATTTCCTGTATGTGTTATTCATTCATCCATCACAGCACATCAACATACATCATATCAGATGAGATCATCATGGACCTAGCAAGAGTAATTCCTCACGACGAACTTCATAATCTCGGGAGCAAGCTGGAGTTCTCCTGGACCGAGACCAACAACATCCTCGAGAAGAACAAGCAAGACTTCACGAGGACTTCAACGGAGATTCTCATGACGTGGAAGTCAAAGCACGGCGCTGGACCTGAGCAGGCACGGGAACTACGGGATATCTTGGATTCGGCTGATCTGTGCCTTCTGGCTGCACATCTTACACCAGAAGTAACTACCACGGCATCATCCTTGGAAGGCGAGTCAGGTGGACTGTCCGCATCATCTGAAACAACAAAGTCTGCAGCGACTGAACCTGCTGCTTCATCACCATCTTCCCTTGCAGGCAAGTGTAATCTCGTAAATGCACATCACCGCCTAAAGTTTGCTTGGGTAATAAGGATCATCTGTACCCTAAATATTCTTGATGAAACTATTGTTTTTCTTTTAAGTTGAAAAGGACAGCTAAATGGTTAAAATCCTCTTTTCACCACCGCTTAACCGCACAGGCTTAGACACTACGACGAGAGGGAAATACATGTATTTATAAGTGCAATCAAACCTGTGTATAATGACCACCTAAGGAAAAGTGCCACTGTAGAAAGATGGCCACCATAATTATACGGTTACAGCTCGTTATTACGCCTCCCAAAATGTTTCGAACTCAAGACAATTGGTTGAAAGTCCTCTTAGTGTGGGGGGGGGGGGGGGGGGGGGAGGAGGTCCTCATTTTGTTTTCGCGGACGCGTTCGAGACCAATAAAAAGTGGACTCGACACTGTCAAACAGTGGAACATTCTTAATGGGTGGGGGGGGGGGGGGGGGGGGGGGGAAGTGAATACGCACCCAACGCAGCGAACACTTCAAATGGATGGCCCGCCCCCCCCCCCCCAATTCCGGCGCCTATGGTGTGTGTGGGTGTGGGTGTGTGTGTGTATGTTGAGTGGGGGTAGGGTTCTACACACCCACCACCCCTAAAATTGTTAGGCTGCCTACGGTAACCCGCCATCCCATTCCCCTGATTATCTTCACCCATAGCTTCACTTTGAATCAGCATTTCAACATAATGTAATAATTTTCAGGGGAACAACTTTTAAACACGCACATAATAACACAAACACACACACACACACACACACACACACACACACACACACACACACACACACACACACACACACACACACAGACACAATGTAAAACTCACAATAATATAATATAAGTGTTTCTTCCTCCGCATTCGTATGTTCCCCCTCCTCCTCCTCCCAACTCTCTCATCACATCCTTCTCCGCCTCCTCCCTTTCATCTTCATCATCATCCGGATGGACCATGCATGTCGCCGAAATCATTCTAAGGGGCCACATAACAGGGATCTAGTAACTTTGTTGACAAATGCATTAATACAATCTGTACTCGTGTGATTTGACATGTCCACAAATGTGTGGAAATTTCAAGTTAATTTGATTGTATTGTTGTTGAGATATAAGCAAAAAGGCAAAGTGATATTCACTTACTCATTGCACTCACATTGTTCACGGATTGGACGATCCAGTGGATAATTTAACATCTGAACACTTCAATCGTAAATATCTTTTTAATGAAAGGGAAATTTGAAAAACCGAAACCTGTCCCACGCTTTTATTGTTAATACGAATACACCAAGGTAACCGCTGGATAAATTGGATTTTGAGGATTTGGACAAAGTTACTGAATCCCTTAAAAGGGATTTTGGGGGTTTTGGATAGAGGGCGCTACACAAAATAATTTGCTGTGAGATAATGACAAACTGAGTGTCAAATTCGAAAGAGCATACAATTTTCATTACAGAATAAACTTTATTTGATCAAAATCGGTTCAAAAATGGCTGAAATATCCACAAACATAACCATTGGTAATAATTGTGTGGCCCCACAATTATTCAATAATTTTAAACCAGCCGTTAAAGGGGTAGTTTAGTTTTGGTAGAGAGGGCGCTGCACATCACAATTTTGTTGTGAGGTAATGAAAAACTGAGTTTCGAATTTGAGAGAACATGCAATTTTAATGGCAGAATAAACTTTATTTGGTCAAAATCGACCCAGAAACTGCTGAAATATCAATAAATATATCTGATCTTATAATTATTTGGGGCCCAAATAATTAGATGATTTTTAGAAGAAAAAGAAAAAAATGCTTGCACTTTTTCAACAATTTTCAAAAGCGTTTTTTAAATAGTTGTTGATGATCTCGCTATTTAATCATTATATCAATAAAACATCACATGCATAATTTTGTATGAAAATGGTTGAAACCAATGGCTTTTTAAAAAGCACCCTCTTGTGTTTTAATGACTCTTTTTGAATGATAACAGACTTTTTACTTAGTCGTTTGTAATTTTGTATACCTTTCGAGCATGGTGGAGTTATAACTATTAGTTTATAATGTTACTGTGCAGGTTTTGGCTACTAAAGTTCAGCCTTACCAAAACTAAACTACCCTTTTAAACAAAATAGAAAAAATACTTCCTCTTTTCAAAAAACTTACAAAAGAGGTTTTTAAATAGTTGTTGATTATCTCTCTATCTAATAACTATTACAACAAAACATCACATGGACAATATTTCATTGAAAGGGATAGTTGAGTTTTGGTAGAGAGGGCGCTACACAGAATATTTTTGTTGTGAGATAATGAAACAAATGAGTATCAAATTTGAAAGAGCATACAATTTTAATGGCAGAATAAACTTTATTTGATCAAAATCGGTTCAGAAACGGCTGAAATATTAATAAACATAACCATTTGTAATAAATGTGGGGCCCCACAAGTATTCGATAATTTTGAACCTGCCGTTAAGATTCGTTTTAAAATGCTTCCTCTTTTCAAACATTTTCAAAAGAGGTTTTTAGATAGTTGCTAATCACTATTTCAACAAAACATCACATGCACAATATTTGATTTTAAATGGTATAAACATATATTAGTATGTACGTATTCAGACTAAAGCAAAGTGGCTAGGTCAACATGCTATGATAAGATAAACGGGGCTAGGGAGTTTACATAATAGTCGCACCCATCTCACATTCATATAATAATTATTGAGACCAATAACAAACGTCGGAAAACGAACCCCTTGATCTTTCAATACAAGACTATAAATAAGACTAGGATCTACACAACATGAATCATATAAGACTAGTAGGGCATAGCCGCGCTTTATTTGTGATATCGATCTGGTGGCCAGCATTTTATGGTGGCCATGCAATTTTTAACAAGCTTAAACAACTTTTTAGTTTAGTCAAAGAAATTACACATTTCTACAATAAGTCTGGTGCCTAAGGCAGTAAATGAACAATAATTATCAATTACAACACGGACATTTTGTTTGTTTCACATTCGTTGGCAGTAAGTGTGCCCTTCTTTGTCATTTTTGCGACAGGAACCAAGTCTGGAGGAACCAAGCGAGGACTCGACATTGAGACCTGCAGGAAAGTTCTCGTCGACCAGTACAAGAATAAGAAAATACAGCTGAAGCCATGGGACAGGAGTGCTACCACCGAGTTTGCAGACCAGCACACAACAATAACACTGCACAATATTGACAAAGGTTCGCGAGGTATCGATAAGCCAAGAAAAGTAAAAATACAAGACTCGATAAACGGCATCTTTAAAACAAAGGTCAACGGTGAGCTGCCATGCCGTTTACTCCTTCTAGGTCCAGCTGGTCATGGTAAAACCACGACAGTTGACAAACTATCACACGATTGGGCTATCGGGGCATCGGACTCTCCCCTTCGTGACATATCTCTTCTTTTTGCCTTGAAATGTAGACAAATGGACAAGAAAATGTCACTTGGACAAGCTATCAAAACACAACTACTCAGATCTCTTCCGAAGCATGCCAGTGTCACACCAGATGATATTGAGCAGCTGATAGAGAAGAATGAAGACCAGTGTCTTGTTCTTGTAGACGGATATGACGAGTTTAATGGTAGTATCTTGATTGATAAGTCGAGCCTTATTGACCTGATCCGGGGTGATTGTCTAACGGAGTGCCGGGTTCTTGTCACAAGTCGTCCCAATAAGAAGGAAGATTTCATTCACAAAAATATTCCCCAGAACTTCGCTGTGATGGAGATTGAAGGTTTTACCCCTGAAAACTCCAGCGAGTATATCAATCGTTTTTTCCACCATGATCAATCACAGACCGAACAATTCGAAGAACATATCATACATTGTAATATCGCATTCCTGATTAACGTTCCGTTCTTTTGCATGGTCCTTTGTACGTTATGGCAAACCGGTTTTCTCAAAGGAACAGCTACACTAACAGACGTTCTAGCAAGTCTGTTTAGATACATTTCTCACCATGCTTTAGCTAAAAAAACTTCATATGACCAAAACGATAAAGACACTTTCGAAGCAAATTTTAAGCGATCGCTTCATGCAATCGGGAAGGTTGCATTGAAATACCTAAAGAGCGGCTCTCAAGTGTTAGTTTTTACCGAACATGAGTTCAGTGAGTGTACCAGGGAAATGCGATTTGCTATCGACGTTGGTATTCTACTTGAAGAGAAGTTTACTGACGAATCGGGCAAATCGAATACCACAATCACATTTTTTCATAAATTAGCGCAAGAATATTCCGCGGGAATATATTTAAGTGAACTAGTTCAGGAAAATTCGAACACCCAAATCGACCTTGTGCCTAAACTATCTGGTATGCTAGAGCTTTACAAGGTGATGGAGGTTGAGAACGTACTGCGATTTGCTGTCGGTTCTTCTGGGCAAGCATTGCTTCCCATCATGCAACATATATTTGCATGGAATTGGAAAGTGAAACTTCTGTGGGTATTTGACAACGACCGGTTTGATGATATGAATAGAATAGTCCATCTAATATTCGATTTATTAGGCGAATCACCCAGTAACGACCAAGAACTCGTCCATGACACACACAGACTGGCCGGAATCTTACATCCATACTTCAGCAGATTGGTAATGCAGCTCACATTGAAAGATGGAAATACCAACACAATAAGGGGACTGGAAAGATTGCCGAAGAAAACGGCAAAGAAAGTGAGAATATAACGTACTAATTTACCCTTTATAGAAAATATAATACACATACAACTTAGACACATGAACAAACGGGCATTATGGGAATTAGAGGTGGATTAGAACTTGGTGGGCTAGGGAAGGGCTGTCATTTCCGGTTAGTTCAATTTAAATGAAATGACAATCAAAATATGTAATGAATTGAACAATGATGATCATAATACAAGATATTTAGATTCCAAATTTGCGGCTGTCTGTACAGCATTTGCTAGCGTTGTGACCGTCTTGACCTTGGTGACATAGCAATAATGTTGTTGCATTGGGTTCAAAGTTTTGAAAATAAATTGTATTATGAAAAACCATTGCCGATGCTAAAATTAAGCATTTATGTGGAATTTATAAACACAAAACATATGTGGCAAACGATTGATATCGCCGACGGTTGTAATTTGAAATGTTCGTCTGCACCCTATTTTGCAAACACACACAAAACTCCGCATGGACTTTCATTTACGGAGAAAGTGCATGGAACGTCCTAATCATGTACTGGCTGTATAATATTGCGGATTGATATCATGCATATAATATAAAGCTACGATTGATGGATTGTAGTATTATGGCAGAAACAGAACGTGAAACACTGACGCTCAGCATTGTGTGTCAATAAGGAAACAAGCATTATTTCTATTACATTACACCTACGCACAATGACGGGCACATTTTTGAAGGGAAATTATCCTCTTCTCGAATATCGTATTTCACACATTTTATCTGAAAAAATGGATAGCAAACACAGTGGTCATTAACTTTCTGCCCAACAACGAGAGGATAGTTATGGCCTGACAATAATACCGATTGAGTCCCATCATGGTATGATTAGCCGAATAAAGCAACAATTATTCACCTTTGCTAGGAAATTACATGGGGTGGCGTTATTTTGCCCGAATATTTTGGTATTTCGAATCAAGAGTTATACTTGTGCAAATTTTCTTTAAATCTTTATGCCACCCTCTAAATGAATTTAAACAACTCTACACGGACTCCGTACATATATTTTCAAACTTAATTCGTCTTTAATATCAATTCTGGAATCTTTCATATCATAATACACTCAGCAAAAAAAGAAAGTGAACACTTTTTCAAGTTCATATTTTTCATATAAGATTGTATAAAAAACAAATAAATTATGTATCAAATTAAAGGATATTTAATTGTTTTTCAACCTGGTAGGTGAATACAAAGTGAAACTTTACGCATGAGTGAACTCTTTCAATTGTCTGTTCCAAGGTGCAAAAGTAAAAATTGCAAAAATGCGCAAAAGATTTAAAAGTCATATTGTACAGAAAATTTCAGCAGAACACGATAGAGATTTGCATGGTTCATTGCACTTGAAGCTAGAGGTCAAGGTGCTCGCCATGTGTCAACACAAACCATAAGAAATCGACTCCATGCTCAAGGAATCAAATCAAGGAAAGCAGCAAAAATCCGCTTTCACGCTTGCACACAGAAAAGCAAGACTAGTGGGCAAGGAACCATGTGAGATGGACAAGGGTTCAATGGCGCCGAGTACTATTGACAGATGAGTCCCGTTTCTGTCTGCAAAACAGCGACGGCAGAATTCATGTTTGGAGGAGGAGGAGGATTGAGCACTTCAAGGATGCTTGTGTCAAGGAAGTGCAGCAAGGACACAGAGGGAGTATCATGGTATGAGACAGCACAGATGAGGACCGTACAGAGATGGTCATCCTCAACGGCAACTTGAATGCAAAACTGTACATCAGTGACATCCTCCAACCCGTTGTAGTGCCATACGTGGAGAGGAATCCGAAAACCATCTTCAAGGACGATAACGCACACCCTCATCCCGCTCGAGTTGTCCATCAGTTTTTGGAGGAGCACAACATCGAGCGAATGGATCCCTGCTCAGCCTGCTTGCCCCATACGAACCCTTTCTAAGCCATATGGGACCAACTAGGAAAGGCCGTAAATGGGCGCATCCGACCTGGTGACACCCTTGAAGACCTGGGTCGGTATACCTGACCGCGAGGAGTGGAGAAACCTATCACAGGAGAGAGTACACGGAGTGATATCCAACATTCGCCGTTTAGCAGTCATGGTGGCCCAACAAGATATTGACTTTAAAGAAAGAAAGAAAGAAACACTGCAAAGAAAAAAAGAACCTGACTCTAAACAAACAACGATTACTCTTTTTAATAATTTTCTTTTCAAGTGCAATGAACCATGCAAACCTTTATCATGTTTTGTTGAACTTTTCTGTGCAATATGAATGTTTATATTTTTTGTGCAATTTTGCAGTTTTTACTTTTGTACCTTGGAACAGACAAATGAATGTGTTCACTCATGCGTAAAGTTTCAATTTGTATTCACCTACCAAGTCGAAAGCCAATTAAATATACTTTAATTTGATATATAATTTGTTTATTTTTCATAAAATCTTATATGAAAAATATGAACTTGAAAAAGTGTTCACTTTCTTTTTTTGCTGAGAGTATAGCACAAGAGTGCATTGTCATCACTTTACTACTATTGTAGTAGTTTCTTGGAGATGCTTCCTACGCCTACGCCCATACATGGAATGCCTAAATGAGACAAGTTTGCATACTATTCATTCGGGTCCCGATTACTGAATGTATGATGATCACAAGTATTAATTACACATACATGAAAACTTTATCTCCGCTTGCTACCGCTTCACTAAAATGGGCGTTAATATCGCAAATCTAAAATTGCACGGTTTTGAAATGGATTGCCAAATGTTAAATTTACGAGTTCACCTTTGCAATGAAACGAAGCGCAGTTTTACATTTGGTTAAGAATGTACATCATTGGTCATTCAGTTTTGTTTTTTCTCAATCAAACTCGTCAATCTGTTTACGGTTTCGTCACAATCATGCTAAATTTCGTCCAGCCATGTAACAGCTATCTTTCAATGTAATGATACATTTCGTAATTTTGCAACCAATTTCACTCTAAATTTATTCAAATTCAACAGCAAATTTGAGTATTTATGTGTAGTAATTAAAGTAAGTGTTGGCAGGAGGTTAATCAACTTGTTAAACAACAATCGGCTTGGTTATCTCGCACATACCACACCTATATTCAACAATTTTAGATACAACATCGAAAAATAAAAATAAAATATCTCATTTGATATCTTTAATGAATACAATGTTGATAAGACACGTAACCATCAAGTTCCAAACATGATACTATTTGTTTTCTCGTCTATTTTTAAACTTTTGTAATTTGATTGTATACAATTTTTACTTCAGTGAGGTCCCGAGAAACCTAATGTGTGTAAAATACAAAAGCAAGCAAAGTATAGGGAAACAAAATTAATGTTTACATACTAAAATATCAACCAAGACATGCCATCTACATACAGGTATGGTATGTAGTCAATAACCTACCTAATAATTGTTTAAAGTAATCCATTAACCCTCCCCCAAAAAAAAACAACAACAAAAAAACAAAAAAACAAAACAAAACAAACAAAAAGGAATATTTGAGACTTGAATCATTTACCACTCGTATTGGATTATTCTTGAGAATGATATGCGAGATTTTGATATACAAAAATTATGTTTATTTGGTGATAACATGGGAAATTAATGTTGATTTTTATCCCGATCGTTCGCGTGAAGTATTCGAACTCGAATACTACGGGCGATTGAGTGGTTGAATATGGATTTTATCTAAAATACCTCTATATTTAGGCAGACATTTGACAAATCAAAACTCGTTTCATTCTTCTGTTACCATTAGACAAACAACAATGCACACAATAACTATGAAAGGTAATTTGTTGTTGTATAATTTGCTATCATTTAAATTAACTGAAATTCATTTGTATACATAAAATGCATCAGCGGTTTTCCAGTCCAGGTTCACACCCTTTTTCATTCAATTATATAACTTTGTACTTCAATTCAGATCTCTCGCTTCAGATTTCTTGCTGGCGGCGATTTATAGGGGAAGAATAAGTTCAAGAATTGTCGTAGCGTGCTCGGACTGATTAGGGAGACACGCATTTTGGGGGAACGCTATAACTATTTATCTTATTATAACTTGTACCGTTTTGTCCTGTACTGTGTTGCCAATTATTGGGGGCACGCCCCTTGTAGCTACGTCACTGTGAATTTGGTGGAGCTTCTGTCGAGGAAGTATTTTGTCGCCTAAGAGTCTGTCGTCGGAGCAATAGCCGACGGAGTAATTTTCGCCGTCGGCCATCGACTCGCGGAGCGGGTGACGCTGCTTTCGGAACGTAATAGTGAGAGTAAAATGCGACCTCATGATAGCCACGGCACCCTTGCGGGCGCCGCTAGATTCCCGCAAGATTTCACCTAAAAGTGGCATCGTACGGGCGCCGTATCCCAAATCGGAGCATATGTGACCTAAGCATTTGCCAATGTAATGGGACCGCGGCGCGCGCTCACTTTGTGTACCATAGAAGTAGGGGGGGGGGGGGGGGGGGGAGGGAATTTTCCCATGTCTTCGCGAACGAAAAAAGTAGCGGAAATGGAAGAAAAGGGGGGCAAATAATTGCATGAATATATGCGCGAAAAAAATATACCTTCTCGTGAAAGGCCACAAAAGATATGTTGTGCGTACTTGAATTATAAAAGGATGTATTGGGCCATTCTTTGAAAAGTGAAACTTTTTCGAAAAAATTGAAGTTTTATTTTTCTGTAGTTTTGTTCCATTTTTGGAATAATCCATGTGTAAAGTTTCATGAAATACATGATTTTAAGTTTAAAATGAAACTTTTTTACTCATTTGCATAAATTTACATATTTCAATATTTTTCTAATAATCATAATTCAGAAAATAATCAAGATATCAAAAGGATAATTAGCAAGCTCATTCTTCTCACTTTCATGTACAGGTTGATACCAACATTGTAAAAATTCAACCTTTCATTCTTTTCTAAACCCGATATTATAAAATTCCCATTTTTCCATTCATATTGTACATGTCACAGACGTGACCACCCCAAAATGTCACACACGTGACCAGACGTTGCCACATAATTAAGTACTATAAAAAACAACGGTTTGATATAATTCTCATTCATTGCTATTGTTGTACTTACAAATGTATAGTACTTCTCTGATAATAAGATGAACATTATAGCTATTCATATTTTAAAGAATTTTCCAAATGAAAAGCGCTCCGTGCGAAGTCACACACGTGACCCATGCCACTTGACCTTTGACATTGAGTTACGTAATCCTTATAAAATCTTTTGTGTTAAGTTTGAAAGACTACAACATATTCAAGTCACATATGAAGTAAAAATCATTATAGTCTCATACTTACTGAAATATAAGCATCCCATTTCAAAATTTGTCATGTTTTGGGTCACACACGTGACCAAGAATGGCCCTATTTGGGTTAAAGGGATACTTGAGTATTGGTCAATCTTAACTTAAGTAACCGAAACCGGCACCATTACGGTACAACGTAATAGTTATAACTTCATAATGCTCGAAAAGTATACACAATTACAAACGACTAAGTAAAACCCACTTTTTTTTTAAAGAGCCGTTACAACTCAAGAGGGCGCTATTAAAAAAAAAAACATTGGTTTTAGCCTTTTTTCATACAAAATTGTGCATTTAATGTTTGTTAAAATAATGTTCTCATCGACCAGTACGAAGATAAGAAAATACAGCTAAAGCCATGGGACAAGAGTGCTGCTACTGAGTTTGTAGACCGGCATACTTCAATAACACTGCACACTATCGACAACGGGTCGCGAGGTATCGATGAACCAAGAAAAGTACACATAAAAGATTCGATAAATGATAAATAAAGATTCGATTCCAAACAAATGCCAACGGTAAGCTGCCATGCCGTATACTCCTCGTTGGTCCGGCTGGTCACGGTAAAACCACGACAGTTGACAAACTATCACACGGTTGTGCTATCGGGGCACCGGACTCTCCCCTCGGTGACATATCTCTTCTGTTTGCCCTGAAATGTAGACATATGGACAGAAACAAGTCAATTGGACAAGCTATCAAAAGACAACTTCTAACATTTCTTCCGAAGCATGCTAATGTCACACCATATGATATTGAGCACCCGATAGAGGAGAATGAAGACAAGTGTCTCGTTCTAGTTGACGGATATGACGAGTTTAATGGTAGCATATTGATTGATAAGTCGAGCCTAATTGAGCTGATCCGGGGAAATCGTCTAGCGGAGTGCCGGGTTCACGTCACAAGTCGTCCCAATAAAAGGAAGAATTCATTCACAAACATATTCCCAAGAACTTCGCTGTGATGGAGATTGAAGGGTCTTCCCCGGAAGACTCAGATGACTACATCAAACGTTTTTTTCCCTTCTGATCAGTCCAAGGCAGACGAATTAAAAGAGCATATAACACAATGCAACATCGCATTCTTGATTAGGATTCCGTTGTTTTGCATGGTCCTATGTACGTTGTGCCAAACTGGTTCACTTAACATCTTAAGGGGACACTAACACTAACGACTGTTATGACGGGTTTGTTTAAATACATTTGCATCTGCATGAACTAGGGAAAGTTGCACTGAGATGCATGGACAATGACTCCAGACAGATCATTTCTAGTACAAATGAATTTGACGGTTGTCAAGCATAAATGGAATTCGCGATTGATTTAGGAGTTTTGATTAAAAATACGGTAGTAAATGAATCAGCCGAAACTCTTGATTTATCACAATCTTCGATCGAATGTATGCATAAATTATTGCAAGAATATTGTGCGGGGATTTATTTCGGTAAATTAGCTCAGGAAAATCAAATCGCAGCACTGAACTCATTTGGAAGTAGATATAGAGTTATGCAGGTTGAAAACGTACTCCGATTTGCTGTCGGCTCTTCAGGTCATTTTGTATTTCCCATTATGCAACACATTCTATAGCTGGACTGGCCACATTCTGCGTATTAATTCTCACGGGGAGACCACCGCCTTCTTCTGCACTTATTGAGCGAATTACCTTCTGCCAACCAAGAACACGCCCCTGACGTGGGAAGATTGGCCGGGATACTACATTCATATTTCACTGAAACCGGCTCTCAAGTTGCTAGAGCCCATTCCAACACCATAAGAGGACTGGAAAGACTACCAGAGAACATAAAGCAAGAAGTGAGGAAATGCTAATATAACTCGCATTTTGTCTTAATCGTGAGAAAGAAAGATAACAAGACAGTAGTGTCATATTAAAATAGATTGAGATGATTATAATGATTTCACATTTGTTACGAATATAAATTGCAATTGCTGCGGGGCACATGGGTGTCAATGGAGGACATGACCCCCCCCCCCCCCCCCCCCCCCCCCCTCCCCTCGACATACACAGACACACTCTTCTCAGAAGCTGTTGACGCCTTCGACTGGTCACTTTATGATGTCGGGTAGATGGATGATGTGGAACGGGGTCATTGCATAAACAATGTTTTCATATATATATTATCAAGCACACGTTACATCCAGCCAGTCAAGGTGATGCACTAACTTTGTCAAATTCACACAAAATCACATGGACATGTCGTAGGTTTTGGTTTGCCTTTGAACATTGCTGTTTTTCAACCGGAAGCAGAATAAACACATACGATTAACATTGTCAAAAGTCGCCCTTATTATGGACAAAATAATATACGGGTGAAATGAAAAGCGTTCGATAGTAATCAAAAGTATCTGAATACAGATACTTTGATCTTTCATAGTATTCGAATCCGTCTGCTTCACACACACGATCGGGGATAAAATCTGGCATCAATATCATTTTTCTTTTCACTAGGTACATAATTATTATTCTCTTTCTATTAAAACATCACATAGCATGGTAAGAACATTATACTAATAATGGTATATGAATCATGTCTGATTGTTGGACAAATATTATCAAGTTAATGGATCATTATAACAGCTTATTACTCGAAAGCGATGAAAAAGATAAATAATTTTTGCGTGATGAGTTCTCATGAATGATATTAAAACAATAGTTTGGATACATAATTATCTACGTTAGCAATATGAATAACAATATGTGTATGTTTTATTTGTTAAAACAAGACCCAAACCTTGTTTATTTGTCGTATGTGAATCAAGTGAGAAAGTATAAAATACCGTTTGTTTTAGAGGGCGTTTCAGTAACATTTTTTTATGAGGTAACGCAAACCAGAAGTACATGTTCATGAAGCACATAATTATAAATACATAATAAATGATTAAAATCGGTTCGGAAAAGGTGAAGTATCCCTACATAGTTACGTTTTTAATTAAATGCGGGGCCAATATTAAGTCGATAATGTAATCAAAACATATCCTTTACATTTTTAAAGAGTACCATAGTGGCTTCAACAATTATGATCATTACGCTATTGAATAATAATTTTAACCAACAATCTTATTCCAATTCTGTATAACAAAATGGTTGACATTTTCTCAAGTGTAATCATGGTAATAGGCGCCTTCTTTTGTTACCGGCCACTTTTTGTTTAAAATGAAAAAATAACCTGTAACCGTTGAAACGATTTTTTACAATTGAAGCTTCAATAAATGAAGTCTATTCAGCCGTGATGAAAACTTCGTAGTTTTAGTTACTAAACCTAAGTTTGTCCCGTATGTGGTGTTTCACTGAACACTAAATTTGATTTTAGGATCGGTTTTTAGCTTTTTAGTGAAACAGCCCCTGAATATTACTATCCCTCATAACACAATCAAACGTCGACTTCGTGTGGAAAATAACATGGGCTCCGCTAAAATTTCACGGACACAAATATGTTATCAATATCTGCTGTTTTTATTAGCGGATATTATTTTGATCTTGTATAATTTTGACACAGAGCAATTATCGCTATTGTTTACTTTGTTTCCGGAATATGTGGATTATCAAGAAGAAGACGAACGCGAGCACTATCACAATATTCGGGTGGAAGTTTGCAGTTTTCAGGACATCATTATAACGATTATCATAGAGGAAAATTTAGTAATCTGACTATGACATATATTACTTTACCATCTGTTTTTCTTTTGTTTTGTTTTGTTTTTGTTGGGGGGAGGGGGGGGGGCTTTGTGAAAGTCATGTATTACTTTTCCGAATATTTGTCTCTACATCTAAATATGACTTTGTCTATTATGAAATGTCATTTTTATCATGATAATACACCATGAGCATGAAAAGGGGAACCACCAGGGAAAGAACAACACATAATTGTATGTTTTAGTACCGTTTGTGGTATCAAATAGATACACAACATTTTGCAAAGGGTTTTGTAATTCATAACCACCACTTATACAGAACCATTATTATGTCATGGTTCCATACGCGCCAAACATTTGCAAGTGCGCCAGTTCTATTCACATGTACGTTTGGAGACAATACAATCACGGACGATTCGTTCGCTCTGGACAAAAGTAGTCTTCATAAATGCAGACCAATGAACGCATGCTTTAGAATGGTGATGCGTTTTCCAATTATATATTTGTTTCTGGAAACATATTTTTCTAAACTTTTTGATTGAATGGACTACTAAAGAAGTAAGGGTTATTAGGGTTAAACACAGGTTTGTTTGTATCGGCTGGCGCCCCCTAACCTTCTTACCCTGTACATATAATAGTCACATTTGCATAATCCTGATATGGCATACTTCAATGAGTTATTTTATGGCAAAATGCTGTGAAAATTACGACAATTGTACCACAACTAAATTGTCGACAAACAAATTTCCGCCCGTCATTATTATCATGACAACATCTTGTCCGACCAAATATCCGCTTATAATAGCCAACTAATAATGAATGTGACTGCAGGGGCAAAGCTACGGGTGTGAAACTGCCACACATTGTCTGTCCAAAAGTAATGATTGCAGAAAAAGACAATATGGATTCGGCAAAATCATGTACAGACATAGTTGAGTTTGGGTTTAGAGTGTGCTTTGAGAAATATGTAATATGTGAGGTAATACAAACTAAGTAAAATACTTTAAAGAGCATGTGATTTTAAAGATGAAACGAACCTTATTGCATCAAAATCAGTAGGAAAAAAGCTGAAATATCAATAATATAATCCGATTTATTCGATGATGTTTGTTTTAACAGTTGTTGATGATCTCTCTAATGAATGATTATTTTAACAAAACATCGCATTCACATTTTAAACAAATTTATACAAACGGTTGAAACCAATGTGTTATTAGAGGGCGCCATCTCGTGTTAACGGCTTTGTTATGTTAACATCTATTTACTTGTATTTACTATTTACATTATGTTTTCTCAAAACTGTACAATCCCTTCAAGGAAAACATTTTAATAATTTCAGGCAAATGAACATGTTGTTATATAGAAATATACAAATTGAAGACCCCATTCGTTTGGCAATCAGCTGAAATCATATTCATACTTCACTGAGTTCACTATGATATCAGTAGGGAGTGACAAACATTATAAACACAAATATATCAACAACAGCAACTAAAAACAAAGCCGTGTGACAAGATTGTGAGAGAATACAAACAAGATACATTTCGCTGCGGGAAGTGGTGTTGCGTCGTCGGACTGATAGTGAGCACTCTCAGTGGGTTTGCTTATAATTTTTTTTTTTTTTTTTTTTTTTTTTTTTTTTTCGTTTTACCTAATTATTGGGAGCAATTTCCCCCGAATGATAGGTATTGTCTCCAAAGACGTATGGGATACACGATCCGGTGACAATTACACAACAACCATCAATAGACAATATGAAATGTATTCATACACATATTACATAAAATGTAGCGCCCCTTGGAGTACAGAATCCACGGTACGCCACAGTGTGCATAATACATGTAATAGATGTAAATTGTAATCGATAGTGCATAGTGAATTCGCCTGCTTGTCGGGTATCCAGAAGCTACAGTCATAGAAGTACACTAACAATGCTATAAACTGGGTAACTATTCATGTACAGCGTGAGCATTCTGCTTTAATGGGTTGGGGGGGGGGGGGGGGTCTGGGTGGGGGGGGGGGGGGGGCGGGGGCTGGGCGGGGAAAGCAATAATGAATCGGTGGGGGGGGGGGACACTTTTTGTTGTTGATATCACACACTGCGAATATCAAATAATGCTCTTATTTTTGTTCCCCTTACATGTTTTATTCCTTTACCAATTATTATTCGGGGTACATGCCCCTGTGATAATTACATTAAACAACATCTAATTGACACAGCCTTGTCATACGAACCCATCAAATTTATTTTGTATTATTTTGTTATAAATAACACATCTCATGTTTTCATGCTTACACAATTGTATGAATATAAACTATGTATCGTGAATTTTAAATAATTTTGTATTAGTTCCACCTTTCTTGTTTTCCTCCTTTTATTCACATTTAGATCATTATCTATGACACCGAGCTAGACGAAGCCCTGTCCCTGAGTTTGTGGTCGTGCCTTCAATCCTTCACCTCACTCACCAGTCTTGACATCAGTTACTCAACTCTCCCTCTCCCTCCCAGCCCGCCTCCCCTCCCGTCACTCCGGGAACTGAAGGCTACGCGTAACACATCAGATAGCTACAGCGGCCTGATCGAGTCGCTGTCTGGCTTGAACACGCTCACTGTTGAGCACCGTGACGCAGAGCGAGACATCGACCAGATAGCGGCCGGTCTCACACGGGGCGGAGGAGGGGACGTGACGCACATCACGCTGAAAGGTAGAATGGCGCATCAACGCACAGTATCAGCCGCGTGCATGTCAAGGCTGAGTGAGGCGGTGCGAGCCAGAACCACCAAGCTGCAGGAGATCAATCTGTATAGCCTACAATTCGATGAGGAGTGTCTCGTCAGCTTGGTAGAGGTGTGCAGGTATATCAGCACTATGCGGAAAATAGAGTGAGTGTTCACGGTCTGTTTTGTTTTGCAATTATTGATAATGAATGTTGTGTTTAAATTAATATTACGTTCATATTGTTTATTTTTTTTGCGGATGGTATTTTGTGCATTTTTTTTTTTTTCATGAAATAGTGTTTTAGATGGCAATGCTAGATAAGCAAAGGACATCGTATAATGAAGAGATACAAAAACAATCCCGGGTTCAAAAGGGTGCATAGTTATTTTACTTCTATATCGTAGCATGTTATGTATTACTTATTAGGTGTCTTTCGCAAAAATGTGTTCTCGTGCAATAATTATAACCATTTATGTCGTATCAATAGATATAATAGTTTCCTTTTAAACATAAACACAAAATAGAGTAATACAAAACTTGAATTATTGCGTAAATTAAAACGGATATAAAGCAATTATAATTTTCCATAATACCCTAAACTATAATTTCAGATGTTGGATAGCACACGCCGTGCATTTTGGCAAACCGATGCAAATGGCAAGTAGCGTACGAATCGTACCACCATCGGTACATGTACCATCAATGGAATGCAAGCAATGTGTCTTGAACATGTGAACTTGACCTAGTTCTTACTCAAACTGGTATATTATGTACAGCGAACTGTATACACATTATTTTATAAGAACACTTTTAATCAGCTGTTTTAAATTAAATAATAATTATTTCCCAAAACAACTTACCGTGTTAACACTATTTATGCTGGCTACATAAACAAAAACAAAAAAATAAAATAGACATGTGTTAGTAAAGGATTATGCTCTGTCTTTGTGTAGAGGTTGATGAAGGGCGTGTGATATACATATTTATACAAAGATCAGATTGATTTGTTCTACTTTCAAGCATAACAAATCGATTGAATTTCAAGCACTAAACCAACTGCTTATTTATCTTAAGCTTCATTCGTATTCCAATCACACAGTCTCAAAAGGACATAACATTACATAAACAAATACCATGACAGCGTTGCATACATCTACTTTTAAGAAAACAAATGGGAAAATCATGTGCTTATGAATCTTCTCCTGAGTAAGCAATACAATTCATCAATATTGAAGTTGTATGCTAAGTTAGCATATCATGCTCTAAATTGTTTTTACGCAGAGTATAGTGGAGATATTATGCAGAATCTGATTTGTTATACCAACTCATTGACAAGTGGCCTACATCATGTTCATGAACTTAGAAACAACAACATTGCCTTGTATCAATTTAGCTATACTTGTGAATATTTATTCGATGCAATCCTTCAAATAATACTTGATAAATGACGACCCATTTATGTATGTTCAAATGACAAAATCATATAAAGTCGATTATTGATCACGTTGTATACAGTGGCACATATTTGTATGATACTCAAACAGTGCCCATTGTTTGTTCATGTTACAGCTTCTTGTACTGTGGTGTAGCAGACAACGGCAGACTGCTCACACACCTGAGACCCCTCCATCAGCCACAGGGCGCTATACAGGTGACCGTTAGGGTGAGTGTTCATTTGAATGCAAACTGTTATTCAGATACCGGATTCCTCTATAATATGTTTTTTTTTTTATTACATTTGTCACGTATGATTATTCCTTATGCAATACATTGTAGCGAGATAGAAAATGAAAACACAAACATTATAATGTGTGTATGTTTAGTGATCAATTAAATTATTTAATACTATCATTTAGTGCGTCATTTTACGGAGGTATTTAACTAACAATTATTTAGAAAAAAAAATGTACCCATTGCATAGTTGAACCTGGTATACTATATCAGAACGCCAGTATCTTGCAAAAGCAGGTTAAACAAATGTTAAAAGGTAAATTCGTCATTCATGAATAGATAAACTAAAACATGTAGCGTTCGTTAAAATTATATCCTTTTGTACAGATTGCCTAACTATTGTCTTGTCAATTAAATTAATGTGCTAGAAGAGCTTACCTACTGCATGATGTATTATGTACCATTTTTCTAAAAAAATTACAATGTACACATGCAGTTAATGTATTGCTACTCGAACTGAATGCAAGTTTCCATATTGCTTATTGCTTATGACTTTTTGCTATAGTATAATCATAATGTTGTTGTTTTCGGTAAGACATTTATGATTTGTATATTTTGGCAATCATGTGTTACTAGATATGTTTGGTACTATAACGATTTCCAAGGGTGGATATCATCACATCTTTATTACGTTATGTATGTGTTTGTCATTGATGCTGAACATGCGTCATAGCCTTTATGATATTGTGTAACCAGACACGCGCTCATACATATCATTTGAAAACATACAATGGTTAAAAAAAAAAAGCACATAGTGTGTGCTCTCCCTATAGTTGGCGCCCACCCCCCCCCCCCCCCCTCCCCCCAATCCACATCACTCAGCCCACTCTACGCCACGTACTGTGTACTGTAGTAAAAGTGAGTCAGAAGTAAAAATAGTGATAGTAAACCATGTCGGTATGCGTGGAACATACGAACACAATAACAAACGTAATATTTCCATGATAATGAATTGCAGACGCCCGATAATATAAAGTAAAGAGTAACATTGATTTATGTTTCTTGTTTTGTTATGAAGGAGACTGAATTTAGATGACAAATCCGGGATTTAGTACAGACGGCATACTTTTCTATTTTCAGATATATGTCTCTACTTTCTTTGCTCAGTATTTGCCAAGAATATAGCCCACTTATAACAGTAGTTTCAAATATTGTCTTTAGGATTCGTGTAATTCGTGGGATATCAACAAATTCCTCATCCCACGCCTATAAGCCGAGCCTTACTGTGACCTATACGAGACGCACGTCGCTATAGGAAGTATCTCTCCCATCGCTCTGGCCAGTGCATGTCACCTCATCAGCTCCACGATGGTCTCCGAAAGTCTTCAGGAAACGGGAAGATAAAACCGTGCAGTTATAGGTTTATGAAGTCCATGTCACGCAGTAGTGGGTCGCGATGTAAGTACGTTACAATGCAATACTACGTATTAAATGTCACAAAAGTAGCGCATGCCCAGTAGACTTGTGCATACTATATTATGGGCAATTCCACGGTAACGGAAGGACATTCAGACACAATTTTGGAACTTCAATCAAATAATTCCAGGATCCTGCTTTTGATTTTTTATTCTAAATGGCATGTCTTTGATCCTTGTTGGGACACCTTTGATTTCCACTATTTCTAAAATTTTGACCGCATTATGTAAATTAGATATGGACACTAATGAGGCCGGTAACGGAAGGACGCCAAAATGGACATGGATTTTCAAGTTTTTTAGTTATGACCCAATCTCCGTGAAGTTACGAGGTTTATCATGTTAAGTTGGCTATTAGTCAATTTCCTTATGTTCACAGAGTATAACACCACCTTTTAAGAAAAATATCTACATGGGTATATTAATTATGATAAATTAATTACTCCAGTGTTCGGTAACGGAAGGACGGTAACGGAAGGACCTCTGAAAAGTCTATTGGAATTGTACAATAAAATTAATTTTGAAATTTAAAGACCATTTATGAGAAGGAAACATCTCTTTTGTGGTCTAAAATGAGTTTGTATCATAGATAGCATATGGACATCACAAGCATTTACATTTCTATTTTTTTCTTACTATATTTCATGCTCCAATGGCTCTTATTCATGGTCAATCCATGGCAACGGAAGGACACTCGGACACAAATTGTCAACTTTAAGAAAGACATTTTTAAATACTTGTGTTGTTAGAACAGTCTATTTTGATAACAATACTTCCAAAACATACAGTTTTAAGGTCCCATAATTTTTAAATTTTTTTATCTCCGCACAATATTGAATATGCATACAAATGAGGTCGGTAACGGAAGGACACTAACATGGACAAGGTTTTGTTATCAAATCAGTTTTAACTAAAACTCTGTGATATTAAATAATACAACATATTTTAAGGGTACACATTACATTCTCTGAAGGGTTAAGAAGAATTTACTTGTTCTTTGATACAAATTTGTCCGCAGATATTTGAGTTATTTCACACAAAGCGGACCAATGTTCGGTAACGGAAGGACATAATGGACTATAATGTATGATATGACACAGTAGGGTCATTCCATGTCAAATCACCTTTAAAAAAATTGAAAATTTTCTTCGCAGCCCCCTTCAAATTTGCTAATATTTGGTATGTATGATATTTCAACCTTTAAAAGCGCAAATATTTAAGTTTTAGCCCAATCCGCCCAATGGTTTTGGCGCTATGGTCGATTATTATGGGGGAGTTGTGTAAGAAATGGGCGTGGGCACCATTTTTCAAATGGCCATTGTCCATTAACCGTTGGGTCAATTTATTTTGTAAAGGTGTCATTGGACTGGGGATGTTATGTGCAATCCTTTTATGCAATTTGTGTTCATGCATGAGCGAGTTTGGATACGATAACCTTTGACCTTAGATTTTGACCTTCCGTTTTACCTCGTGGATCAAATAATTTTGAGAATTTTGTTGGCTTAAATCTTGGCTTGATATAATTTCTACAACATATGAAAGAATTGGAGATATGTTATTTCTTGCTTTTTCTACAGCCTTGTTTTTAGTTTGCAAATTTCATGTAAAATTTAATTATTTTAGACCTACACCCATGTCCAAGAATTCTATAGGGGTGTATTGTATAAAAAAAGACCTATTCAAAGTCATGATCAGAGCCTATTCACACCCTGGCTCACCACAGTTAAATAGACCTACTAATCCCCATACAATAGAAATCCAGACAAATGGCATCATGGTACAAGGGCCCTGTTGCAGAAAGAGATAAAATCAATTGTGAGCCAGATCAAATGTTCTAAATGCACAAATCTGATTGGTTGAAACACAGAAAATTACTAGTCTGACCACGCTACGCCACTGATAGCTGGCCATTGCAGGTATTGTCTCATTATTTTGGGTTTTCATATATGAGAGACAAATTTTTGAACATAAATTTTGTCATAATATGTAATATGAGGTACCTTGTCCATCTGTTACCATGTGTATGGTAACGGAAGGACATTTTCTTTTGTTATTTATTAATTAACGAAGAAACAATGAGTAATACAATTGTTAGCAATGGGAAGGCCTACTTGAACTTGCTTTGCACTGAAGATTGGTCTGCTCTCTAACAACTATGTGAGCCACAAAATTAAAAATATTGATTTTTCGGTAACGGAAGGACATTTTCATAGGCTGAAAATAAGAAGTCATTGAAGCATAACAAATCAAATAAATCATACAAATTTACTATTTTACGAAATGGTCATATCTCAGGAGTCAGAATAATGGTTTTTAGGCTTAACTGGGGAAATATAAAACAAACACAGGATCAAAACACTTTTTCACAAAAATATCAAATTTGTGGGGTTCAATTATGGTTATAAAGTTATTATAAAAAAACAACTAAAATTATGTAAAACTAAAATTTTCTCATTGAATTCCAAAAATATAGAATTTAAGCTTTGATTTGATACCAAATTTGTATCATAAAAATGCTTGTAAATTTTTTGGTCAAATGTCCACTTTGGCGTGGAATTGCCCTTATACAAATAAACCATGCCTTGAGATGTTTTAGCTGAAAGTATTGGCTCTGAAGTGACTTCAATAGTACTATTTTCTGAGAGCGCAAATGGAAAAAAGTACTGGTGAAATTACCGAAGGCCCGTAAATTAAAATGGTGCCTGGAACAAAGTCATGGTATATTTGTTTCATATCCCTCATCTAAAAAGGTGTATTATTTGTATTTGAGGAAAGAAATTATAGCAACGTCCATACATGATCAAAATTTGAAACATCATTAATCCTCACCTAGCGAATGCAAAAGAAGTATTGTTATTATACAAACAAATTTACCATTACACCTTCATGTTATTGTGTAGTCAGGTACCGGCTCATACATAAGTTGAAAACAAACAATAGTTCAACAATTCATCATGAAGAAAGACATAGTTTGTGCCCCCGTACAGTAATGTTTGCGCCCCCCCCCCCCCCTTTAGCCCCATCATCTAGCCCACTCTACGCCACGGTGTGTACTGTATATAGTACAAGTGAGTCAGTAATAGTGGTATTGATAATACACGGTATGCATGGAACATGTGAACACGATAACAAAACTATTTAAACGTTACTTAAACGCCCTTTACTATAAAGTAACGAGTACGTTTTTGTTTTAGGAAGCTGGCTAAATTTAGATGGCAAAGCGTAGACATATTTACTATATATTTATGTATTTCTTTGCTCAGTATTGTATTGATTGCCAAGTATGTATCCCAGTGATGACAATAGTTTTGAATATTTGTGTTATTTCCTTGCAATCAGGGACTAGAGTACCACATCCCACGTCGATAAGCCGAGCCTCACCGTGACCTATACCAGACGCACCTCGCTATAGGAAGCATCTCTCTCATCGCTCTGGCAAGCACTACGGTGGTCTCTGAAATCTTCAGGAAACGGGAAGAGAAATCCATGCAGCTGTTCATAAATTCCCTGTCATGCAGTAGCGTGTCGCGATGTAACGATATAATGTACGTTCATATTAAATGTCAGAAAAGTATCACATGCACAGTAGACCCTACCGGAAAGAACATATTTTTAACACAATGTGTTTCACAGAGTGGACCGTAGTGTTATAATTTGGACCGTGTTCATAGTGCGAAACCCAACTAACACTGTGAATACACTGTGATCACATTGTCGCCACAGTGTGAAATTTTCTGAGTTCATAGTGTGTCAAAGATGTATCTCGGCAATTCCACAGTGTCTTCACAGTGTCTTCCCAGTGTATTAAAAGTGTGTTACGGTATGTTCACAGTGTGTTCACGGTCCAATTTAACACTGCGCATAATCCACACGTTCTAAAACACACAGTGTTTTCACACTGTGTTCACATTGTGGCACACTGCGTTCTTTCCGGTAGGTGACTTGATGTAATAATTCATTCAACATTAATTTGTATGTTGCACTATTAAATGCGTTCCACGTTCCAATGTAAGCCCTGTGATATGTGAGTATTATTATTATAAGGTTAACCGAGGAGAGGAAATAACCACATTAAAACCGTTTACTGCAATTTCTCCTTGGACCCCTCCCGAGTATCCTTAGTGGGCTTAATGCCACGCAGTGGTATTTGTTCAATACAATTCTCATTCCAATACTATACGCGCAATAATGTGTGTTCGTTATGTATGTTTATTCTGCCATTGTCGACAAACTCCAATATATTGGATCCAGGAAATGTTGCTTAATCAAATTGCACAAATGAGAGAAGTGATGGAGTCATTGTCTCATGATTTCTTATCTATTTTTGTTTTATTTGCATCTATACTGTATCATCCTGTTATCGTGTTTTATATGTATTGAAGTCATCATACCGTTGTAATGTTGCCACAGGCATGCGAATTCACACCGTAAGTCCCGGAAGGCTTCTGTTATCACGGATTAGGGAAATCAAGTGTTAAACATTTCGTTATTATACTTGAATAACATGTAATACTGATTGTGTTTATATTCAATCGTGTCATTGCATTCTAATTCGCCGCGTAATTCTGTGATCCTGCAAGGTTTTTGTTAAACTGAAATACACAGTTATTGTTTTGCCGCTAGCAATATCTCTTGCCACATGGTCCACTACTCGTCATCATTCACGCTGTCAACCAGTAATCATGTGTTCAAACCCAACTTATTACAGCCGGTATATAGTATCGCATTGTAAAGCTTACTCTATATAATGTATGCATTTATGTATGTATTTGTTTATCTATGTATGAGATGTTTTTACTCATTAATGTATGCAGTGACAAGAGATGTACGGCTCAACAGGAATGTATTTATTTTGTATTATTTCATTTTAATTTATATCCCATTTGGACAAAAATGTATCAATTATAACACAATTCCCTTGTACATACTAATATAGTGTTACGTCAAACATACAAGTACATAAAAGCTATTCCGAACGGCGAATTTCCGTCACTACTACTACTACTACTACTACAACAACTACTACTACTACTTTACTTCTACTACTACTACTACTACTACTACTACTACTACTACTACTACTACTACTACTACTACTACTACTACTGCTACTACTACTGCTACTACTACTACTACTACTACTACTACTACTACTACTACTACTACTACTAATACTTCTACTATTACTACTACTTATACTACTACTGCTTCTAGTACTACTACTACTACTACTACTACTACTACTACTACTACTACTACTACTACTACTACTACTACAACTACTACTACTACTCTAATACTACTACTACTAACCACCACTACTATATACCACTACTACTACTACTACTACTACTACTACTACTACTACTACTACTACTACTACTACTACTACTACTACATACTAGCAATAATGAAATAAATGACCTTAAATGATGGCATAGGCGCACGAACCATTTTTGTTTGGACGGGGGCAACATTGATTTGTTTGTGCCCCCTACATATGTCAATTGTGGAATGTAATCTATTTGGGAAATGTACATTAATTCATGAATCCTCGTTGTATCAATGTTTCCTCTCCGAATGAACATGGATACCTGGGATTGGTAGGGAATAGCAATGTCACAATGTTGGCTTGTATTCCTCTCTCTCTTAGAAGAACCCATCGACTTCTTTGTTCTTCTGTCAGGTCAAATAGCACTAAATCATAATGTCGGACAGCTCAGAAGTGATGTAACATTTCACTCTTATCTCATAGATATGCGTTTTGCCCCTCAATCCCAGAATGGGTTTCTGTGTCTCTACGTTGGCGTACATGTTAGGACGCCGAGTAGATGATGGTGGCCGAATGGTGGTGCATTGACTCTACTCATGCACAAAATGCTAAATTTGTTATATGCCTCTTGCGCGGTAGAAACCCCCAAACACACGGTAAACTAATACTACTCGACTGTGTCTACGGCTTTATTATGGTATAGAAAGATCACTCGAGTTATGTCATTTTGCGGTATTGTTGTACGAATATAATATGTGCTGTAATTCGCCATGCACAGACATTTATTAGGGTTTTGTTTCCCCACTTGTATTGGCGCAGGAAAATGTCAGGGTTATGCAACATAGCCTTCTACACGCCAAGTAGGTTAATAATCTTATCCTGTGAACGATGTAACTTTATAAATTAAGACTATTTATATACCAATGATTCAATAATACAGTGTATATACAACTGTGTTTATATACTTGCAATACATTGCATGTATTACATTAAACAATCCTTTTTGATTAATGGTAAGATGAGAAGTAATTTGCTTACGGTGTAATGACAATATGCACCACGTTATGCGAAGGATGCAGTTGATTATATTCATACTAATAAGAATGGGTGATAAGAATAAATCGCCACTGTACACTATGCAACATACCCAGATAACAATGCTACGCTCTTAATTTCTAGGACTTAAATTTTAAGTCTTTCTTACGACTTAAAATATTTTAAGTCCTAAAGACTTATTTCATTGGGCCTCCTGTACCCTTCGATTGAAATTTGGCTTCGCAATCTAAATCTAATGGGGACTTAAAACTTTAAGCCAATCAGACTACCCACAAATGATGTCATGCAATTCGCAAGAGTTGAAACCCGTTTTGACTGCCATTTTGGATTTCACGAAGCGACGTCGACGCGGCTTGATGGAGGAATTTCTCGAACAAATCGATGACGATGGGAGTGTGACAAAGCTACTCAAAGGTAAGCATAATGTAATGTGAATGCAATAGGATGTGATAGATTAATCTGGGAGTCAACAGCCGACGATAAATATGTAAATTTCATCTAAGTAGGCCTAACTGCGAACAACTAGCGCCCCGGGATTACATGACAGACTGCAGTCTGCATGCAATGCACCGGTACGTACGCGTACCCTGGCCTGTGCTAGCCGCCGCTAGCGCGCCGCAGTCCGGCCTGCAGCGCTAACTGTTCATGTTTGTAAAATTGTAGACTTGCAATAACTACTCATCGAATGGCTAATATTTAACAATTTTTATCAAAAGATAAAAAGCACTGAAATTATTGAAATTTTACTCACATTGTCTAGAATATTCAGCAGATTTGGATGATGCATGTGCACACTTTGTCAGACTTAACTTAAGTTAAGACTTACCGTAAAGTCGAGATGACTTTCCTTCAAATTGTTCAATTTCTCACGAAATGTAGCTGATATTACAGCAACATGTGTGCCTGATAGTAGTTTGTGCAAATTCCAGGTTTTGAAATTACAAGGACTTGTTTTAGAATTAGGGGGAACTTTTGTGTTGTGTTTAGTCGATTCACTGATAATAGTACTCTTATTTTGTTACAATAAAGCAGAAATGTGTAAATAAAAAAAAATGGTCTTGATTTGGTTACATAACTCCCATTAGTTTTTATGCGCCCGAAGGTATTACATGCATGGCCAAGTCTCCTAACATGGATGAACGATAAGAGATCGATGTAAATGTTGGTCATGGTGTCCAGCATTGCTAAATTCGGCGTGTGGTGGGTGGCTCTTGGTTGTCATCGATCTGTTGGCGATGAGTTCGAGGAGGAGCTGGTGGCCTCACTTTCATGGAGCAGGAGCGCGAGCGGAGAAGATTGTGCATTCATCGTCCATCTCGCCGACCGTTGGCCATCGCCATCATAATATGGCTCCCTATTAAAGGGTCCGTTTTCTTTGTTGGATAAGACTAGGTAGTAGGTGGTGCAACTCATGATACTAACAATAATCAACAGATATTTTTCTTCTTTTTTTGTTTGCATTCCCTTGTAAATAATCATTAGATTATGAGCAAATATTTAGAATCGTAAACGTCTTCTATTGTACTTATTGAACCTGTCAGGCCTTCTCCATATATGTATCGTGACAAGATTACTTTTCGTTCTCACATTTTTATTCATAGGATGCAGAGGGAGACGTGGCTGAGCCAGTCTGCGAAGCAACGCCGGGGAAGGTGCGTGAGATGTCTGTGGGAGCAGAGGGACTGCGGTTCCAGAGGGTGCCCTTGCTGCAGCTGGAGAGTTGGTGTGGTGGTCAACGATGTCCTCGGCAAGGTGGTCGTCATCGGAGTCAAGGTGGGGAGCATCGTAACTTCGTAAGCAGCAACATCCGTGGCAAGGTGAGGGGCTTCACGGAGGGAGGTGCATGCCGCTATCTGCGCTGTCTTCCTCGCCGAAATGGAGGTCAGCGACATCGAAGGGAAGGTGAGCATCATTGGGATGGACGTCAGCGACGTCGAAAGGAAGGAGAGCCTGTTAATCGCAAGCGACGTCTGGTCATCGGAGGAGATCGTGGAGTCAACGATGGGCCGGTCGGAGATCGTCTGTTGAAGGTTGCAGATCGCGAGCACGTCGAAAGAGTGTACGCGAATGCCAGGTTGGACGTTTCAAGCGTTATCGTCGAGGAGCGACTTGACATCGTCGGTGTTATCGGAACATGGACTCTTTGGTCAGTGTGCTGACGTTCAGTACGCTGGTTGAGCGGAACTTCAAAACGCGTAAGAAGCCGATTTTGAAGTAACTTTGAAAACTGTAATCTGCTTTGTTTTTGCAGAACTTATGTGCAGTGGAGAACAGTGTCTGTTTTTAGCCCAATTATGGATAGCGAACTGTGACAAATCTTGAAGAACAGTGATTCCATAATTATAGTTTGAACATTACCACTGCAAATAACTATTATGTCAGGAAAAACTGATGTTGACTGTTGAGTCTTCTTAATAACATTTTGGACTGTCACAATCAGGGAACTTAAACTTTGGAAGACTATGGGTCTTTGAGACTTTGACATGATTTAAGAAGACTCGGATAAAATAACAATTGTATCATGAACTCGGTATGAAAAAGGTTATTGTTATTTTCGTTGTTTTGTTTTTATGGTTACTGTGTATAATGTAACCTATTGTGATGTCAATAGCATGATTGGCACGGTGAAGTTTGTGATTTATTCTTATGCATAATGATGATGCGAAGTAATATTATTACAATGCTTACAAGGAAACTAGTTAGACATGTGTTAGACTAGTTAGACATGATTTTTGCAATCCATGAGTAATAATAATGAGTATAATAAATGTAATACAATATTAATATTCCCAGTAAGCCAGTTATATCTATTTTTCTTTCTTTCTTATGTTTGTCTTTAATATCACTCTGCCTACGCCTCTTACAATGTAACCTTTACAGATTCTCCTGAGTAACTGTTACCAAGTACCAACTATGGAATGTATAATTAAGACAATAATAATTGCTGGTATTATACTGCCCCCTTTACTTTAAATATAACATTTTTTTTTTTTTTTCCTAATTATTTTTTTTTCTTTTACATCTTCTCTCATATTATGGACCATACTGCTGATTATTTTCTAACATTTTTCTTGTTACTCCAGTAAGAATTTACAGTCAATTCGCAGTTTTGAACAATTAATTAAGAGTTTGATTTAAATGTGCAGTAATCATGTAATTTAATGTATAAAATCAGTATTTATGAAATGTAATTTTTTTTAGTTATGCAAGGTGACCTCCAAAAACGGCACACAAGAGTTTTGCTATATTTATGTCACAAGAGTATTTCTTATCTAAAAATAAATGCTTTTTCAGAAAATGACACCCAAGATCATCAATTTTGGTTGAGCAGTTTTGCTTCTACGCTTCTTTAGCAAAAGGAGTTAAACAAATTATAGTGTTTCATGTAAGTCACAAGCCGACCACAGAGTTTGGACGGCGTGCTTGGTGCTTACCTAGCTGTGAAAAAGTGTCCGTTCGGATTCAGTTGCCTTTGAATGAATACTGGTTTCCCAGCTGTATACATGTAGAAAAATTTGCAAAAGTGAGGTAATTTGGCTGAAGAAGTATCATAGCTACAAACTATTACTAATTCTTAGTATTCAGTATTAATTCCATCGTCAGATTTGTCTGGTTTGGTACTTTGGTTACTTATTCACTGAAGATTAA
Source organism: Echinarachnius parma (assembly GCA_037951105.1). Classification (NCBI taxonomy): domain Eukaryota; kingdom Metazoa; phylum Echinodermata; class Echinoidea; order Clypeasteroida; family Echinarachniidae; genus Echinarachnius; species Echinarachnius parma. The sequence continues at coordinate 41,679 of JBAMJV010003184.1, forward strand.
TAATTTTTGTTAATAGAAACACCATGTAGTTCCATGCAAAACATGCAAGTATTACGGATTTCCAACATAATCATTACTTATTTCTTCTTTTGTTAGCAGATATGTGTAAGCAAAACTATTTACAGCCATGGTCACAAATCCCTTTACGAACATTGTACGTACGATTGATTTTGTATGGCTGCAATATGGTATAAAAGTTGTTCGTACAGCATTCGTAAGGGCATGTGTTACCAAGGCTTAACCAATATCTTTGTGTTTCATTTTCTTCAGCATAAAATACACTAGTTAACAGATAAGGCTAATAAGGAATTTCTGACATGCAGGAATTAAAAATCAACCGTGCTGCTTTTTTCTGGGCTAGGCCTATATAAACCTGGATTGCAATAAGTAATTTAACCCTATTAACTTTGATAACTTTATCCCATGAAGTTGTATATTTTATATTGTAATTTTCAGTTTTATTTATTTGTTTTATTTACGATAATTTGTCATTGTTACCTTAATTGATGTATGTATAAAATGAATTATAAGTTTGATACAAATGTAGTTATCATACCAAATTGTATTTCTGATATTTATGAAAAAATGCTTATTTCTTTCGTCAAGTTTGATAGAACTTTACAATCAGGATGGAAGCACATCGTGTTTTATACAGTCTGTATAAAAAAAAAACATGGTACAGTCAGGAAAACAAATTATCTAGGTATGATCTTTGTTGAAAATGTATGTGTATTTGTTATCATATTAAAGCAGAATGATAGCTCTTTCTTTTGCTTTTCAAATCATATCATTTACTTTTGTAAATCAAGAGTTATGCTACGTTTAGTGCGGCAAGACAATATCCCATTTGTGCCACTTTACGTATTCATCAAAGAAATTGTCATGAAAGTTTCAACGACAAAACAATTACTTTGTGAGGACAAAGATGGAAGAAATTACTGAAGCATTTTTTACTATGATATATATTACTTAGTAGCACACGTACAAACACACACGAACACAAGCATACACGCGCACATACTTTAGTTTTGTACGTATGTCACACACTCACATTGGCTTGTGGGTGTATGTATGTTTGTGTATGTGTGTATGTGTGTACGCACAAACACACCATTCGTACACCACGCACGCTCATTAGTGTATATATGTACGTGTGTGTTTGTGTTTGTGTATGTGTTACTAAGTATTATATATAATTCTGGAAGATGCTTTGGCGGATTTTGGTCAGTATTTTCCTCATAATTATCTATTTACAGCAATAATACTATTCCATTGTTTAAACCTTCATGACAATTTCAACGATAAATACAAAAAGTGGCACAAACGGGATTTTGCCTAATCGCTTAAAACGTGGCATAACTCTTGATTAACAAAAGCAATAAGTATGATTAAAATAGCAACATAAAGAGCATTACTTCGCTTTAATATGATATAAAATACTTATATTACGAAAAAAAATTATATTAAAAAATATATATTTTCTGACTGTACCATTCTTTTTGATACACACTGTATACTCCGCTAAGTTCAGTTGCTATATTTGATTTATGTTTGCTTGTAGCAGTATATATAATTTGTCAAAGGAACTTTTTGTTCAATTGTATATATGTACAGGTCCAGGGTTTATATTGATTGTTTATATGTTTTGATTTATATTATTGTGAAATAAATGTACATTTCAATTTAGATGAAATAAACAAATTTACACCAACAGAAAAAGTGTATCAACTCGTTTTCTTTTAAGTGTTTTCTTTTTTTTGAAATAAATCCATCATGGATTTATTTTGAAATAAATCCAAGAAAGATTTAAAATCAAGACTTTAATATTTAAATCCATGATGGACTTATTTTAGAAATAAATCTAAGAAGATTTAAAAAGTAGTCGTGAAAGATTTAAATTATAAATCCAATAGACTTAAAATTTAAGTCCTACATGGACTTACAATTTTAAGTCTTAGGATAGATTGATTTTAAGTCCTATGGTTTTGTCACTCTCCTGAGTCCACTTGGACTTAAACAAATAAATCCTTTGGACTTAAAAATAAGTCCTAGAAATTAAGAGAGTACGTTGGCCCATCGTTGGCCCAATGTAGGCGGTCATGTTGGGCCAACGTCAAAACGTGACGTCTAGCCCACGTCATTCTTGCCGCTGGGCCCTCGTTGGCCCAACCCCCATACGCCAACGTCAATTGCCAACGTTGAGCCAACGTTTGCCCAACCATTTATTTTGCTATTTCTGACGTCAAGCCAACATTGAGCCGACTAAACCCCAACGTTAATACGACTATATAAGTCAATGTCGGGCCAACGTTAAAACGTGACGTTTTGCCCACGTCATTCTTGCCGCTGGGCCCTCGTTGGCCCAACCCAACAAGCCAACGTCGTACAAGTGTTGGGCCAACGTTTTCCCAACCCTTGCCCAACCTTTCAGTTGGCTAATTATGACATTGGGCCAACGTTTACCCAACCTTGGGCCAACTGTTAGCCAACCTTGGGCCAACATTGAACCAACCTTGAACCAACCGTGAGCCAACCGTGAGCCAACCGTGAGCCAACCGTGAGCCAACCAACAATACGAACACTTAAAAAAAAAAGATTAGTAGGCTGCATGGTGTTACATATTCTACCCTTCCGTCATTCAAACGCTAAGTCCTATATATCCTATATATCCTATATATCCTATATCCTATATATCCTATATCTTAAACCTAATCCTAAACGTATCATACCCTATCCTAGTATCCTATCCTATCGTCTTAACAATAACAATATATAATGCAATCGACTTAGTATATATATCCTCATACATACTATGTACATTTGTTGTAGTTAGTAATTGCCGAGAGTAGATTATAAAATAATCAGCCTTTGAATCATTATTCATAAGACTATTATTCAGGTGTCATTTATAGTTTTATAAATTATATAGAAAAACAAGGACATGATAACACTGTTTTCAATACAAATAATAGCAAAAATAGGAATGTTTCTGTTCACTAAATTATGATCGTTTATAATCGATCATGAACCCCGATAGCAATTCTGCGTTGGCCCAATGGGTGATTTCAAGTATGGTGTTTAGGGCTGGTGTTAGTGTTTATCAAACTGGCGTTTGTGTGTAATAAACACTAACACCGGCCTTAAAGACCATACTTGAAATCACCCATTGTCGGCCCACTTACGACGCATTGGGATCGATTGCGGAACGAACCTTTACCGATCATAAATCACTAATTAATAGGTGTATCAAAGTTAATAAAGAGGGGGCTGTGCAGAGGGGCTTTGCACCGCGAATATTTTGTTAATAACATTTAATTTAATTGTATTAATTTACCAATGCAACAGCATCATATAATGTACAATATTTCCCGTCATTTATCAAAAAGGATAGACATATTGCATAGTATATTATTCAAAACTAGCCCTTCAACAACTATATATATAAGCAATACAAGTGTATACCGCACATTATATTATCGATAATATTACAACAAATTATATAGAAAACAAAGACATGATAACACTGTTTTCAATTCAAATAATAGCAAAAATAGGAATTTTTCTGTTCACTATTATGATCGTTTATAATCGATCATGAACCCCGATAGCAATTTACAAATTTAACAAAATCATAATATACATGTAAGGTACAATATTTCACAATTTCCCCTCATTTATTAAAAAGGACAGACATTGCATAGTATGTTAGTCAAAACTAGCCCTTGAACAACTATAAACAATACAAGTATATAATGTACATTATATTATCGATAATATTACAACAATCCAAAATGTTCCAAAAAGGTTTTCATACATTGTTGGTAGCACATAATTAAAATATATTTTAAGTATTATATAATATATTATACTATTTACGAAATCCGTATCGTGACATTGTACATTTTAAGTCGCATGGAGGTTCATCTAAAATTACTCCCCCAATGTATGGAATGGACTGTTTCCCTATACCTGTCTTGATTTAGCTATCTTGCATTTTGTTAATCAATTTCCCAGTGAAATATATAGCAGTGGTTCAATCATTTGTTCGTCATATTCGTATCTATATTACTACAAATGAAGTACAGTCCACTTCTGGTAAAGAGAGTTCAGCATTGGTTAACCCGAGTTTTGGTAACTAAAACCTGCATCATTACATTACAAACTAACAGTTATAACTTACTTCACCATGTTCGAAAGGAATAACACAACACATTACTGAGTAAAAAGCATGTTCACATTAAAAAAAGAGACATTAAAACTCAAGAGGACGCTCTTTAAAAACCTATTGGTCTTAACATTTACAAATAAAATGTTGTGCATGTCATGATTTGTTGAAATAGTGATTAGATAGAGAGATAATCAACGATTATTTAAAAACATCTTTACTATAGTACCTTTTTTAAAAAGGAGAAGCAATTTTTTAATTTGTTAGCGGCCGGTTCAAAGTTATATTTTGTGTTTCCTACAATTTTTAAAATGTTATGTTAATGGATATCTCAGGCATTTCTGAACCAATTTTGATCAAATTATAGTTTATTCTGTCATTACAATTGTATGCTCTTTCAAATTTGATACAGTACTCCGTGTTTGATTATATCACACACATATTGTATGTAGCACCCTCTATACCAAAACCCAACGCAACTATCCTTTAATACCTTGATACCAAAAAACTATTTTCTCGGTAACGATTTCTATATAGACAATATGAATTCGGTCTAATATATTTTCTTTACACCTATAACGCGTCAATATCCCAATATTTGACCTCATTACATTTAAATATATGTGTAAATCCTCTCTAAAAAGTGCAAAACCGGCTAGAATCATCTGCAAACAATCCCAAATGCAAATAATACAGTAGGTTTGGAAATCTTTTGTATAAAATATGAGGAAAAACGCTGGTTCCACTACAGATCATTTTGAAACTCCACATGTAATCGGATAAAACGGATAAATATGCCTTGACCACGAGCACCGAGTGGGATGTATGCGAATTTCATGAACTAATTGTAGGGAACAATGTTGCTGTGTTGCTGTGTTGCAGTGTTGCGTCCAAATGGACGTTTTTAAATTGTTGTTTAAACGTTAGAAAAAAGAAAAAAAAAACCTTTCATGTATTTGATTTCAACTGCAAGTACCAGCATATAGCCTGTCGGACGCTGGAAACGTTCTGAGAACGTTTTTTAAACGTTGATTAAGGAAGAAGACCTACGTGACCTAATAAAAAAAAACGTTTTGTAAACGTTGATTAAAGACGAATACGTGACCTAATTAAAACGTTTTGTAAAGTTTTGTGTTTGCTGGGTAGTGCCCGTAATGAATGTACTCGGGAGACTATTCACGAAAGCTTATGCGTATATTTATGAACTTAAAGGGATAGTTGATTTCTGGTAAGGAGAGTACAGTTTGGGTGAAACTGAATTTTAGTAACCAAAACCTACATCATTTAATTGCAAACTAATAGTTATAACTAGAAAGGAACACAAAATTCCAAATGACGTAGTAAAAGACCATGTTATCATTCAAAAAGAGCCGTTAAAACGTAAGAGGGCGCCTTCTAAAAACTCATCGGTTTCAACCATTTTGAATAAAATAGTGTGCATGTGATGTTTTGTTGAAATAGTGATTAGATAGAATTAGATAGAGAAATAACCAACAACTATCAACATACCTTTTTTGTAACTTTTTGAAAAGAGGAAGCATTTTTTTGAATTTTTAACGGCTGGTTCAAAATTCTCTAATAAACCGGGGGCCCCAGCTTTATTACAATATGTTACGTTTATGGATATTTCAGCCGTTTCTGAACCGATTTTGATCAAACAAAGATGATTGTATTATTTAGATAGTATGCTCTTTCAAATTTTACACTCAGTTTTTCATTATCTCACAAAAAAAAAAGTAGTCTAGCGCCCTCTCTACAAAAACTCAACTACGTCTTTAATTAGGAGTTTGAAAGACCGATTCCAGCGATTACACGGCAATGTGTAAATTTGAATAATTTCGATTTAAAAAGTGTAAAATTGAGAGAAAATGTTATAATGAATAATAAGTATAATAAGAAGTCTGACGTCAATTAGCCAACCAATTTCCAACACCACTCATTGATTAAATGTTGTAGTAGGTGAAACGGTGGCCCAACGTTGGCTTGCCTACAGTGTCGAAATGTGGTTGTTTGTCAAATGTTGGTTTGACGTCAACTAGCCAACCACTATCCAACGCCGCTCATTGACCGAATAGGTAGGCGAAACGTTGGCCTAACGTTGGCTGGCCCACCGTCAAAATGTGGTTGTTTGTTAAAGGTTGGTTTGACGTCAACTAGCCAACCAATATCCAACGTCGCTCATTGTCCGAATGTATAGTAGGCAAACGTTCGCCTAACGTTGGCTTGCCCACCGTCGAAATGTGGTTGTTTGTTAAAGGTTGGTTTGACGTCAGCTAGCCAACCAATATCCAACGTCGCTCATTAACAGAATGTTGTAGTAGGCGAAACGTTGGCCCAACGTTGGCTTGCCCGACGTCGAAATGTGGTTGTTTGTTAAAGGTTGGTTTGACGTCAGCTAGCCAACCAATATCCAACGTCGCTCATTGACCGAATATTTTCGTAGGCCAAACGTTGGCCTAACGTTGGCTTGCCTTCTGTTGAAATGTGGTTGTTTGTTAAACGTTTGTTTGACGTCAGCTAGCCAACCAAAATCCAACGTCGCTCATTTACAGAATGTTGTTGTCGGCGAAACGTTGGCCCAACGTTGACTATCCTACCGTCGAAATATGGTTGTTTGTTAAAGGTTGGTTTGACGTCAGCTAGCCAACCAATTTCCAACGTCGCTCATTGACCGAATGTTGTAGTAGGCGAAACGTTGGCCCAACGTTTGCTTGCCCGACGTCGAAATGTGGTTGTTTGTTAAAGGTTGGTTTGACGTCAGCTAGCCAACCAATTTCCAACGTCGCTCATTTACAGAATGTTGTAGTCGGCGAAACGTTGGCCTAACGTTGGCTTCCCCACCGTCGAAATGTGGTTGTTTGTTAAAGGTTGGCTTGACGTCAGCTAGCCAACCAATATCCAACGTCGCTCATTAACAGAACGTTGTAGTCGGCGAAACGTTGGCCGAACGTTGACTATCCTACCGTCGAAATGTGGTTATGTATTAAACGTTGGTCTGACGTTAACGAGCCAACCAATATCCAACGCAAGTCATTGACACAGTGTCGTAGTAGGCGAAACGTTGGTTAAACGTTAGCCTGCCCACCGTCGACATGTGGTTGTTTGCCAAACGTTAGTACGACGTCAACTAGCCAACGAATATCCAACACCACTCATCAACAAAATGTCGCAGTAGGCGAAACGTTGGCCCAACGTTTGTTTTTCGACCAAAGAATTATGATTGTTCGTCCAACTATCACCCAACGTTGTTTCAACGTACATTTGCCGACCAGTTTGCCAAAAGTCAACAGAAAACGTTGGCGTAACGTTGTCTTAACGTCAGCTCTCCGACTGCAAAAATTTGGTTGCATATTTACCTTAGGCCAACGTTGGCTCAACGTTGTTTTGCCAACCGCGACGGTGCCGACTATAGACTACGTTGGGCCAACGTAGCATTGTTATCTGGGTATGTACATGCGTTCTTATGTGTAATGTATATGCAGTGTTATGATTTGAAACCGAGTTGACGTGTATTTTGTAATGACACGTGCTTGTATATATCTTATCTATAAATAAATATCATTCAAGAGACACATTATGCAACTCTTTGCTTCAAGGCTTTCTTTATGCTAACTTTAAATGAATATGTGAAGGTTGAAAAACCAAACCGAACACACAAAGTATCTACCCCCTAAACAACTGTTATTAATTTAATAACCAGTACTCGTTTCGAGATTTTGTTTTGCTTAAACATTTATTTAGTTAGAAATAACAGATCACTATTTATTTATGGGTGAGGAAGCTTTAAAATTGGCAAAAGTAATTTCAATATTGCAGTTTATTGCGAATTAAGAAATGTCAACTTGCACTGTTTTACACTAGCAATTAATGCATTTAACAACATGCGCCATTAAACAATTGCAATGGATGGATAATCAAACAGTATTGTTTCACAAACTGTAAATAATGCATTAAGTCTCATGTGCTGTTTGACAGCAATGTACAGGCATTATCCAGTGCTTGTGACTTTTGAAATGGAGTTTTATGTTCAGATCTATACTCATTCAGCCATGAAGTGATGAATGCACATAACTACATACATACATATTACATAACTACGGTATAAATAGTGTGGTAAGATGCCACTTTGAAACAATTATTGGTTATGAAATGATAATCAATTTTGTAGGGCTAGTTACTGTTTGTGTTCATTCTAGAACAAGGCATTTAAAACAAGCAGTAAATTATTCATGGTATCTGGTGTATGGGGAAAACCATTCATTGACACTAAAGGGGAGGAAGATAGTGAAGATGATGATGATGATGGTGATGACAACGATGATGTTGATGGTAATGGTGAGGATGATGATGATGATGATGATGATGATGATGATGATGAAAATGATGATGTCGACGACGATGATGATGATGAGGATGATGATGTTACTGGTGATAACTACGATTATGATGATGATGATGATACTGTTGATGGTGATGATGATGATTATAGTAAGTATGATGATCATGATGATGTGATGATGATGACGATGGTGGTGATGGTGGTAGTGATGGTGAAGGTCAGTGTTGTTGATGGCAATGATGACATAGAGCCTACTAATGCTGCTAGTGAGAATAATGGTGATAGACACCGTGGTAATCATTTTCATAAGTTGACGATGATGTTGTTGATGATGATGATGATTATGACGATAATGATGTTGATGATGATGATGGTGATCAGTAGTTTACTGTTACCCACCAACCTCTTAAAAAAAAGCATTCTTGCTTTAAAATAAGACCTTGTTCTAAATAATGTTCATTCATTTCCGAAAAATAAACACTCTTTTTATTTGCTTATTAGTTTATGTTAGCCGCTTAAACACTGAAAACAAACAACACTGGAATTAAAGTGTGCCCGTCAAGCGCGGAATGGTTGTGTGTATCCGATCCGATGACCGAGATAATTATGTTGCAGCACATTTAAATAATTGCTATTATTGAGTGTATGGATGGTGTCGTGACGCCAATGGCAAGATGAAGGAGTGATTTCATGAAGAAAATACTTTTACGTTTATGGTTCAGTATCTAATACACTTGTCTAGCCAACAATATACGTGTTAAAGGGACTTAGTAACATTGTCCAAATCCTCAAAATAAATTTTTCATTCTAGCGGTTCCCTCATACCTTGTTGTATTCGTATTAACAATAAAATCATGGGACAGGTTTCGTTTTTTTCAAATTTCCCTATCGTTACAAAGATATGTACGATCGAAGTATTCAGATAAGAAAAACTCCGGGCGAGTTTTTCTTCTGTGTACAAAGTGAGTGCAGTGAGTTATTGAATATCACTTTGCATTTTCGCTCATTACTTGGCCATGCAATGTCCATTTGACTTGAAATGTTCACACAATACCCTGGGGACATATGAGATAACAATAATGTACATTGCATCAACCATTCATCACTTTTTGCACATGTCAACAAAGTTACTAGATGAAAAGATTAGCTGCTGAAACACGACTGAAAAGCCCTACTAAGATATGTATATATAATGCGTATAAACACAGCACTGTGCTGTGTATGTGTGTTTATACGCATTATATTCACATTTACCAGGACGGATGGGTCGAAACCCAAATATGCCGGGCTGGGGTCTATGGACACTGGATATAAAGGGAAAACCAAAGGCTTTCACGAAACCCCTTCCATCTTCCAAATGTTACACATCGCCGATTCCGAGCTTTAAAAGAGTAAAATGAGGACAAATTTCCAAGTATTTAGGTTATTCCTGGCCTGTTTCCCATGTTTGAATTTACTTTAGACATGCTACCACATTCCATAATATGCCTGTTTAACAAAGGTGCACATTATGACACATCTTGAAAAATTTGACCAAGATTCAAGGTTTGTATCGTCTCCATTTTGCTGATAACGGTCCAGTTTATTATGCTTTAAATTAATATTATATCGAATCATACAAATAGTACTCGAATAACTGTTCATTATATGTGTGCTGATAGATACAAATAAATCGACGGTTTTTCAGCGTATTCGTATTGAATTAGTTTTTTTTAGATGTACATTGTGCTGATTATAGAGTCAACGTTCTATATGTTTAGACACAAACTAACTTATTGACCCGGAAAATGGAGGGGTTAATTAGTTGACGTTCAAGATATGTATATATTGTGGAGGGGTCCATTGCAAAATATGTGTTATAAAAAGTGCCAAAACAGTGTAATCCATTCACTTCTGACTACACTCGTCTTATCTCATGCGGCAGTTAATTGTGCTGATAGAGACAGCCAAAGTTATCTATTATTTTAGGCATCACCTATCTCATTGACGAGGGCAAAATTAAAGGGATGCAGTTGTCTTTCAAAATACGAATCATAACGTGAAAGGTTTCATTGCAATTTGTGGAAAGAAATGTCAAAATATGGTATTCCAACGTATTCTGATAACATTCGTGTTTTCTTAAAGGGGTGGTTCAGTTTTGGTATAGAGGGCGCTGCATGAAATGATTTGTGTGCGAGATAATGGAAAACTGAGTGTAACATTTGATAGAGCATACAATTTGAACTACAGAATACATTTTATTTGATCAAAATCGGTTCAGAAACAGCTGAAATATCCATAAATATATCCGATCGGAATAAATATGGGGCCCAGATTTATTTGATGATTTTCGTTTCTTGTAATTATCATATTTGTCTTATCTCATGCAGGAGTTAATTGCGCTGATATAAAGAGTCAAAGTTCTCTATTGTGTTAGGCTCCACCTTTCTCATCTACCCGGGTGGCAGGTCGACGAGAATGGGTTGGGATTAAGTTGACTTTCAATATAATTATTTCTAACGATAAATGATCAAATGCATATATTACAGAACCAAATAAAAACACATTCAAACTGTTATGTTCAATCACTACTGCTAAAACTATTTACTATGAAATATCCGTTTAAATTATCTAACATCACAAGTATGAATCACTTTAGAAATGACAGTGTCTCTAACTCTGTGTCCAAGTCGTCTAAGAATAGGGTAAAAGAACCGGAAGAAGGGGTCGAGTCGCATCCAAAACCATTTTCTGATCGGTAGTTTATTTTGTTTGCATTTAAAGTAAGTAAAGGGTAAACATGGGATGATGCCTATAATTCGATATATTGTGTGTCTGAGCTTGGACAAAGTTACGAAACCTCAAAAAACGATTACAAATTAAAATTCAAATCATTATTGACTGTTTTCTGAAGCCGACAAGCCGGCCCCAACTGTGGAAAACTGAACAAAGTTCTTATGATGCGTCGGAGTAAATCAAACACATCCCCCAGTGTTCGATTCTCGGTCAAAATGTTGTGTTCAACTCGAAAATATTCACATATTAAACAGGTAAGGACGTATTGTAATTTGAAGTTAAATTACATGTATTTTGAATATAACCGAAACTTAAATATCCCGAGTGGAAGCCACTTCATTCCCAAGTCAGTACCCTGTAGGCAGCCAAGGAGGATAGATTGGAGATCATTGTTTGAAGAGACCCTAGCTGTCATAACAACCTGGCTCACTTCCAATGACGGGTAATTGTGTGCAAACAAACATTCACATTAGTGGAGACAATTTACATCTTAAGCCAAGTGCCCACTATGCGATCTGAGCTTGCGATCTAGCCCGAGTTACTAGCGATCTCGGTTCGGTGTGAATCGCACCAGTTCGCCGCGAGTCAGCCCGATCTCATTGCGTACGCGATCTTGTCGGTGCCCACTATGCGATCTCACGGCGACTTCCCCTGAGAAATGCATTGTCCCTATTTCCACGCATGCGTGCATGGTTGAGGATTATAGCCAGGTATTGTTCGCTCTTGCTCGTTTTGACATCATAATCCGCTTTGCCAGTCTTTTTTTTATAAACCCAGTGCCCACATTGCGATCTGTGTCTAGCAATCTAGAGCGATTTTGCCTGAATAGGAGCGATCCTCTGAGATATGTGGTTAAGTCGCAAGGTGGGCACCAATGGCCGCACCAGATCGCTGTAACTCGCGTCCGCAAGGGTGGTGTCGGTTCTCGGTCGCCAGGTTTTGGACATGTTCAAAAATGTCGTTCTCGATTGCATGTCGGGCGGGATCGCACAAATGGCAAGCCGTTTGAACAATTATTCCTATTTGCTGATAACAAGAATATAATCCTTGATATCAAGTATTCTGTTTTTTTTTATATATCAATAATTAAATTCTTGATATCAAGAAATAAATTCATGATATCAAGAATTCGATTTCTTGATATCAAGAATTCGATTTCTTGATATCAAGATTTGAATACTTGAAATCAAGAATTACCATTGGTTAACAACAGAACATGATTTCTTTATATCATGAATTCGATGTTCAGTTATGCGAAACTACTTTACAAAAGCGCCCTGCAAGAATCAAGAATTCTTTTCTGGATATCAAGAAATTATTTGTTGTTATTAAGCAAAGGTAATTCTTGATATCAAGAAAAGGAAATAAATGTTAAAACGGTTAGCCATGACTGGCCATGCACACACATTCAACAAATTCCAACAAATTCAAAAAATTCCAAATCAAACAAGCGTGAATTCCTAGCTATTGTATTCCTGCGTGGAAGGGGGTCAAGGCATGACCCAGAAGAAGTCACACTGAAAGGATCGCGTGCAGAATGAAATCGGGCTGACTCACCAATCCTCACGGCGAACTGGTGCGATCTAGCCCAATGCCCACTGTGCGATCTGCGCTTGTGAACTAGCCCGAGTTGAAAGTGACCTCGCATCTATGCAAATCGCACCGCGAATGCGATCGAGACCGATCTGGTCGCCAGATTTTTGAACCCCGGCGACCGCAAGCAACACCACCCTTGCGGACGCGAGTTACAGCGATCTGGTGCGGCCACTGGTGCCCACTTTGCGACTTAACCACAGATCTCAGGGGATCGCTCCTATTCGGGCAAGATCGCTCGAGATCGCTAGCTAGGCACAGATCGCAAAGTGGGCACTTGGCTTTACTCTGCAAAACTTGTTGTATACCTCTTTCAATAAGGGGGGCGGTTGCAACATTTCGAAGGTAAATCACTCCAAACATGACAAGGTCTCTGTCACTCTGTGGCCAAGTGGTTTATGAGTAGGGGTTCAAAACCGGAGACACGGGGTCGAGTCGAAACAGCAACCCATTTGTGTTCATGAGTTTGTTTTGTTTGCATTTAAAGGAGGTAAATGGTAAATATAAGTTGATACATTTTATTTGATAAATTGTGAATTCATCAATCAGTTACATTTCCAGGCACCTAAACGTCAAGAGTGATTGAGACATAACACACATGAGAATGCTTGTTGGGGCAGTCTGGGAAGTTACTCCTGACCGTCGTCCAAAATTAATAACTTAACTATGCTAACCAAGGGGTTAATAAGCTTCAATCTGTCGGTCAAACTCTGTGACCAAGGTACGAGTCTCAGCCGAAACATTTAACTCAACTCTTTACTACTTTGAGAATTATATATGCATACTGAAGGGGCAGGGATGTCATGTGATTTTGATTAAATTATATTGAGTAAAACTAGAGCTTTATTCTCAGGCAAGTACACTTAAAGCAGATATTAGAAAATGGAGATTGGAGATGTTTGTTTGAAAAGACCCTAGATAAAAATGACTCACTGCTAAAATTAGTAAACTTTAGCAAAACATCGCACGATTATTGACAAATCAAAATATTTATCTGCAAAACTGTTTGCATAGTTCTTAGAATACATGGAATAAGGAGGACGGTCGCAATATATCCAATATTCCTCAAACAAACAGTGAACTTTATGCTGAGATTGAAGGAGGAAGATTTGTGTTTGAAGATATCATATCAACCTTACTTGGCTGGCCTCCAACTTGCGTAAACTTTTGCCATGCATCATATGACACTATACAAATAAGCAGTTCATATAGTTATAGCAATGCCAGTGAATGTCCACAGTATTTGTTAACAATACTATTTACTATGCAGTCACCTGCATGATTGTGTGCAATAATTGGTTAAATATAAGAGTACACGCCCCTTTTATGTATTTGCACTGTGTATTGATTTACCGCTCTCAAAATATGACATCATCCACGTTACTCCTGATTGGTTAGATAGGTTACATGAACACTGTATACTGCAACTATCAACATGTTAGTGCATACATACAGTGTACATTTTAACGACAGACCTTTAAAGAGTTAATCCAATCCTAGACGAAGCTGCATGAAATCCCACATCAGGATAGTTCCCGCATTCGCATTTCAACTCGAGACTCACACGTGACGGGATGCCAAACTATCTTCATCCGATTTTAGCATAAATCCAACACTTTCGGAGGAGTGTAGAAAACCATGAACTAAAGATCTCCTTATCTTTTCTTTCAAGAACGGCCTATCCCGGCGAATATTGTTACTATAATACAAATGTCTGAATCAACCTGTTTGCAGCTAGCCTGTATGTGCTTGGATACCAGTGGATTGTGACGTTCATTATATTTGGATTGTTAGTGGTACTTTATGACTTTACGACGTTTCGAAGTCGCTTTAGTAATGAACGAGAACTTAATTCCATTTACATGTTCGATTCCAGCAAACGTTTCTAACCTCAGAGCGATATGCGATATAGAACAACCGTTTAGTATTATCATGATTATTATAGCTGATATGCACTTCTAACTCTTTGCGGTTATTTTTATGTGTATTGAAAGCAGTCACACCAGATTATCGATATTGTTTTTCTGTTTGTGGCCGTTTCGAAGGTGGTTTGAAAACAGTTAGCACATTTCATCAGTATATTGATTGTTATGCGGAACGCTCCATCATGTACAACCTAGTTACTTAAAACATCATATTCGACTTACAGCTGTTCTGCAGTGCTCTATTTCAACTAACCTGATGACGGTGAGTGTATATCTGCATTATTCTAATGCTGTGTAAAATGAAGAGCTTAGTTCCTAATGGCGCTAAATCAACGTTCCGTACAAATTAAGATAACTAGAACTTAGTACACTGATAAGCCATGTATCTCTCTGGAAATTCACACTTGAGAACAAAAATAATACACAATCGAAATCAAAACATGAAATGTTACATTTGTCATAAGCATATGCATGTGTTTCAAGGTTGTGCAGAGAAACCTGTTTTCCACGAAAGTTGAAAAGATTGAAAAGTTGAACAGATAGATAACATGCATACACGTACATACGATTATGAGAATAAATGAACTATTGATATAAATATCTCGAGGTTTTTGTAAACATAATATTCTGTGTTCTTTGCTGAAGTTCGCGCTATAGGTAATTGACTCATCTCTATAATAGTTTGAGTGTTGCATGTACGTTTTCAAAATTATCAGTATGAACATGATTTCTAAGGAATAAGGGATTTTGATAACCTATTGCCAACAGTTTGTACTCAGTTGTAATGATCGCCTGGATTTTCTTTTCAAGTAAAACAATGCACATCAGAGAGACAAAGAGAAAATGTGAAAATGCTGGTTATATGATACTGTTAATTTAATATGAAAACAGTAAAAGGTAGTGTTGAGTATTGTTTTTTTTTCCGAAGTGCCCCCGATATTTTGTTGTGAGATAATGGAAAATTGACTGTCAAATTCCAAAGAACGTACAATTGTAATTACAGAATAAACTTTATCTGATCAAAATCGGTTCAGAAACGGCTGAAATATCCATAAATATAATTTCATTAAAAAGGTTCTTCACCGGTAATCACTGAGCGATATTTAGACTTTTTAGAAAAGATATATAATAAATATAATAATTGTATCAGAATACATTTTAGGCTAGAACATTATTCGATAATTATCGAATGCATTGATAAGGCCGCAAATTATCGTTATAGTATCGACTCAAATTGTTTTATTACAAGTATCAACACTGTGATTTTTGTTTTATATAATGGTTGACACGTTATTGTGTTTTAAGAGCACTTTTTTGTTTATTTTCAAAACTTCTAACTAAGCCATTGAGATGACCTTATACCAGTTACATTCACAAATCTCTGTGCAAGTAGGTATGGTTTTAATTTTGTATAAACATTGATTGTTAAAAACGTGTCATATAACGGTTTGAACTTATGACCTCGCTAAAATTTGTATAACCATTGTATATATTAGTTGGTCTGTTGGTTAGGTTCATTATTATTCTAAAATGTAATGTAGCATGTATATGTCGCTGTCTAGGTGGCGGTAATCCGCTATTCATTTTGTGGGGAATACGTCTGCCTGTGTGTTTTTTTACTTTCCTTATGTTTTTTTTTTCGGAGCGTGCATGATTATGGGTTGATTTGCAATTATGACAGTGAACTCGAGAGTGTTTTTTATGTGAATCATTATTTCATCATTTAATATGTTATTGTACGCTGTAAGAACAGTTTAACAAAACAAAGAAAGCATCTAACATTTTCGGGTATGTCTCGGAAAGGGAGGGGGGGGGGGGGGGGTTGCGTGTATCACCCGTACAGCTTAGTAAGGGGCCGGCTAGTATACGCATTCCACACTATCTGAAGGCTTATTAGTTTCATGAGGCATACTTATCATTATTTCCTTAAACTGAATATTATTTGCGAATGTTTGGGACATACGCATTATTCTACAGGTAAAAATTATACTACTGCTTTCGTAGGTTAAAGGACGTCAATCACACATCGACCCCATATTTTGGCTATTTCATTCCCTGGACTTGATCACTGCTCCGCATTGTCCCAATTTCTAATCTGAATTGCGTATCATCCCAAGAGGCGTATCTACGAGGGGGGGGGGGGGGGGGGGGGGGGCACCGACTCCCAAAGATAGCCCAAATCAATCGCCAAGAAATGACATTGATATCGTGTAACCCCTCTCCCCCCCCGGCCCCCCACCCCCCTTCCTCTCGTCATCCACATGTCCCCAATCGGTTCAACCACGCTGTTATGCCACTGTTAATTCCTAATCTTAAAAACATAAATATACCCTGCTAAATGTATGATTCGAAATGATATTAAATGGGAATTGCGATTACAGTTCATTTACGACTACCAACATTTGGGAGCTTTAAATTAGGCTAAATCTTTTTGCACATTATGTCCATTACATTCCATAAAACAAATAATAAGTTGACAGAAAAGCAACATGTTGTTGATAATTATAAGGGTAATGATGATGATGAAAATGGTACAGGTGAATCGGATATACCTATATCGAAAGGGTTTCCGTTTATTTAGGTGACAATGTGAAAAGTGCAGTTTGGTGTTTGGTGCATAGTTTCCCCTCTCTGACAAATTGTACTTTGGGTAGATCATGACAACACATGAACACGAATTAAAGGAATATGCAGACTGAGATGAAAATTATGAGGAAGATGATGATGTTGATGACGATTATGAAGATAATACTGATGATGATGATAATGATGGTGATGAGGTCGCTGATAAAAAGGTTTATTATTTTGATATAAATAAATAAAATTATGCTACAATAAGAGTACAAACCGCTGCTACAGAACAGCTGCCATTCTGAAAACAGCATTGGGGTATTGGCACTCCTCCTTAATGTGTAATTACAATGGTATGCTCTTTCGAATTCGACACTCAATTTGTCATTACCTCACAAGAGCAAACCTTGAAGCGCCCTCTATACCAAAACTCACCTTTCCTTTCAAATGTTAGGACGGAAATATTGCGAAAACAGTTATGATACGGATTATTTTAAGTCGTTCATCAACAGTTGAACATACTTTATTCGAAATTAGTAAACGAGACTGATCATTGATAAAGGTCAACAAATTAAACATTATCAACAGATAAATATAAGTATACTAAATGCAACGATATATCATAATGTTTAACCCCGTTTGATCTGCTCAAAAGGCAATACAACATTACCCTAACAAGTTTGTATAATTATAAACTTACATCCATAACTGCATACCAAATGGCTCAATGTATGTCTCAAATAATACAAGGGATGCATGATTTGTGATTTCATTTCTTTTGAAATAATTATGAATTTAGCGGTATTTTTTTTTGTTTACGCACTATTAGTTTGACCTTTATATTTTAGGTGATTGTATATTATGATAATTTCCAAAAACGAATATTCTGGCAAACGTCCGGATATTGTATGCGAGGTTCAATGATCTCAGAGGTGTGTCGTTATGGGTCTTAACTACTTGCAAACATAATAAATGCAATAAAATCATAAAATACCGTCATCTAGTGCCATTTGTAAATAATAACGATTGTGTAAAAGTTAACACTCTATAAACACAGTTAATATAATTGTATTCGATTGTAAACGTAGTTAAGTTGTATTCTTAATTGCAAAGAAACTCGACAAGTATGACATGGATAATTTGATTAAACTTGTTTATATCTCCGGTACTTTACACGCCTGTTTGATGCAGTATTTAACGTCAAAGTTCTCCATTATTTGTCAAGCTCCGTATACATATATTTGTGGCTGTCAGGCGGTATTTTTGGAGAAGGCTGGGGGAAGGAGATTGTAGGAAGGGGCATGGGATGGGGGCTATTATGTGTGGGTTGTTCATGCAATGTCATGGGAGACGTCATTGGGAAATAGTAGGCGAGAAGGAGGCGGGAAAGCTGATGTATGAGAGTGTTCACTGAATACGGATGTATGAGTCTGCTTACAGGGCTGGTGGTGAGGAGTGTCACAGTGGTACCAAGCATCATCCTAATTTCATCCCCTTTTAAAGGTTTGCAATGTTTGACAATTCCGGATGAAGGCATTCATGATGCTAATTCAAAATATATCTCTAAGAAGAAGAAAAATGTTTGTCATATAAAAATGCGTGCCTTGGATAATGTCTAACCCACTTCGTATCAGTATAAACGACTAACGGATTCATCAGCGTACCTTTGTTGGTACATGTACATTCTTTATTAACCCGTTTCGTTTTGAGATTCTGAAATTCGCATGGACTTTGTACAAAACCCTTCCGAGTTCCGTAAGCAACATGTTAACGTCCAGATGAACGTGGGATTTTGTTCAATATTCAATAATCAAGGGATCACCGGAAAGGAGTTGGCATTGCATTTCAAGTATAGACAAATCGAACCTAGGACCTGCGGGTTGGTTGACGGGGCAGTGATGTGACACACTGTGCACATTCCAACATGTTGAACGTCATAACATTCAATGAAAATTGTATCAATTTTCTTGCTAGCCTGACTTCCAAAGAATGCAAAGTATCACACAAAAGTATGTTATAATTTATTTCATATCGCATTGCCGATGACAGTAGAGTTGTGCACATGCACTATAAAATAATATACATCTGGTATAAAAAGGCTTTGGCATAGATTTATCTAAAGTATTCTTACTATTTTTTAGTCTTTCCCCCACCCCAACACAAATTAAATTGAAGTATCTATAGATAAACCATTATGATAAACAGTGTCTACATTTGTTTTACGCATACAATCTAAACCATTAAGTCAAAGTCAAATAGTTATGGCAAATCATTGTACAGGTGTGTCAACATTATAAACCATTAATAAAATGTAAGTAGTCTATAAACGTAGCCACATAACACCAACAATTGTTTGCATTCGAATATATTGTCATAACACTACATAAACAGAGCCATAAATATTGGTATATATTTAAAATACATTTTCAACCGATGCCCTAAAATCACTTTGAATGTATTGATATTACTTAGAGTGCTATATGTATACACGTTACACTAACCGCATAACTCCTGATAGGTTACGAAAAGTAAGATTAATACTGACACTACCGGTGGTATAGTTATTGTGTATACAGTGTACGTATGACCACATCTTGTATTATGACGATTATTGTACGGGTAAACTCAATTTCAATTACATGCTGGCGTTCCCGCCCTTCTAACGTATTGTTCTAATATTTAACTTTATTGGAGCATCCCCGGGGCTTGAACCTTATACAGACATTAAGAAAAAGTGTGGTGTCATGATAACCTGGCTCACTCCTTTTTAAACTTGACAAACTTCTGCATATTGTCACGTGATGACAATACATTTCATCTTAAAGTGCCAATTCCATTAGAGTTTAATACACTGTTCGATATGAAGTAATATACATCCGACATGGAACTACTTAAGAATTGTTGGCCACACACCTCTTGGGACCAAATATTTTGACTTGAAATTGACATAGCCTTAATAGCTGTGTAAATATGGTGCCATCCACATCACTCGTGATTGGTTAAGAGATGTCAGCTTTAGCTCTTCACAGCCCAGCCAATTGAAGGATATTTAAATAAATAACATTTGTTTGAACATTTGTTTGTATTTGAAGAGCTTAGTTCCAAAAGGGGCTAAATCCACTTTCTATACACATTGAGTTAGCGATATCAGTACATTAATAAGCTACGTAACTATCTAGAATCCCAATTTTAGGACAAATTA
Source organism: Echinarachnius parma (assembly GCA_037951105.1). Classification (NCBI taxonomy): domain Eukaryota; kingdom Metazoa; phylum Echinodermata; class Echinoidea; order Clypeasteroida; family Echinarachniidae; genus Echinarachnius; species Echinarachnius parma. The sequence goes on from JBAMJV010003184.1 coordinate 62,249, forward strand.
CATAATTTATTCAAAATATGGGACGATCCATATCTATATTCCCATAGGCATGTGCAGTACACAGTTTGACAAAGAAAACTGCTTTACTCCATCCAAAGTTGAAAAAGTGGATCTACCCCCTTTTAAAAATTAAGCTCTTCAATTTATAGGGCAAAATGGATAGTGATGAAGTTGAATTTCAAAATATTTCTTACAACATCATGAACATGGGACGGTCGGGAGCTGCAAAATTGTTTGGACGGCATCATACAACAAGTGTATTTCAATCAACTCTGAATAGACTTGTATGATCTTATACAGGCGGAACATTGCGCTGATATTAAGAGTAACATTTTTTTGTATTTTGTGTTAGGCCCCACCTCATCGAGCTCATCGATAGGGATAGGGATGAAGTAGACTTTCACAATGTATCATTACTAACTTAAAAGGGTCATTATGCATAGCGATGAAAACAAAACAAAAACATAATTATAATTATTTTCAAAATGACTAGGTGAAATTGTTTCTGATGAAATGTTCAGTTTTAGGTTAAAAGGATTTATTCTATAGGGCCACGAGGTCTCCGTGGCCAAATGGTTTAGGCGTATGGGTTAACAACCTGAGACACGGGTCGAGTCGTGGTTAAACCGCTTTTAGGTCATGATATACGCTTTTGTGTAGCATTTGTATAGTCAGTTGCAAACTGGTAAATGTGAGAAGGTGAACATTTATAGTGTGGTTCCTGACTAACTGTTATGCGTTATATACATATAAAAGTATGATTCATTATTATAGAATGTTATGTTACAGCATTATTTACTCGAGCTAGGAGTTAAATTTGCAGGTCCTGAAAGAGAGGTCCTTGAAGAGAGATGTATACAATGATAAACATGAAATCATGGACTTTGTTTAAATATACTTTTTTCTGTGTGACATAAAAAGTTGACGTGCACAATCAAGTTCGCAAACAATCTTCGGAGCTCAAAATATTAATAATACAAATAATATATGACAATACAACTTGGTTATAATATAACCCGCCACTGTATGATATCCAAGCTATGTGTGTTCTTATGGTATCTTATATGTTGCATCAGTTGGTTGGGATATGAAACCGAGGATATACTAGTGTAGTATATTGACACTTATTTGCTGTAACTTATTCATGAAGACAGAATGTAAGATGATCGTGATGATAATGAAGATTGTGATGATGATTATGATATCGATGAGTTGTTAATGATGATGATGATTATGATGATGATGATGATGATGATGATGACGATGAAGATTGAGATGATGATTATGATATTGGCGATGTTGATGATGATGATTATGTGATTGTAATGGTGATAACGCTGATGGTGGTGGACAGATGTGGTGGTACACATTAAGATGATGGTAATGATAATTGTATTAATTCTGAATGTGAACATGATGATGATAGTAACGGTGGTAATCACTATCATGTTTACGATTCTTTGAAGATGATTCCGATAACTATGATGATGATAAACATGATAAAAATGATGATGATGATGATGGTGATGATAACGAAATTACTGCTATTTGACCACCGTTTAACAAATGATAATAACAACCTTTTTTTAAAGAATGTGCATTATACATATCCGCTAAAACATGAACACTCATTTAATTTGCTCATTAGTTTATTTTTGGACTAAAAATAGTTTGCTTTTTACTATCAAGGGATGGCCTTTTCATCCCACCACCACCCCCCCCCCCCCTTGCAATACGTACGCATGCAATTACATATCTGAGCAACGTTCCAGAATGATTTTCGGCTATTTACACACACAACAAATATATATAGGAAAATGAAATAGTATTGTATTTCAACGTATCAAAATAAAGCCGTCCTATCTTAACCAGGCTACACTAAGGCCTGCATGTACACAGGCGGGATGTTACTTTTAAAGTATTACTCATGACTAGCTGTCCAATGCATAATACATAATTGGGATATTTAGATCAAAACATGGTACTTCAACGACTGCTAATCAGTTTTGTCGTATCTAAGACAAGAGAGACAAAGTTTGTTCATAGATAAAGTCAAGGGTGTCCAATGTTTTAGGCTCTACCCATCCCAAGACCCAGGCACTCAGGCCCGCATAATAGACAGAGATGAAGTTGACTTTCAAAATATTAATCATAACGTTAAACGGTCCCATATATATAATATATCGTTGATAGAAAGATAACAAAATGGCACTTCAACGATTGCTAATTACATTTGTATTATCTTAGCCCGGAGTCAACGAGTGCTGATAGAAAGATCCAAAGTCCTCCATTGTTTTAGGTTACACCTATCTAATCTGGCTTGGCACCCTGGCCAGCAACATGTATGTGGATACAGTTGAGTTTCAAAATATTAATCATAACTTACAACGGTAAAATACAATATTTGTTTGTGTATGAAAAGCAATGGAGGGTACTTCAACGACTTCTAATTAGATTCGTCTGTATATCTTATATATAGGACTTTATTGTGCTGATAAAGAGAGCCAAAGTTATCTGTTGTCTTAGGCTCCACCTATCCTATTGACCCGGGAATGCAAGGCTGCATGGATGGGGATGTAGTTGACTTCAAAATATGTTATTTGTTTTTCGTAAAAGGGTATTACGCACAGCGATGAAAACGTTCAAATAGTAATATTTTTTTTTTTTTTTTAATATTCATTTATTCAGTTCCACTATAAATAATAGAGTCATTCGTAGACCTCGAGGTCTCCGTTGACCATCGGTTTAAGATAGGTGTCAAAACTGAAGACACGGGATCGCGCCGTGGACATAATAATAGTATTTTATTCAACATAATGTCACATTCACAACTACAAGCTGGATTGCAGTGTCATTTGCAACAATATTTACAAACATGGAAATAACATTAATGAACTCATGAGGTATAACGAAACGTCAATATATAATACAATAATTAGAGAAATACATCATCATACATAAATAGTATTACGAATTAGCCATGAATACTAACGAAAAAACATAACCGTTAACCTACATAAGCGATTTCAGATCACAATAATAATAATAATAATAATACACAACATGTATTAGGCGCTTAATACGGTTGTTTCTAAGCGCACCATTGTCAGTCTACAATTTAAAACCCAAACTTATTATAAACACACAAGTTCTAAATCTATTCTTGTTTCAATAAATCATGCATACTAATAAATGAGATCAAACATAAGATCAAACATACAAGGAATATAATTATGTGCACCTCTTTGACCGACTCACAACTCAGCCCGTGAACAATATCAATCATAAGTTTAAAAGGTGCGTTTTTAGCAAGGTCTCAAACTGGTCAAGGGAATAGGTGTTTTGAAAATGTGCTGGTAACTTATTCCAAAGGATAGAAGCAATTACTGAAAAAGCTCGATCGCCATATCTTGTAACAGTACGAGGTCCAAGAGTTAACTGCAAGGTTGATGATGATCGAAGAGGTATTGAATAACTAGAACAACGTAAAAAACTCAAATCTGAAAGATATTTAGGAGCTTGACCATGGATAACTTTGTAAGTCAAAAGAAGAACTTTAACTGTTATACGATGGTGCATGGGAAGCCAATGAAGAAAACTCAATATTGGGGTTATATGCTCACATTTTCTTGAGAGAGTAACAAGCCTTGCAGCAGTATTTAGTATTCTTTGAAGTGAAAGTAAGTATGAGTGAGGAAGGCCAGCAAAATCAAATTACAATAATCAAGGTGGGAGGATACAAAGGCATGGTTTAATTTTTCAGTTGTGGGTCGGTCATGTAGTTTCCTAATTTTCCAATTGTGTAGATTCCAAAAGATGCAGATTTACATATGTTTTAATATGCTGCTGAAATGTAAGATTCTTGTCAATTATGACACCAAGGTCTCGTATTATTCACTACCCTTCAGAGAACTATTCCCCAAATGTGGGTGCCCCCACAGTCAGGCCTTCGAGCCATCAAGGCACTTTTAATGAGCGCATAATAACATTTTCGGGCATGCCAAATGTGGGGTATTTAGCTCTCTCAGTGGTCACTCTCGAAAAAAATTCAAATTTCCCCCCCCCCCCCCCCCAATCGCAAAAACGGATCGACACCCCTGCTCCAGTAACCAAGTGAGGGAAAGCGTCAGTGTTTCTGAATTTGAAAATAAGGTGGATCATTTTAGATTTTCGTTCATTAAGGCAAAGTCTGTTGTTGAAAGACCAGAACTTGATGTCTTCAAGATAAGCATGATAATATTATAATATTATTATCAAATTATTATTATTTGTTTTGTTTGCATTTTTATAGTAAGATAGTGGGTATATGTGAGAATGTGAGCCCCTATAATAGGTTGCCTGGTTAGAGTATTCCCGGGGAGTTGGGAAAGGGCACACGAAGTGCATGTTGACAATGTCTGTGTATCCGATCACCGAGATAATAACACTGATAACTCTAGAGCGCTTCAAGGTGATGCTTAATCATATTAGGCGTTATACATATAACAAAGTATGATTTATTATTTCATTATGTTGTGTTATAGCATTATTTATTCGAGCTAGGAGTAAAATTCGCAGGTACCGAAACTTTAATACAATGATAGACATAACATTGTTGTTTAAAGATGCAGCTACCTGTAAGATATTAACACTTGATATGCACAACCAAGTTCACAAATCCTGGTAACTATCTTCGGAGCTCAACATGGAGATCGGAGTTTGATTCCCGGTCAAAATATTATATAAATTCCATTATGGATCATGAAAATACGTGATACATGTTTGAATAACATCGTATCGAATCTAACTGTTGCCTGCATATCGTGCATGAGAGCAGCTTCATTCCCAGGTCTGTGAACTTTATGCCGACATTAAAGGAGATATAGTTTTGTTTGAAGGGATCCCACCAATCATATCAACCTGGCTGAGTTCCAAATGTGTACACTTCTGAAAAGCACTTCATGATTACTGATTATCTGCTACTTGACCTCTTACTGCGCTGATACCATCGCTTCAAATTCCACAACACATAACGCATGTAAACTGGCACTCACCTTCCATAGGTAATGTATGCAAAGAGTTAACTATATACAGTGTAACGCCCCCTAAATGTATTTGTGTTTCATATTTATTTACCGCTCACAAATTATGACATCATTCACGTCACTCCTTATTGGTTAGGAGATCTAAGATGAACACTTTGCATACTAGAGGTGTCATATTACACTATAAATGGGTATAACTATATTGTACATTTGAACTATCAGCACTTGAAGTGTTACGACAATCTCAGTCGAAGCTACATGCAATCCCGCCCAATTCAGTATTGTTCCCGCCATGTAGTTGTGTATGTATGCTGGCGGTAAGATATGTTGTTCATGTCATCCCAAGACCAACGAGTGCCGGGTTATAAATTTATCGTCCTCCGATGTCATCATAAATGCAACAATTTCGAAGGAGTTTTGAAAACCAGTGAAGTAAATTATCATTCTCATTTTCTTTGACAGTACGCATCCTGACCTTTATTCATTATCGAATACCGCGTTTCCCACTTGTTAACATGTGTTTGATACTATGACTTTCTAAATTTGTGTTATTTTTGTGGCACTCTGTGGCTCAGAGTAACACATTTAGATTTGAATGTAACATTGTGTGCCTCTGTTTGAAAAGGGCGAACTCAATAGACATTTGACGCGACACGCCCCTTGCAGTGTTATTGCAGCCTCTTCAAATCAATGTTATCTGACTTGTCTGAATCGCTGTTCTGCTGTTGTGGTATCCTGATCAGAACCTGGTAACAAACTTGGAATTCACGTTTTGAAATCAACGAGTTTGCATCTGACCTAACGACGGTAAGTGTACTCCTACATAAGTTATTCTTATGTCGTGTAGTTTGCTGATTGGGTTAGTGATACGCATTCTACTTTTCATTTTATAGTTCAGTAGTTTGGGGAACAAATTTATTTTGTGTGTGTGTGTTTGTGTTTGTGTCTTTGTTTATGTGTGAGTGACTGTGTGTGTGTTATTTTTTTTAATATTTCTGTTATTACATTTCTGTTTAATCATTTCCTTCAAAAACCTAATTGCAATATTTCTGGGAAATGTATTACTTTCATTCGCGAGCAACTCGTTTTAGTGTAATAGTCCTCGATAGTATAATGAACCATGGCCATCCATTAATTTGTTTCAATAAAACTTAAAAAACAGTTTATTGTATATTATACATACTATTATGTATTCAAACGTACAATGAAAATGATGTGCTAGAGAATGGAACACCTTTTAAAATAACATAATGTAATCCTGCTATAGGAACAAGAAAACGATTCCTTTGACTGATGATGATGATGATGATCCACAGCATTTGTATATGGCGCCATTTATCTGCTCAAACATTCAAAGGCGCCGCTCCTCCAACAACTCAATTTACTGCACATATTTCTTGAAAAGAAATGTTTTTTAGGCCTGCTTTGAAACCTTCAAGTTTGTCCATTTTGCGAAGCACAAGAGGGAGGGAGTTCCAGAGGCGTGGAGCAACTGAAGAGAATGCACGATCACCATACTTCTGGAGTCGTGTCCGTAGGACGTGGAGTAGAAGACCTGACGAGCGTAGCCCTGGACGAGACTGATTCTTTTCCATCAAGGAAGCAACATATTGAGGGGCCAGATCGTGGACAGCCTTGAATGTCAGTAGTATGACCTTGAACTTTATCCTGTACTCAACTGGCAGCCAGTGCAATTCTTCCAGGATTGGTGTGATGTGGTCGTTCTTTTTACCTCCTGTGAGTAAGCGAGGAGCTGCATTCTGCCCAGCCTGAAGTATTCTTATTAATGCAGCTGGAAGGCCAACAAGAAGGCTATTGCAGAAGTCCAACCTAGATGTTATTAGGGAGTGGATGAGACTCTCTGCTGCAGCACGGGTGAGGAGTGGTCGTATCGCGGCAATCTTACGAAGTTGGTAGTAGGCCGTTTTACAGACTTGGGAGATATGTTTGTCCATGTTCATGTGCTGATCGAAGTAGACGCCAAGGTTGCGAGCACATTTACCCGGGGAGACGGAAGCTGGACCGACTGAGACCTCCAGGGAAGATATTTCTCTTTTCATGTGAGGAGAGCAAAGGGCGAGATATTATACAACTAACGAATGGGCTTCTTGTGATAGTCAAATCTATTACCGAGGTGGGCTCAAAATGATTATTACCCGAAGCGTAGCTGAGGGTAATAGTCATTTTGAGCCCACCGAGGTAATAGATTGCCTATCACAATCAAGCACATTCGTTAGTTGTTTTATATCACTCATCAATATCAGTGATTGTGTTCAGCTTATAGCAAAATAAGTGAAAATCTCTTGAATATTTCATAAAATCGCTTGTAAATTTTTATATAAAAATCAATCGACATTAATGAAGCCAGTATGAGCCTCCAGAACCTGGGCGCATCTAATACGCTTAAAGTCATTGTTATTTTGCGCATACAATCACAAAGACGCAAAACCGAGTGCGCACCAACGCGCTGGCAGTTGCGCACATACGCAATGAATGCGTGCTAACGCTCCCACGGATGTGCTTATTGGCTGTCTTGGCGTTCTTCTTCCTAGGGTGTTAGTTTTTACCAGCAATGTCAATCACGTGACTAGAACGTGTGCGCCATAGAGCACTGTACAAATTTGATCGCGTGTGCATTTTGCTTAAACACATGATCTATGGGACGAACGCGTAACGAACTTTTAGTGTTAATTTTTTGCTAACAGCCCGGTCAAGTGATTGCGCGGGAATTGCGCGTGTTGTCCAAAACTATCATTTGTCAAATACAATGGTAAAACCATCTTATGAGGGATATAATCCGTCTTATCGGTGTTCAGCTTCATAAAGTTGCTCACCATCCACTGTCGAATATGTATGACACATGACGTTGCAATTATTTAAATGTGTGTTGTATTTTTATGGAAATGTTACATATTGTTTTCATTCTTAGATTTATTTTTTCGGACTAGCACATTTTTTTTACAGGCTTTTCATTATTTCTAAATTTGACTTTTCTATGTGATCGAAGTCGACGGATGTATGCTATCTTTCGTAAAGCTAATAATGATGTTAATGAAGTAATTCAACAACAAACTCGTTTTGTACCTAGACAAATAATGTAGGTGCTACCGCACTGTACTCAGCCATAATTGTTCCACAAATTAAACACAGTTGAAAATGGATACATATGGAACATATTAAGGCTCATCTTACTAAATGATGTTAATTACATCCTAAGCTCGTTATATCATTATAATTATACTACATGTACTCTAACTTTAAAGGGGTAGTACACTTCAGTTATTGTAAGGCTGAACGTTAGTAACCAAAACTGGCACAAAACCATCACAAATAATAGTTATAACTCCACCATGCTCGAAATGTCTACAAAATTACAAACGATTTCAGGACCACTGTTTTACGATCTCGACCCCTAAACCAATGGTATCGGACCCCCCCCCCCCCCCCCCGCCTTCTCTGATTACAAAACTTAATCAGTGGTCTCGGTCTCGTCCTCAACAATTTTCAGCGACGCCCTGTCATCCACCCCCCCCCCCCCCCCCCCTCCAAAATATACGTCAATTAAATACATTATGATATGGATACAAATAGTACTCGAATAACTCATCATAATCATATTTGCGCTGATAAATAAACGTTTTCAAAATATAGTGGTATTATCTTAACAGGACTACCCTGACCTACAAAGATGGAGTTAAATTTACCTATGCACTATGAATCAAAACTAAATGTCCAATGTAGCGTGTTTGGGATATAATTATACATGGTACTTCAACGACTGCTAATCAGCTAGTTCGATACATATTATCTTAGACAGGAGTCAAATTGGGTAGATAGAAATACCCAAAGTTTTCTATTGTGTTAGGCTCCACCTATCGCAAAGACCTGGGCACCCAGGGCCGCATATTGATGGGAATGAAGACATGAAGTTGTCTCTCAACATATGATTCATCACGTCGGATAGTCAAGTGGTACTTATTAAAACAAAAACACATGTCAATAGCTGCAATGATTGTGATGAAGTTGGATTTCAAAAAATGTGATTCTTCATGTGAAAGGGTTTTTTGCATAACGATACAAAACAACAATATTAATGTTCCAGAGAATTAGGTGACATTGTTTATGATATATTTAGCTGCACTGTAAAATGATATAATAATCGAATTATGTTGTGTTTTGGGTTATTTTAATATTCAGTTGCTAATAGGTGAATATGAGAATATGAATATAATATGTTGCCTGGCTAGAATAATCCCCGGGAAGTTGAGATAGAAAACTTGAAATGCAGGTTGACGATTTCTGTGTTTCCCAATAGATACATTAATAACACTATACAAGTCGCTTATATATGGTGTTAAATAATATTACGTGCTTATAAATCAATAATAATGTTTTTGTATGGTTACAATTATTCATTACATCAAGGAATTATGTTTGCAGGTACCTCAAGAGATAAGCAAAAAATGATAAACATGGTATTGTTGTTTAAAGCTACCCAGCTATAGATTGCACCTGACTGACATTCAAACTTTACAAACATAACCACGTGGTAAACGAGCTTCGGAGCTAAAATCTAATAAACCAAAGTTTGATTCCCCATCAAGACATTGTGTCAATTCGTAAATGTTTCCATATGGAACATTTAGAACGTAACATGTTTTTGGATTCAATTGTCTGAAATCGAAGTGAATGGTACCATACTGTAGTGTAAGAGAACAGCTTCTTTCCCAGGTCTGTCTATTTTATGCAGAGATTAGAGGAGGAAGATGGGAGATGTTTGTTTGAAGAAACCCCATATACACTACTCACAAAAAGTAAGTACCCCCCTAGCATTTTTTCATATATCTCAAAAAGTATTTCACCGATGTAAATCATTCAAACGGTAATGGATGCACAGTTTTCTTACGCACAATCTGAATGGTAAATGGTTGCCATAGCATTACGTTTTCATCATGAAAAAATGAATTTTCTATAAAAACAAAGTGCACACAAATAAGTTGCACTTTCAGTTTTATGTGGCATAGTGGGTACGTTTTGTACACGAGTAAGCTTTTGAAAACTTGTTCCACTGTGAACAATGCAGCTGGAGGAGTACTGAATTACATAACAGATTAGTGAATTAGGCCAATTCCAATAAGGATGAAAACAGGACATTCTAATCCCCAACTATTTCATATTGAAAGGCCTTCTGTTTTAGGAAAATGCATGCTTTTGAAAAATGGTGTCACTAAAAACAATGCAGCAGCAGTGGATTACATAATAGATTTGTGTGTCGGGTTATCTTCAATAAAGATGTTTACTCGTATACAAAATGTACCCATTATGCCAAATAAAACTGAAAGTGCAACTTTTTTTGTTGCACTTTGTTATAGAAAATGTATTTTTTAATGATAAAAAACGTAAGGCTTTGGCGACCATTTACCATTCACATTGTGCGTAAGAAAATTGTGCATCCATTACCGTTTGAATGATCAACATCGGTGAAATATTTTTTTGAGATATATGAACAAATGCTAGGAGGGTACTTACTTTTTGTGTGTAGTGTATATTACAACCTGGCTAACATCGAAATACGAATTTAAAAATTATCAAAGCATCTTATAAGTTTTATATTCTGTGCATAACTATTTGCTCAAAGGGATGCCTGTAAAGTGTCTAACTCCATACAAATTACTTGGAACTTCCTCGTTTCTCTTCTACCGTGTTGTTAAGCTTATGGTAAGAGCATATTAAAATAGGGTTGATTTTGTTTTCAAATGCCCCCTTAGTATACGATATCTATCATTCAGCTCAAAAGCGTTAATGAACGGTCATAAGCCTCATAAACGTCCGTTTTACATCATTTGGACATATCTTGCAGTGATCTTGGTACAGGATTGAAGTCTAAAATGTAATTTTGGGCAATATATATGACACATTACAGGTGCACCTTTAATATTCAATACTATTTGCATAACTCTTTGATTAAGGAGGGCGGTTGCGGTATCTGCAAACTTCCTCCAACAATTTGCGAACTTTATGCAGATATTGGAGGAGGATGATTGGAGATGTTTGCTATCATATAAACTTGGCTGGGTTTCAAATATGGTAAACATTTGCAAAGCATTACGTGATTACTGACTAATTGATCACTTACTGGGCTAATGTCATCGCTTCAAAATTTCCCCACCACATAATGCACGTAAACTCGCAATTACCGACCTTCGGCACTGTATTCAAACAATTAACCATACACTACACGCCCCTTTATTGTATTTGTAGTTGATATTGATTTAACGCTCAACAAATATGAAATCATTCACCTCACCTCTTACTGGTGACACTAGGGAGCTTTAGATTTCTCATCCATGACGCGGAATCTTCTGATTTGGGGAAATCAGCCTTACTGCGCATGCGCGAGATAGTCCATCTTGCGTCACCATCATTTCACAAACGTTGTCGGGCAATTTTACGTTTTCGCCAAAATTCGCGGCGCGTCAAGTTTGACTGTGTGAAATTCTGAGATGGTCTGGTATGGATGTGGCCGCGAAGTTGTGACAGAAATTGCCCGTATGGTAAGCTAAACTTGTATATTTTGAGAATATTAGATTGATTTCAAGCAATCTTGATGTAGCAAATGCTTGGATAACTCTGTTTAGTGAATAATTTGTTTGTTTTCTTGGCAATTCGAATGGAAATTTTGATTTTTTAATAACTTAATCTAGATTGTCGAGTTGGATAGGTGTGTCCCATGCATTGAATTTCATGTTGTACTTTTACAAAACCGGCCTAAGACCCTAGGCTAGATTCTAGACACCTGGCTTGCCTCTTTTATTTCAGTAATTCACCAAATCCATTTTGTTTTCAAAAAGTGGAAAATAATACCTATAATCGGGACAGCCACCCAAAATCAAAAATATATATACCGTTTCCACACCAGTAAGTACTGTTACGGATCACCTGCCCAATTTGATGAATGAAGACGTTTACAATTAATTTACGTCCAGAGCGCGTTGATAGAGCTAGTCTAGAGAGAGTTGCGACACTCGGGCAGTCGGGGTCAAAGGTCAAATTTTACGCTCAATAGCTTGTTATGTTCCAAACAAACTTTCGCCCTGTACAAAGTCTTCGGGAAAACAGACCTTTATGCCGATTTCAGGTAATTATCCCTTACCTCCTACCGGCTCTATGATTACAAATTTCATATATTTCAAAGCTGAATAATATTTCGATCGTATCAATATAAGCTTCATTATGGAAATATGTTTATTCACAGATAAATTTAATACATTTGTACGGATTTTCTCTCCTGTAGAAACCATCCGCTCGCGAGCTGCTCATCGAGATGGGACTTGCGGTAGCACGAGCGATCTTCGGCGTGCGAGCTACTGATGAACCGCTGGTGAGTGAAATTCGCAGCTGGTTAACAATATTGTTGACGTTTTATTCATTCAATTCAAAAGTAAATTCCCCCATATATGCGTCTAGATTTATACATAATTAATTATTCATGAATCAATAATGAAACAATTGTAACAAAATGGTTTAATTTGTAATTGTATATTATTTTATTCAAAAATATAGCCTTTATTTTATATCTTTTTTTCAATATTATATTAAACATTAACAAACAATTGTTCGGTCTTGTTCATAGTTTAGACTGTGAAGTGTGAGACATGTCTACAATCTAATATATTCTTTTCATAATTTTGCACTGCAATTTGTATGATAATGATACGTTGCATGTAATTCAGTCAGATGTAATAAATAAAACAATTGTTTTGCTTTTCAATTTCAGGGAAGCAGCATTGGGCAGGACTGGAAACTTATTCTTGGAACTGTCTACATATTTAGCATGGCACGTAGCTGGTCGAAAGTCATGCAGAGCTCTTCTATCATAACATAATTCAGGTAAATCATGCTGTGTTTTTTAATGTTATTGTTTGATTTTTAATGAAATGAATGCCCAGTAATTTACTAAGTTAAGTATTTCTAAATAGACGAAATAAGCAATTAACATTGCATCATGTCTCCTGAGTGTAGACATTAATTTTGTATGCATAAGAAAAGGTTATGAATTATACATTTAAAGTATTAATTCATTATACAAATTAAAATAGAATTTTTCATTTTTATATTTAGTTGTATACAAATATTTAAGGAAACATTAATTTCTCTAGCCGTCTAGGTGAGCTTGTAAGCCTTGCTTGATTTGTATTTAAAGTATTTATGAACTTTGTTTTTATTTACTGTCAAATTGTTCTATCAACTTTATTAAAAATTGTGACACAAGAGATGTCAATCATATTACAATACATGTATTCCCATAAATTCTGTATGATACGTGCAGTATTTTTATAGAAAAAGAACACTGCTTACCGAGTTGAAGTGGTGTAAGATGTTATCCCTGATCGTGAAGCTCATAGGATAGGTTTGTTCATGCCTTGGTTCATGTCATGTATTCAAGTGTGTAATTTGCCAATTTGTTAAATGTTGTATAAAGTGTATTTTTCTTTGTTCTCTTTTCACTTCATATTTATATGTTACCATGACCAAAACAGCGTGATATCCTGGCGAGGAAAGATATCCTCATCATAACCTCAAAAGGAAACGGTCTACCTTGTGGATGGAATTCATGGATTTCATATATGTCTTGTGTACTGGAAAGACTCTAGATGACTGGCTAAATGTGCTCATAGATATTGATATTGGAGAACCGAAAATGAAAAGGATTTAAAATTTACATCATCTGAGCACGAGAAAGTTTTTACCCAATGCTCATTTAAACAATACAAGAATCTCAGTCTTTTGAACTTGCTGCTGGGAGGCAAGAAGTATAGTAATGTTTTTAAAAAGATATAATCTGGTATTTGTTCTTTTTAATGTTTCTTATTTTTAACTAGTCTTTTGCTTGATTATCAATCTATAGATGTACACAAGTAAACTTTTAAAGATAGAAAGGACTGAAGGGCCCTACAAAAAAGATAGCTTGGCTAGGACCTGTTGAAAGAAGCGAACATAGTGCATGACAGTGATGTGTGTGCTTCTTCTAGGACTTTTGTCTGCTGAAAGTGAGCAAATACAATAGGATATGATTCTACCTGAGACCTCTCAATTGCTTTTACTGTGTTCTAACCTTCACTGAGCTAGAATGCTTCCTGAACCCTTCTAGCATGTGCATTGAGGAGGAATTTTTGAAGGAGTGCTATGTAGCTCTGGGTTTAGAGACTTAGAGCATGACCTCTCACAAATTGATGTCTGTAGTCATTTTAGTTAGTGAAATTTTAACATTTACATTGATAAAGAATTAAAATTATGCAAGAAAAATTATCTTTCCATAATCTAATTATCTAACCCTCAAGGCTCATTTCTTTTTTTATTCTGAGTATAGATTTCTATTTTCCTCATGGTCAGGTTGAAAGAAAAATGATAAAATCGCCCTATAACTCCAAAAATTGATTGAATCACTTCCATTGTATGCAAAATCTAAATAGATGTAATATTTTGTTTGTGAACATTGATCATTACTACAGTGGAACCTCTTTATAACGGGACCTGTTATCACATAAGTTACCTGACATAGTGAGGTAATTGCTTTAAGCCCAAGGCTATCTGATATAAAGAGTTAAATTGAGTGGACCAATCATTCTCGTTATAACAAGGTTTCACTTTACAGAATGGTAAAAGATCTTAGTTAGACTGATGAAATGGCTGTTACAACCTTTTGTTATTTCAAGATCTGAATTTTAAAAATGTTCCCCAAACAGGTATTTTCTGTAGTATTATTAGGGTCTGCAACCCAGACTTGTTGCAGTCTAGACAATTCTAGATTTGCCGAACTGTGAATGTAGGTCAAACAATGACCTGTTGTTGTACTTGTAAACAACATAAATTATGTAGAGTTGTAGACTGCATTGTACATGTGATGTGCATGGGGTGCATGCATAGCAGCTATAGGCATGCACTTTCTGTATACAACCAGAGTGTATAACCATAACATGCTGATATGCATTTCATCATGTGTGAGCTGCTGAGCTAGTTAATATTTGAGTTCAATAAACGATGCATGAAAGAATGCCTCCTTAACCGAAACTAATGGTGCGATGTGTAATTATTGGTGGTTTAGAGTTAGACAACCAGCCTTCAATTTATCACAACATGCAAACATTACATTTTCAAGCCCATAACCTTCTCAGATTAGCTTTACAAAAACATTTCTTTCATATCATCTCTCAACCATTTGCTTCAGCTTTCAGAAAGAGGACAGTATCTTTAAATCTATTCAACCCTCACTCATTCATTTAATTTACAGTCACAACTTGCATGGTCTCGGTATGTAGATAAATAGATGCATGTAAATGCCACATGTATCTCAATGAACTGTTACTTGCATTTGTTTACTTGCATCCATCTACAACTTTCAATATTGTAAACAAAATAATCTATGAAATATTATAATTCAAGAAAAATCTTATTACTTTGGTATCTAATGTTTATTTCTTATTTTTAGAATGAAGCTAGATGAGAGATATTTGTTATTTTGTTGGCACACTGATTGTGGTGATAATGGTTAGTGGAGGATGTTGAGTGTCATGGTGGAATTCCTGATTAATTAACAGGGTGTATGAACTATGAAGTGTGGCATGATCTAGTCTTTAATTTTTCCCTTTAGGTCAGGATATGTTTGTAAAATCATTGAAAAACATGTCTGTATTACTCTTATGACCCCCTCCCTTTAAATGTTTAGTTGAATGATTGGTTGAAAGGTGGTTATGATTGATGATGATTGAAGAAATTGATATAAATTATTTTGTTTAGATAAATATGGTTCATAATCTTTAAGCCTGATGCTGCTCTTTATTGGAAGAGGAATAAGAATATAAAGATTAGTGATTCTGGACCACCCCCATCCTTTCCCAAAATGATGAGAAACAAAATGGAAGTATTATGCCAGTTTCCTTTTACGCTGCCTTCCTTTTTTTGTTGTTGAATCCCTGGAGTAAAGATTTACAAAATAAGTAGTATCTAGGCATTAGACCCCCTTACACCTATACAGGGTGGCCCAAAAAAAACGGAACGGGGCACTTCCCAAATTATAGTAACAAATGTATTGTGTCCATCGGATAGGGTGTCTTTTCAAATGAACAACGATACCAAGAACAGTCAATTTGGTCGTGTAGTTTTTGTTTTAGGGCGCTGTGAGTGACACCATGTCAGGTTCTCTTTTTTGTCAATTTTTACCGAGCCAGTGCTTGATAGATCGCACGTACCGCCTTTCATATCGTTCAACGAGGCGCGCCATTGTTAGTGTGCACTCAGCCGTGTGCCGAGAGAATGGGCGTGTTCGTTGAATGGTATTACGGGCAGGTAGTGCAATTTAACTGGCATTGACTAGGTACAAATTGACAAAAATAGGCACCTGACATGGTCTCACTCACAGCGTCCTAAAACAAAAACTATACGACCAAAATTACTGTTCTTGGTATCGTTTTTCATTGGAAAAGACACCCTATCAAATGGACATAAATATGTTGGTACTATATTTTGGGAAGTGCCCCATTCCGTTGTTTGGGGCCACCCTGTATATCGATGATCAAAATACGATCGCATTATACCCAGTATCGACATAATGATGGCGCTATTTTACTTTCCGTCGCGTCGCGTCGCCGCAACATATCAATCTAAAGAAAGATTAGTCACGACGCGGAATAAGGAGAAGAACGCAGCGCTAGGGGAGAGAAGATTCCGCGTCATGGGCTAGGTTGTGAAATCTAAAGCTCCCTACTATTGTCATTGAAACGACCGACACTTGAAGGGTAAAGCCAGAGTCAGTCGAAGCTGCATGCGATCCCGCCCAATGCATTATTGTTCCCGCAGTGTATCTGTGTATGTAGTCGGGCGGCAAAATACATTGCTCATTCCAACTCAATATAAACAGGACGTGTAGTCAAATTATTGTTCTTCGATTTGATCATAAATGCAACAATTTCGAAGGTGTTTTAAAACCAGTAAAGTCAATTCTCATTCGCTTTGCTTTTTTTGTTTTTCCGTACAGATCCTGACATTCTTTTAGTATTATTCATTACCGCACTTGTAAATTTATTGTAACCGTTTTTAAATGTGTGGAAACAATCTAACTTTCTTTATTTTGCTTATGTTCGTGGCACTCTCTGACTTGATAATGTTTCACAAATCCAGATTTTAGCGCAACAGTTGTTCGAAGTTGCATTGAATATAAAAGTTCGCCCAATACTTGTGTTACCTTCGATGTGACACATTTTACTTAATTCTAGTGATTCTGGAAGTGCATTTAAACCAGTGATATCTGTATTTTATTGCATTTCTGATGTTATATCCTGATCCGGATTAATATGGTCGCTGGTAGAATGCTTAAAAACAAAAAGGGAAGTGTTTCCATATAACTCGCAGAGTGCAAGGGTCGCATTTATGTATACCAGATAATACACACTCATGCAATTGAGCTGTACAATTTCCGGCACCAAAGTGTTAAAGCATCATTATGCAGTCATCTAATTAAAACAACGTATACTTATTATGCCAACTGATCAAAATGGCAAGCGGATTACCCCCCAAAAATGTTGCCATAACACAACCTGTGTTAATTGTTTTCATTTCGCCCCCTTCAAACTAAAATTGAAACAAAATTTAAAGTAACAACGTTAATAAGAGAAATCATATCCCTTGTTCTAGATATCGACAGTTTATAATGCGGGCTTTCAATTGCGAATTATAAATCTGTTTTCATTTTCCTGTATTCTGTCATCAGGGACATAGAAGGTGAGCCAGGTGAGAAGAGAGGATATTTACACCGAGGCCGGTTAAAGTGACTCCTTTATCACCATGCCTGTATCTCTGTGTGAGTGGAGGATTAGAATCGGCAGATTCCTCCCTCGAACTTCGAGCGATGACAGGAAAGGGGGAACACAAAGTATACATGGAATGACAAAAGACAAGATGAGGAAACAGTTCAGTGCCATTGACTCCAAAGAAAAGTACCCCACAAAAGGGAGCCATGATTCAAAGTCGTCAGACAATGGACTGGCATTTATCCTACTAACACTACTCACATTATCATGTTTGCTGAGAATAAATGAGGTGGTGGTGCCAAGTCTACATGGAAGTGTCGCTCCGTTTGATACACGTTCAGTTGTAAAATCGTCATTATTTAACTCTCCGGTCTTGACGATCCAGCCAATACCTGCATTACGCGGCACCTCCTGGATACCCCGTACCTCCAGCTCGCGAACATTAGATACATCATCAAGACAACACTCTGATATTTTGATATTCCAGTCACAGTATGCATCATACGACAACTTTTCAGTTGACGTGCCTTCGAGACTAAAATATTCCCGCTTTACCATCCAGGCAAAAGCTGCACTACACGACAACTCACTGGTGAGACTCAATTCAAGCCCACTAGCAACAGACATGGACCCAATATCTAATTGTTCTGGCACTTCAATCCAAGCAACACGTACATCATGCGAGCATGTATTAATGCTATCATCATCAAACCAAAGTACAGTTGACGTGCCTTCAAAACTAAAATCTCCCAGCTTGACCATCCATGCAATAGCTTCATACGACGACTCACCAGTGACTCCCTCTTCCGACAAAATCGCGCTCGATGTGCCTCCAAGACTGAACTTCTCCGGTGTGATAACCCAGTCAGTATCCGGATCGTCTAACAACTTGTCATGGTTTGTAGCCTACCAGCCACGCTCTACTGGACTTGTCATGCAGGTAAATATACATAAACATCTTGAATACTTTGTTACTATTGTTTGTCCACATGTACCGCTTTCAAATAGGAAAATCAACATTTCGTTAAAAATCTCAAAGTGCATTTAACCATGTATTCATTAAAACAAACCAACTCTATCCACCCCCCCCCCCCCCCCCCCCCCCTCCAAGGAACCGTCAGACATTACAAAAGCCTCAAGGCCGTTTGTTTTACAAAGGGCCCTTTTGGCGGTTTTATGTGTGTTACTTGGACGTGGTGTGGCATGACCATGGGTAATAATGGTTGAATACTTATTTAAGCGCGTAGAGGCTCTTTGCAATAATGCGATATATAAATGTAAATTAGTATTATTATTATTATTATTATTATTATTATTATTACTATAATTATTATTATTATTAGTTTCGGTAAATCTCCCATGCATTGTCTAAACTAGCACACCTACATTGTTGAGCAATACAAATGCAGAAGCATACCAATTAGTTTTTGTGTTTGCTTTAGAATACATTTTTAGACATGTAGTATATGAACATTTGTAGCATGTTATCAAAAGTAATCACATTATCTTAATTACGCTGCCATAACATGACGTATCGTAGGTAATAGTCGATCAACTGATGTGATGTTAGATCGTTTAGATACCTAGTTTGACATTGCGAGACAAACGAATATCATTAGCGATATTATTTCCGATAATATCGTTAGTGTTGGTAATGCAGCTTAATGCATGTATTATTTTGATGAATATCAAAAACAATCAATATAGACTTTACAAAGCAAATTTAAATCCTATTCCTACTCAAACGTATGTGCGTTCTCTGTTTCAAATCTCTCTGTAGCAGGAAGCTGTTTTTCGGGATTCTTGTGATGCATCCTGTGTGAGCCTGAAAAAGGGTCAAGGGAAATGCCTACGGAAGCTATTCATATCTTTACTCAACCTGTTGAGGGCAGGGGACATAGAAGCCAACCCTGGTCCTAAGAGCAAGACCAAGACCAGAAGAGCAGATGGGGATTTCAGGTATGTTCACTCTCATAAGAGTTTCGATATTGTATGTATGTAATGGTTTATTATTATTATTTTATTTATTTTTATTTATTATTGTTATTATTATTATTATTTTTGTTTGTTTTATCTTCTTCTTTTTTTTTGGGGGGGGGGGGGCGGAAGGAGGGGGCGGCGGTGGTTATAGGGCCATCATCTAATGTTGAAGTCTTCTCCTTATTTCAGCACACCTACATTGTGTATCTATTAAGTTATTGTTTACAAATGTCATTACACATAAATGCACGACTTCTACTTAGTATACAAAAAACACTGTCTAAGCTCTTCATAATGACATGCTGTGTGTTCACTTTCACTATGTTATTAGGTAATTACCGCCTATCGGGTATATATCAATACCTATTTTTTAACCAACCTAATGTTTCCATCTTACTTTCCATCGTCACACATTGATAAAGGGTCATCTACGAAAGGACAATGATTAAAGTGCAAACATAATTATTTATATTAGAAAGTTGCAATAGAGCGCAGTGACGTAGAAATAAGCTTTATAATTGTTTGATGCACGTTTCATCCTTCAGTTTGTTATGTTTTTGTATAATTTAGTTTGTTTACTATAATTTAACCCATCACTTATACGTTTTTGGGAAAAGGTATGCCAGCATAATATTATATTATATAAATCTGAGAGAATATGATTATGTAACCCAACTATTTTAATAATACCTTTGCTGTCGAATTAATGTTTCTTTATACCTTCACGTGTTATTCATTAATCCATCACAGCACCTTACATCAGCACCTATAACTTTTTCAAGGGTGGGGGGGGGGGGGGGGTACGCCTATGATCAAGATACATCCTATCCGATAAAATCATCATGGCCCTAGGTGAAGAAATCCCTCATGACAAACTCCATCTTCTCGGGGAAAAGCTAGGGAATTGCAAAGACACCTTTGTGGAAGTGCATAATACACGCTACGATTGTAATATCATAACAATCATGCGCGCTATGAAAGACACACCCAAGAAAAACACACCATGCGCCATGTATTGAATTGAAAAACCTGTGTAATATATCCTGACCTAGATTTATTTGTTTTCTTTCCGTTATATTTACTCGATAATAACAGGACCGCTACATCAACGGAGCCGCTAAATGATGTCACCATCATGGCCCTAGCCAGTCAAGTCCCGCATAACAAGCTGCACAAACTCGGTATCAGGCTGGGGTTCTCCTGGACCGAGACCAACAACCTCCTGGAAAAGTACAATCAAGATTTCACGAGGACTTCTACGGATATTCTCATGGCGTGGAAGACAAAGCATGGCGCTGGACCTCATCAGGCACGGGAACTTCGGGGTATCTTGGATTCTGCTGAACTGCGTATTCTGTCTACAAATCTTACATCAGAAGTCGAGTCAGATGGAGTACCCGCGTCTTCAGGAGCAGAGCCCGGACCGACAGAACCTGCTGCTCTATCAACATTGT
The DNA here is from genome assembly GCA_037951105.1 of Echinarachnius parma. Classification (NCBI taxonomy): domain Eukaryota; kingdom Metazoa; phylum Echinodermata; class Echinoidea; order Clypeasteroida; family Echinarachniidae; genus Echinarachnius; species Echinarachnius parma. The sequence goes on from JBAMJV010003184.1 coordinate 83,513, forward strand.
CGCTTGAAGGCAAGTAGGCGCCGGCTTTGTGGATAGGGGACAGATCAATTTAAGGACATCATGATGAAAATAAAATTATAAAATCAAAACTAATAATTCTTTCCGATTCAATTATATATTTTTGTTATTTCCTATCAAATTATGTTTTTTTTATCGCTCGTGTTGGTTTTTGTCATTCAAGATTTACGTGAGTATGGAGTGTTTCCGAAATTTCCTCCTAGAGGGTTTTGGTGAGCTTTGAATCCATCTTAAAACCTCTACAATTAGAAACATTTATTTTCAAATGTTCCTTTAGTTGTTCTTTTTGATTAAGAATAATAAATGTGTACATTAATCGCGATGTATCGCGAAATATTTTCGTCGTCCTGCAAAAATAAAATTGAACTATTTAAAATCATTTACAATTTATTTTTGAAATGTTTGAAAAATACCAAAGTGCCTTTAAAATGTATTCGATGGTTTCTCTTTTGAATGCATTATTTCACCAAACAACACATCCACATCAAGTTTAGACACAAGTTGAAAAAACATTCGGGTAACTGTGGTGCGCCATCGTGTGTTAAGTGTTGTGTCTTTGTATGAAAACATCCCTGTAGTTTATAAATGTATTTGTACTAGGTATTGATGATACCTTTGGCTTGAATAGTAAATTTAAGTTTGACCAAAACTCAACTATGCATATTATAAATAATAGTTCCATGTATATTTTAATTCATCAGACTCTGAAGGAATAAAGATAGCTGGAGATTTCACCGTCGGTATGTGTCGCAAAATATTGGCTGAACGCTACAAGTCAGGGATTTGTTTGGTGAAAATAAAGCCATGGGATCCCGAGAGCTTCGAAAACGTGAACGACGTCTACACTGTTGTCACAATGTACAAGAAGGACCGCGCTGGAAATAATCTCGGTGAAAATGAAAAGATAATACTAGATAAATCTGTTAACGACATTTTTACTACTACGATTAAAGGAAGGCTGCCGACACGAATAGTCATATATGCTGCAGCGGGAAAAGGCAAGACCACAGCTGTGGCTAAAATGGCCTATGATTGGACTTATGGCGTCCAGGGATCCCCGTTGAAGGACTTGCCGCTCTTATTCATTCTGAGGCTTCGAGATGTCAACATCGGAGAGTCACTTGGAGAGGCCATAAAGTCACAGCTTCTCACAGATGTCGATAATCTTCCCCCCGAATCCCTTCAAATGTTCATTCGAAGTCATCCGGACATTTGCTGGATAATCCTTGACGGACTTGACGAATACCGTGGAAGCCTGAATCATGCAGATATAGTTGATAAAGGTAGTATTTGGGCTATTCTTCAGAACAAAGATATGAGTCGTTCGAGAGTCGCTGTCACAAGTAGGCCATATTTAGAAAGTTATTTTAAGCATGGTGACTTAGCAAAAGTATACGCGAGGATGGAGATCGAAGGGTTTTCTGAGGAATATGCCAGATGTTACATTGATAGGTTCTTCATTGGCAATACATCAAAAGCGGACGGGCTGAAGACGTACTTGAACAAAAATGATATAGTTAACGAACTGACCTCTACACCGCTTTTCTGTGTTATGGTCTGTTCTCTCTGGGGAGATGGTCGAATGACAAGTATCAAAACACAAACGGACCTCTTTGACGAAATCGTCGATTTCCTTTGGGGTCACTGTCAAAACAAGTATCCTGATAGATGCACCGAAACCTGGCTAAATGAGACCATGGATGGCCTCGGAGAAGTTGCACTCAAGGGACTTTTAGATGATAGCAATAAGCTTCTCTTCACAGAGGGCGACTTCAAAAAATTCCCCGGAACGATAGCTGACGGATGCGATCTTGGGATGATTTCTGAGTCTCTCTGGGGTGCGTCGAGGAATGCACTGACCCTGAAGCAGCGCGCAAGAACGCTAGAGTTCTTTCACAAGTCTTGCCAGGAATACTCTGCGGGAAAGTATCTCTCCAAACTCTACGTTGGAACAAATCGGATCCTTAAGACCTTTGGACTTTCTAAACTTGACCGAATATTCAGAGCAAAGAGAAGCATGATCGGGGAATATGACAATCTTCTTCGTTTTGTTGCAGGATCGAACACTAACCTGTGTGTTAAGGCTATGAAAGCAATTCTGTCAAGTAAGTCATTGGATAAGAGTGAACAATTCCGGATTGTCTTAGACTTGTCAACAGAGGCACAATCCTTCGAAGGTGATGTGTCATCTCTTGTAGGAAAGTACATTCTAGATGGGAAAGCTGTTCTCAAGTCACCAAATCTGTTCACCATCATCGGGATGAAGACCCTTCCCGAAGAAGTAAAGCAACAGGTAGTTATGAGTGTTCGCCAATGCGGATTACTATCATATGTTCTGTGCAGTATATCCACCTTATCGCACATGTCGCAGGACGAATATTATAATTTTTTCTGACTGGGTAACAATCCCATTTGCCCCGATTTTGACTGGTTGGAGGCACTATTCCTTTTCCGCCTATTTATTGCGACTAGGACTGTAATAATGATTATAATGATGTTGTTGATGGTGATGATGATGTTGATGTTGATCATTCTGATGATGATGATAATAATAATATTAATAATGGTGTTGACGATGGTGATGAAGATTTGCGGTGAATAAGATAATCAGTAATTATACTACGTTATTCTACTTGTGCCATAACCCTGCCGCTGGGGAATAAGTTGCATTTTTACAATCCATAATCATCGTCATTATCAGCATCATCAAAGTCATCTGCACTTTTATATACATTATAATGATCATCATCAGCAAACATAGAATTAACATTGTTATCGCCAGCAACCACATCATAGTCATACCCAAAATCAATATGATGATATTCTTACTCATTAACAATTAACAGTCATCATTAATATCACAATCGTAATAATCATATTCATTATTGCATAGCACTTATCATAATTATATAATCGTTATTTACATTGTCACAATCACAAAAATATAGTAATATATAAAGTATGCCCCTATTCCTAATAATGTTCTTCCCCCCTCCCCCCCCCCCCCCCCCCACAGAAACACAAACACATTCATACCGAGCCACTGATCATCATCACCTTGACCACGAACATTGTCAACATGAGGGGTATGGGCTCGGTATGTCACCGATCCGATCATCTAGTCTGCATGATGCACTGTGTCGGACTGACCAGATTACGCGCGGTTAGGCCTCATTTTTATGATGGACGCGGAGCGTCTAGTAGGATCTCCATTAAATCAATTGATTAAAAATTATTCCGTATACTGTCGGAACTATTAATTTGTTAATGACCGCCAATATTACAAAACAACAAGAATTATTAACATAATTGTGATGATGATGATCGTCAGTTGGAAGCATCAGCAACAACAACAATTTGTATTTAATCGAAACCATCATCAACTTCATCATAATCGTTATCTCAAATATCATTATCATCAATATCATCGTTATTGCCTTTATAATAAATTGCAGTATATCAAACATATCGATTGCTTATCACCACTCTCCATCATAATTGTTAACGCAGTGGTTTTTACCGCTCATCATCATCATCATTATCATCATCGTCGTCGTCATCATCATCTTCATTATAGACACGTCGATCCTAGGGGCGGGGAGTTAGGGGGTTTGGGTAATTAAAATATTTGTATCGTGTATTTGTTTTGTTATGTTTAACTTGTTCTTATGTTGTATTATGTATTTTATATTTTGTTTGTATTATTATGTTTATTATTTTTATATATATATTTTTTTTAATTTATTTATTATTTATTTTTTATTTTTTTGTTGGGGGGAGGGGGGGGGGAAATATTCACGTACAACCCCCCCCCCCCCCCTCCCCCTCCCCCCTCCACATATTCAATTCATTTCAAACTGACGATGAACATCTGCGGATATAATTTTAAAGAGGTAAAAGTACGTTAGTTAAAGATGAATATCAGTTTTGGGAAAGTAGCCGTATACATCTATATTGATTACTATTTTTGAATATGTATTGAAATAGGGCTTATGTGGTAAAATCCGTACCTAAGCATCGTTAAATACAGAAATATCAGAAGAAATCCAATATCCGCCAGTGAAATTCATAAATCCATCGCCCGTTCAGACCTGTCAGCGCCGCTAGCGCAGGGGGAGATATCGACAAGCTAGGGACAAGCCCGTATAGCGAACACCTCGTGGTCGTAATACACGTAGCGTATGAGCGATTCCGCCTTGGCGATATCTCTATCTGCAGACGATCAAGTTATAATTTTGCAAATATATCAATTAGTAGGCGGTTTCTTGGCCAAATTTGGATAATCCTATATTAGTGCAATTATATTCTGTCACATTATTGGTAATAAGAGCTTCCATTTCATTTTTTTGAGCGGGGGGCGAGGGGGGCAAAACTGGCCTTTACCTTTAAAAGAAGGCCAAATCAGTGTATCATTCAAATAAAGTTGCATAGGCGGAGACATTTATATTCTGGTCGAGACAAGGTATTTCTCTTGTCTATCTGATATTTGTGTAATTCGTTTTGAAAACCAAAAGTGGGACGTCCTTAATCATTATGCCATTTAAATTAAGCTACCACTAGATTAATAGGTTTAAAGATAAACTTGAGTATTCGTACTTCCCCCCCCCCCCCCGAAAAAAAGAATAAATACAAACCAAATTGTAATGCTTTTGGTTGAATAAATCGTGGAATGAGTATAATTACATTGTAATGCCTTTGTAGTTGTAAAATTTGATTTTAAAATGTGGTATTTATATATCGTTTACCCAGGCGATATCTTTACTTTTAAAAAATACATACAATTCTTTCCAAATATTTCAAAAGAGGTTTTTAAATAGTTGTTGATGATATCTCTATTTAATCATTATTTTAACAAAACATCACA
>JBAMJV010003185.1:0-47500 GCA_037951105.1 Echinarachnius parma
AATTTTTCTTTGCTCATTTTGTTTTATTTTATTATTACTATATATTTATGGTCAATTTCCTGTACACATGCCTAAATGGTAATTGGTAACTTTCCGATTGGTCTACAGGCCGTTTGGTCTACTAGAAATTAGAAACTCTGGGGCTTATGATTTAAGGTTAGGGGATTATGATTTGGATAGGGGTGTGGATTTAGGGGTTAGGGTTATGTTTTGAGTTAGAGATCGCGTTTGGAGTTGGGGGATACCAAATGAGTTGTAGACCAAGCGATACATTAAACCGTAAGTATAACAATTTTTGTCATTATAAAGTACCACTATAATGGAAAAAGTGGTTACACTATAATTGCATCTTCCTCTATAATACGGTCATTTTTTAGTTACAGTCCCACCTATCGTAATCCATGTTGTTCGGTCACAGTTTCCCCCTGTGTTAAATACATCGTAAAAAATGAAACCTTGCCCTCGATAAATTTCAGGGCATCACCTTGCATATTTCGGCGTGTACTCATTTCCTGTTGGCTGTGGTATAAGTATTTTTTAACCTCGTGTACTGTAATATAATTCATTGTGAATTGTGAATGTGAGCGATTGGAAAACAGTTTCTACGTGAATAACTTCCACCAAACAATAACTCGTTTGCTTTATAAATTATAGAGTTACACTATGGATTTTCATTAGGGGAGCATGCTTACACCATAGGGACCCATTGCTTACACGGATATCACCACGTGTTTTTAGTTCTAAAACCGATTTATCCTCGTTGGGGCGCACCAACTCAATATCATTTGTCGTGGTTTGGATTGTTCAGTGGTTAGTAGAAGCAGGGGTAGAAGTATGATAGGTTGAGAGAATTATATCCACCCATTGAATTTGTATATATATCATATTGATTTATTTTGATAAGTTGTACAGTCTACGTTAAAGGACTTTTGTTTTGGTTTATTTTTGTTTGGAAAAAAACGCCCTTTTCATTCCTATATTTGTCTTGTTTGTTGATAACGTGTTGTTTTCTTTGTACCACATACTGGTCCTTTTAAAATTTCTTCTTTTATATTTTATATTATAATTGTTATTTTTTCTATAGATTTCTTTTACCAAAAACATAATAAGTGACCCTGCCATCGGATGCTAGCCTGTTTTGTCGTCATTTTGTGTCGCTTATCTTCTCAGCACCCGGGACTAGAGAGACCCAATGGAGTAGCTAAGGAAGGGGGGAGGGGGGGAGGGGGGCAAGGGGGGACACTTGACCCCCTCTGTGTGAAATATTGCCCCCCTATATATCGCACACCCCCTCACAACACAATTCAAGATAGATACGTACGTAGATTATAAAGATAAACATAACGCAAATATTACGTCTTTGCACGGACAGCGCCCAACATTATAGATGAGAACTCGGCCCCATGACACATCCCCAACCCCTATACCCAGTTCGGGTCGTCACCCTTGTTTTACCACTACAATCTGATTCAGTAGGGCCGTAACCGAATTCCACACAAGGCTTTCCTATACGGTTGTGGTCTACATCCCGTCGTGTTTGCACAGCTAGTGGTAATCTGCCTCCAAAATAGGGGACCCTAAAGGCTAAAAGTGACCTAGCCTGAAAAGAATTTGGTCCCGCCGTTTCTGGACCCGAAAGATACACAAACCCTGCTTTAACTTTAGCCACCCATCCATAGAGCTAGAAACATGATCCAGCTATCCATCCATCCACCCATCCATCAATCAGTCAATCCAACTAACCCATTCCTTCTTCATTTCATTCATTCATTCATCATTCATCAATCAATCAATCCATCCATCCATCCACCCATGCATCCATCCACCCATCCATACATCCACCCATCTATCCATCCATCCATCCCTCTATTCAATTATCAGTTCACCAATGTAGACTTTCATTTTGTATTTTCTTCTTTATTTATTCTTTCGTTCGTTCCTTCTTACATCAGCCATGTGTTTGGGGTTATTCATTCAGTCAGTCAGTCAGTCATTCATCCACCTATCCATTCACCCACTGTATATACCATTAACACATTGAACGACTCATGAACCATTAGTCAAACCAAACAATACACAAACAATGTACATCGATAATTTAATGTGGCTACATCCAGAACCATGCAAAGAGTCGATACTCAACCATTCAATCCATCGAACTTGATCGTGTGTTTGTTTGTGTGGCGTTAGTGTGCATGCACGTGTGAAACTAGCGTTTCTATCATAGTGTACACAAGTGTTTTACCCCCAGATCCTCAAATAATTGCAAGATAAAGAACAACTTCTCTCACCCCCATCCTCCCCCAAAAAGGAAATGTAAACGTCTAGTAAGTCTAGGTAGATGTGGTTGAACTTGAAGAAGGTAGTGGTAGTGGTAGAGGTGGTAGTGGTAGAGTAGTAGTGGTATAGTGATAGTTGTAGTTGTAGTGGGCTGTGGTATTGGTAGTGGTAGTTGTAGCGTAGCGGTGGTGCAGAGAGGTTGTATTTTTGTGTCCCATTTCCCTTGGTGGTGATGGGTGGTGGTGGTGGTGGTGGTGGGTATTGATATGGACATTGGTAGTGCATGTAGAGGTAGCGGCGGGTGATGGTGGAGGTGGTGGTAGTGGTGATGCTGGGGGTGGTGGTGGTGGTAAGTGGTAGTGGTTGTCACCACGATTCTAACATAACACATCATACGGCATAATATTATGGATAGTATGCACACTATATTGCTAATATACACTATTTTCCTCGCCTTCTAGTAACGGTCTTTACATCGAGACTATTGACTCACTGAAGTGTCGTGAGTAATCAGGCGAATGAAAACAAAATGAACTGTATATGTCCAACATCTTCACGAGCTGAAAGATTATATCGATTGGAAAAGAGAGAGAGAGATAGAAGGGATTGGATTAGAAAAGAGTGAAGATAAAGTAAGATATCAGGAGAGAAAGGTAGAATGTTTATGTGGATGGGGGGCGGGGGGGGGGGTGGGGGGGGGGGGGGGGGGGGGTAGGTGGGGTAGAGAAATGTGCATACAGTCAAACCTGTGTATAATTACCACCCCAAGCCCAAGCGGAAACGAGAACATTGGCCAGTGTAGACAGGTGACCTCTACAGGCAGAGGCAGGTTCCATAACATTCTGTTTCAATGCAGGGGAACACTTCTGGTGGCCACTATACGCACTAGAGGCAAGCTGCTGTAGACATGTGGCCACTAAGACAGGTTCGACTTTATATAAAATATAAGTAAAGATTTCCATTGCAGCAATAGTGTATTGAAATATACTATATGATCAAATGCGAGAAAGTGTGAGAGGGAGACAATTATTTTTCACAATTCGTAAGAATTTGAATGTTTATTTTATTTCCAAACTTACACTCAGTAGTGTTATAATTTCCAGTTCACAAAACCTTAATGGTATAATATAGCTTACACTAACAAGTCTTCACTGTGAAAAACGCCCTTTCAAAATAACAAATTGTATATATTTTTGTTTGGTTTAGACTTTAGACGGTTATTTCCTTTTGTACGAGGTGTTGTTGCAATTTTGAGCCTCGTGAAAACGGTTATTGGACTGGTTACAAAATTCAAAAGAACGGATGAAATGGTTCAACGAACTGAGTTAATTCCACATGTGTTTTCTAAATAGACCCAATTCACTATACTAGCCCGATTTAGTAATAGCTAAACTCTCTCGTTCTCCCCCCACCCCCCCCCCTTTCTTTCCTCCCCTCTCCTCTCCTCTCCTCTCCTCTCCTCTCCTCCTCCTCTCCTCTCCTCTCCTCTCCTCTCTCCCTCCTCTCTTCTTTTTCTATTATCCATTCTCTTCCCACTCGTATCAATTTATTCGATCCCCTCTCTCTCTCTTTCTTTCTTTTTTTTTCTCTTCAGAACGGTGTTCATTGGCGTAGTCGGAGACATCCCCATGACCCCCAAAGGGGGGGGGGGGGGGGGGTTGTAGAGAGGGGTAAGTATACCCCACAGGGATAGGGAGAGTCCACACGGGGGTTGAGGAGGGGGTGGGTACTGCCCCCGCCCCATATCCCTTCCATTATACCTACGCCTCTATCTTCCCTTATAATTATACTGTTTACTCTCCTCCTCTTTTGGAAGAAGGGTGCTATGCACCTTTTTTTCTTCTGCTTTTTTTTTTTTTTTGTATTACCTCCTCAATTTTATTCGGTTCACGCTCCGAATTTCTGTCACTAAATCGGTCTTTCAACGGCTAGGGTCAACTCGGGGTCAGGTTTGTACCTCGCGTGCATTCATTTTGACTTGACCTCTCGGGTTTATCGGTAGTGCCCACATTGTACACGATGATCGTACACTCGTGTACATGTATGTACATAATGCTCTCAGCGCTATATTAGTATGTGCATTATTGGGCGCGTGGCTGTGAAACGCGTTTGGGGTCCCCATTTCAATTCGCGTACAAAATAAGAGATTCTCACCCCCTTTCTTTTTCTTCGGGAAGGGGGAGGGGGGGGGGGGGGTATGTTGCACATTATTATCACATTTGATGATGTTTCCATGTTATAGGTATACCTAGTAAGATGTGTGGATGTAAGTTTCCAAAATGTAGTTAGACGTTTATATGGAAAATGTGATTCCCCGTTACTGTTTGCATACTGATTTTGGAAGGCTTGTAGCCTTGTATAGTCCTCAAATTGATAGAAGAGTTCAAGTTTTGAATCATGGCTCATCATTCGATTCATTCATTTCTTGACACCAAACACCACAAATTTTCATATTACTCAATAATGTATGACTTATATTATCAATCATAATTATCCACGATCACATTTACATGTGTGTTTAGTATTAGCACCCAACCACCGCCACATATATATACGTACACGGTGCGCGCTCAGTAGGGTCCATGGTTCAATCACCCATCATCAACAGCAGCACATGCTCAAACATGAGCCATCCATCCATCCACCAAAACATCCAACCACCCATCCACCAAAACATCCCAAGTCCAACCATCCAACCACCCATCCATCCACCAAAACATCCAAGTCCAACCATCCATCCACCAAAACATCCATCCATCCATTCACTTATCCATCCATCCATCCATCCATCCACCAAAACATCCACACATGCATTCAACCAATCATTATCAATATCGGTTCAGCTGCAACGCAACTTATCACAATTACTTCAAATCACATTCACATCATTATTAACGTAATTCACAGGTAAAACAAAAGAAACGAGCAAACGTTTGTATAATTTCATTTTTGAAAATGTCTATATTGAACTTTTTTTAATAGGTTTTTCTCATGTTTTCTTTGAAAGTTTTACGAGTAACAAAGTCTTGTATCAAATGATTTTTTAGGCTTCAAAAAATATATTACAAATATCATTAGGAAAAATTACTGCAGTAGTATACGACACACGATGCTTAGCCTTAGTTAAATACGCACAACATAGTGCTAATATTTAAGTATCTTCATTTCATATCCATTGCGTTCACCAAGATACATGTATGTTACACATCTCTACGTTTGGAAGTCAAAACTAACAACAAATGATGCCCACTTCAATTGGAAGTCTAGTGGGGTGTTACGTAATAATATCAAACCACATTCTTAGTTGTATATTACTGCACTACATTGAATATCTGCACTGATTTTGCACATCGAAAAACGAACACATTATACAAATAAATGAGCGTTTTGAGAAGTTACGGAGCAAAAAAAAAATGAGCTTCAAATACTAATTCAGATAATTTTATACGCAGAGGTATGATTTCATATAAATCGATTCAAATGATATGAATCGATTACGAAAAGAATGTGTATCGATTCAACATATTTTTGCGTTCAGCAAAATCTTGGGTTTTGTTGTTTCTTTTAGTTCTACTATTAGCGCTAGCAGTGAATATACATGTCTCTACGCAAGCAAAGTTTCCATAACAATCTGTATGTATCGATTTATTTATTTCTTTTTTCTACAAAATATCTCTTTTAAAAAAGCTGAGTACGCACGACGAGTTTCAGAAATAGATAGTATCTCTATGTACAAAATAGACGGGAGGAAATATATAATATAAAAACATCTACGAATTTACAAAAAAGCAGTATTTTAATAATCAAATATGTCTATCTTTCCAAATACTTTTCTCTGTTCATACAAAATAGTTTTTCAATTTGATTTAAAAACCCACGACGGGTCATAGTATTTCGTTATTTCCACCTCATTTGGTCCTTTCTTTCGCGTCATAGTTTGAATTTTTAACTCAAATTGAATTTTTCTATATCTCTTTCTTTCAAATAGTCTCTTCTTAGTCCTCTTTCAAATATTCAATCTTTCTCTATCTGTGTTATATCTGAGCTTTTAGAAAACAAAATTTGTAGCATACCAAAAAAGTAAGCTTTTAAGACTTAAATAAGCTATCCTATATTTTAATATATATAGTACGCAAGACAACCTATAGGAACGAATGGATAAATGCATACAATAGATAGTCCTACACACATACATAACATATACCTGTACAAAACCTTTGCATAAATAATATAAATATTACATAAGTCTTAATAAGAGAATGTTTATGTATAGGAATCAAATAGAGATAAGAAAATTCTACACATCTGTTTGTTCAATCATTTCAAATATTGAATGCAAATTCAATCCATAACAAAATTTCAAGTAATAATATATTCAGACACACAAATTGGTAATCGTTACAATTCAGCAATATTATCACAAAAGCATGCTTTCAAAAGAAGCTGCTTAAATAGCTAGCTAGCCTTGCAATGAGTCCGAGTTTTGTTCATGTTACAAATTGTGGACAATAGAAATGGCCCGATTTTGCCCGATGCAATTACAACATAATGAACCAAATTGTCTTTCTTTCATGTTCAAATCCGACCACAATACATGTATACATAGATATACAACCAGTCGGATTTCGCTCATATCACGATACAAAATCGTTTTCAATACTCAATACGATTACAAAATAGCTTACAAAAAAGCCCGATTTAATTCAATTTTATGCTATGTTGCAAAAATCGTTCACGGTATACAAATTGGCTGAACGGATGAATACACATTATATTGTTACGTTTAGAGTAATCGTCCTTGAGTTGCTCGCCCATACAATACAGTGCAGTGTACATAAATGTACGTACGTTTAGTGCACATGGTACAGGGCGGGTGACGAAAGGTCATATAACAAGCACGCGTGCCAAATACGAAAATGGTTCAAGGTATGCATGTAGTAAGTATGTTTTCGAATTTATAAATAGCAATCTGATTGGATATACCAGTATTTTTTGACTCATCAAGAGCATTCGGTTTGGATTTTTATAAACAGTATTATCGGCACGATTTTTTTCGCATCGTGTTTACATTTGTTTTGCCTAGAACATCGCAGCACAGGTATTATGCATACATGTATACTTTTCACGAAATATTACGAATCTTGCTCACTTTTGGTGAATCACAAATTGAGACAGTTCAATAAATAAGACATTTTAATTTCTACTTACAACTGAAGTCGGGTAATTTGAAGTCCTGTCCAAACTGTGCAACATTCGTTTACTTTGTCCGTTTTAAATAAGGCCATTTCTTTTTGCTTTACAATCCAAAGCTCGACAATTAAAACAGTTCACATTATTTTTCTTATAAAAAATTCAAAACACATCGCAAATAATTCTCACTAGCCCGCAGCAAGACAATAATACAAAAACACGATTAGAATATGGAATGGGAAGGGTTTTTCTCATTGGAACCTGAATCAAATTCATGAGATGCAATCGTTATACAAAGTGTCACATTTTCTGCTTTAAAAAAATGATGAAAAAGTAGTAAATTTTTTCGGCAGGATGATGATGAATTCACACTGTGTTTATATAAAAACAAATTCAAGAGTTCTTTTCACGTGTACAAAAATGAAAGGCTCAATAGTCTTTATTCTGAATATTAAAAAAATTCAGTTCTGTTCTGTTCAGTTTTTTTCGCAAATTATCTCCAGCAATTTCAATTTTTTAATTGTAAGCGGAGATTAGCGATGGAAGTCCAAGACTGAGCCAGTCTGACATATCTGAGTCTATGAGTTGACTCACCTCCGGCGTTGTGTAGTCTGGGAATTCGAAGTGGCTGTCGTTACTGCCGACGGAGTCGAGCGGGCTGAGGTCGTCCTGCACCGCCTCGAAGTTGAAGTTTGAGAATTCCGAGCCGGTGAGGCCACCGGGGAACACAAAGTCTTCCAGCGACGTCGCTGGTGGCGCGTAACACGATGAGGACGCCGACGACGTCGACATAGCGGACACGGATGAGTTGATGGACATAGACGATTGCTGCGAGATGTCGGACGACGCCGGGCTGGAGCACGTCGTGGTGTTGGAGCCGCTGGGCACGAAGTCGTATGGGTTCATCTCGTACTTGGTGGCAGGCGGTGGGATCGCGTAATCCTCGTATAGGCTCTGCTCGTGGCACGGGTCGGTGTACGTGTTGGAGCCGGTCGGGCTGGCGGGTACCTTGGCGGACGGCGTCAGCTCGCTGAGGATGGTGTGGCAGTTGGGCGCCAGCTCCACCATCTTCTGCGACTTCATGCTCTCGCGGAACTTCTTGTCGATGGTCAGCTTCAGCTTCGGGATCTTCTCGATGCGGCCGGACTGCACGATCTGGTGAGCGTGCGCGTTGTCCAGCAACATCTTCGACGCCTTCGACGACTTGGATTTCGACTTGGGCTTGCTGATGGGGACGTTGTTGTTGTTGTTGTTGGTCTTGGCGACGGCTGCTGCAGCACCTTCTTGTTTAGGAGAAGGCTTGGCCTTCTTGCGTGGCCTGTACTTGTAGTCGGGGTACTTCTCCATGTGGAGAAGGCGAAGCCTCTCGGCCTCTTCGACGTACGGGGACTTCTCTACCTCGTCAAGGGTCTTCCACCGCCGCCCCAGCCGCTTGGAGATCTCGGCGTTGTGCATGTCCGGGGTCGTCTCCATGATCCTTCTCCTCTCGATCTGCGACCAGACCATGAAGGCGTTCATGGGTCGCTTGATGTGGCCGTTGTTGCCCTTCCAGTTTGTCTGGCAGATGTCCTCGGAGATGTCGAGGGTCGACTGGCGGATAGCAGACTCCCCCTGGCTGTCGGGGGACGGCACGGAGTGCATCACTCCAGCCATAGGCATATGCTGTTGCTGCTGCGTCTGCATCGTAATAAGTCCATTGCTCAGCGTTTGCGGAACCATCATGAAAACATTCAAATGTTCAACTGAAGTAGAAAACAAATCATTGAAGTTGAGGATAACCTCTGATATATTCCAGGTGTGTGCAGGTAGTTTAGTGGTACAAGTAGATTCCGACGTGGAAAATCTACAAGTTACAGAGATTTCGTGAAAATTTGTCTAAGTTAGAAAACGCAGAACCCACATGGGCGACAAATAATGAATCACGTATGTTTCTCTGAAGCGAACAGAAGCGATGTATAACTTTAGATAGCGTAGCGCCCGTATTTATACGAATCGCTCCGTACACCCGGCAGGTGCACCGATCGTACACAGTTCTACGTACCGCCCACTTTAGTCATGATTGGTCATTGGGTGTGGGCGGGGCTTATCGCGCGCACGACCCGGCCAGTGCAGTATTATAATGAGGGCTCTCGGAAAAGCGGTGTGTGCATAGTGAGTGAGTCACACGCAATATACGGTGAAATTCAACCAATTTCGAGTACCGAATCGCCTACTTACGATCAATTTTCACCTATCATATCTCTTTCCAGGTTCCACGTGAGATTTTAACATCATAATTCAATGAAAAAAGTTCGATATTCTCTACTTGTAGCACATGATCCTACACTTCCATACCACACAAACAAAAATAAGTCAAAAATAGGTCCACCGCAGCATAACTATTTCCCCCACAATCTACTCTCGCTTCTAGAGCTTGGGAACGGGGACGTGGAGTTGCTTATTTCGCACGGCATAAAGTTTTATAACCAACGCTGCTGTAAAACTTGAACAGCCATAAAAACTTAGTACTGCGACGAACGCAGGTGAAAACACGGGGTCACATTCATAATACTTACACACTTTCTTACTTAGCCGTGGGACTGAAACTATTTTTGTATAACTTTCATTTATCTTGTGAAAATAATGTCTTATTATTTTGTATATATTATATTACCAGAATCGGCCCATAAATCAATTATTTCCATCGTGTCTCGCCCCTATAGATATTTATTAGGTCTAAATTATCAAAGAAACTGGCTGCATTATTTTTCCCACGATGAAATATTTCATCCAAACATAGGCATATCCATGAGTTTACAAGTTTCTTAATTCAATAGAGATTCCAGGCCAGTTCGGATTAAATTTGCATTATTATACTTGATTCATTATAATGCACAATCTCAAATTCGAATTTTAATGACCGATTTCTATCCCTTGTTCTCCACAAAATTACAGATATTTGGGCAGAAAGTATATCATATGAACACAGACTATTCTGTATTCCACTTATTTTATGATCTTTGATCAGATTTTGACATCTTTGTGACTTTAAATACCAAAATCACAAGTCGGAAAAAAAGAAGAAAATATTATGACTGTGCAGGAAGATTTGAAGCCAACGAATAACAGAATGATCAGCGAAGTTTATCTCATGCTGTGATTTTATTTACGTATAACATTATTATATTGTAATGTCTTCATCCCATACCATTTGATAATTGCATTTATGATTATAGAGTAGATTGACAAACTAGTCACGATTATTTAATTACTATAACAAGACTTGGCTGGTACACACAAAACTACCGTTTGATACATGCTGTGGAAATCAGAACGTAGGGGGCGTGATGCATCAGAAGTTTGTGGCGTCCGTGGACGAAAATTATTTTCATCCTTCTTTCTCTCTATCTATCACTACCCAACGGAGGTGCCATAGCAACGAGCGATCGCGAGCGAGTGTCAGGGAAGCGTCGTTGAATAATTCATGAGGGAGGCGGGGTCTAGATGGCGTCAGCCACGTGCCAGGCACTCGCCGCTATTCATTACGAGAGGGGATTACGACGGGCGACCCAGTGGAACGGGCGAAGAGACGGCTCGCCCGCCCGTCGCGAGACCAGATAATAAATTAGGCGCTCTTCTCTTCAGCCAACACCCTCCCTTGGTCCCTCTATGGGGCCTGAAGTTGTCTTTTGGAACCATATGAAAAGAAAATCGTCCTCTTCTGATTGGTCGAAAACTGCTCGCGTGGCAAAGTCGTGTGCCAGGTCTAGGGGGGGGGGGGGGGGGGGGGTGCAGATACTTACCAGAAAATTGGTGCTCTTCCAGCGGACCTCGCCCACTTTTCATGCACGGGTCGGGTTCTGTCAAGTTGTATTGGTAGAAATTTTGGGAGAAAAAAGTTGGGGTTTGCTCGATTCCAGGCTAGGCATGATGGATCGGAATATGGTAGACAAAACAGCTCTGCAAACTAAGGAGCCGTTTGCATGAGCTCGCATGGAAATGCGCCAGTGTGTTTCACCCGATAGATGAGAAAGATTTGGGTTGGTGTTTTCTACAATGAAACTAAGTTTGGATAATAATAAAATGTGTTTTAGAACATAAGTGGCGATGTATATTTAATGAAAAGACCAAAAGATCAACATTCAGCAATTCAAATTGATACTAGAAACGAACAGCGGTTCGGTCAAGGGAGTAAAGTTTGTCTTTAAGCACAAGTTATTATTTATTTTTTTCAGACGTAATAACTTCTTTGGAAAGGAGACAAAAGGAATTCTAGAGCTCGCATTTGATATCGATTAGTGAAAGCAAATTGTACAAATTAACTCGATCCCACGGACGGAGTGGTATAGGGGTACACAAACACTGGTCCACCACGTTTGGAAACATTTTGGATGCATTTATCTGGTCGCTCTGTCGTTTGTAGATATGGCAAGAAAGAATGAAAGATATAATTATAATATATCGAAGAAGAGGTGGGGGTCTTTAGATGAGTATTTACATAGACTCTGTGGCGGAAATTGAAAATTGATTAATGAAATACAACAAGAACATGAGATGATAAGGCGGCTGGGTGCTATAGAAAGAATCTAGAATTGTTAAATCAATAACGACAAGAGACATACTATACGACATTAGTGGTGGTGGTGGTGGTGGTGGTGGTGGTGGTGGTGGTGGTGGTGGTGGTGGTAGTGGTGGTGGTGGTGGTGGTGGTGGTGGTGGTAGTGGTGGTGGTGGTGGTGGTGGTGGTGGTGGTGGTGGTGGTGGTTGTGATGGTGCCGTGGTAATATTGTCGGTGATGGAGGTGACGGTGGTGGTGGTGGATGTGTGGATATGTATATTCTACTTACATACGTAGTTATATTTATCATTTTCAACTGAACTAGATCACTTAGGACAAGGTTATAACAGATAATAGCACCTCTTTGGAATTATTGTTAATCAAAGTAGGATCTTATTTTGTTTGTTTCAACCATTGTATTTGTCCAGATATCGTTGACTAAAACTTAATACGATCGCAAACTAACTCGCAGTAGGTAAAACCTACACCGTAACAGCTGCGCTAATTGAAATGTAGACCATTTATAGAAATCATGTCTCGGTACGGTTGCCTCATTGACACTCACGTTTCAATAACTATAGACAAATGCCATAACAATTAATATAATAATGGATTAAAGGTAGTTCGGCAGTTCGTAAATCAGACGCGCGGTGCCATCTTGCGAACGCCTTGCGCATGGTGCGTAATACGCACTGGCTTAGTGGTATGCATTGCGCACAAACTATACTAAGTAGTATAGTTAAAATGGCAAACCGCGCGGACTGGCATCCCACGCGTGACAATTTTTAACTGCATGATGGTGCACTTTTAGCAGTGTTCATCTCATGTTTTCGCTTAACTTCATTTCAGCTCGTGCCACTGTACTTCACGTTAAAGGGGTATTCCGGGCCTGAAAAAAACATTCGTTATTTGAATAAGCAGAATAAGAGGCATAATTGGTGAAAATTTGATCAAAATCGGACAAGAAACACGGGAGATATACCTATTTGAACATCATGTAGTAATGAGCGATCGTTTCAAAATTGCCGCCATATGCAACATCATTGACGAGCAACTCGACATGGCTTTAGTACATGAAATTACACTTATTTCTCATTTTCGTTGCTAAAAACTAATTTTTCTCTGCTTGTTTTCACGAATTCATAGAAGAATATCGATGGGCCAACCTCTTTGGAATTTGTAAGCTCATAAATTTGTTTTGTTATGAAGAAAATTTAAATTTTGTAAAATTTCCATGTAGAAGTCAAAATGGCTGCAGCTCGCAAGTGACGTCACGATCGATAGCAATTGCGAACGATACTAAAAATCGGAGCAAAGTTCATCCTGTCATAACTTTTTTATTGCTCTACCGTTTTGGCTCAGATTTTCGATCAAGATTCTTCATATTCACTTCATTTTATAGTAAACATCACATTTCTGGGGTGGAATTCCCCTTTAAGTGTGTAAGAGGACCGTATGGCTAATTCAGTTAGTGTGTGAATTTCGCTGGTCTTCAATGTAATGTGATTACTCCGCACGTTACCGCACAGTCAACAACATAAACATGGTCAAGTTGTATTTGGCTTTTTTACGAGGAAAGCAGACTACGCATTTCGCATTAGCGTCAAGAGGTGGCGCTATTCCGATTTGGACCGGGACAGAGAGCCGTCGCGACGCGTCGGCTCATAATTTGGATCAGTTCCAAACTATAAAGTTGTAGTTAGGACCCACCTTCCTTATTTATAGTTTCCTGTTACAGGAATAGTTTAGTGAGTACAGCCATTATTTTAAGGTTTAATTAAAGGGATCTAGTAACTTTGTCTAAATAGCTGAGTCGACCAAACTCACTCGCGCCCGTTACTTATCAAGTTAGGGGTATGAAACCAGTTTTTTTTTTTTTTACAGTTTTTCTTTGTTACTAAGATATTCACTATTTAATTTCACAAAACAAAAATCATCGGGGAACATTTCCACTGTGTACAAAGTGATCTAAATAAATAATGGAAACAAATCGCTTTGCATTTTCGCTGATTAGTCGGCCATAATTTGCACAAAGTAACATTCATTTTGAATTCATAGATCATCTAGTAAACATATCAGATCACAGAAACACATTTTGTCAGTTCACCTTGTCAGTTGTTGCATATGTCCTCATAATTACAAGATCCCATTTATTAATAGAATGACCGTATTGATACATGGGCGAATGTCCTACGAAGATTTCTACATTTTCCAAATTATTTTAACAGTTCTGTAAATTTCTTAAACATATCAATTACAGCATTATTTGCGGGTCACTGGAGCTATACAAGCCTGGATCTATTTTCTATAATTATGATCTCTTTTGAAGATCAATATTATTAGGTGGTCGTTGTGAAACAAAGTCATAAATGTGATATTTTCGTTTTAAAAACAACAACTAAAGATAGACGATAAGAAAAGTCAATTTTATAGACAAGATCATGGAATTGTGATGATGTAAACAAACAGCTATCTGTTGACCCTAAATGCGGTTCATGATCTCCAGCTGATATCATCATATATTTTAATGGAATAAAACATCACAACAAAAAAACAACCACCACCTCCCAAAAATTGAGGAGCGAAGAAGCTGCGACTGATCGCTAGTTTGTAATTATTAGATTTCACCCTCCGCGCGCATCAGTCAACGAATTATGAGATGAGCCGAGTCGAGGCAGCGGTGTTTTGTGCGGGTAGAGTATACCGCTGGGAACTTGTCTGCGATGACCCCCGGCGCGCCGGCCGGGGCAATCTAACGCGGTTGATGGGGCCCCGCGCAAATCGGCCCCAATGAAATTTTATGGTTATGAGCGCGGAGATAAAATTGATGACACACGCACGCGGAGAGAGGCGGGGGATGATGGACTAAGCATCCGCTGCTCGCCTCGTAAGATAGCGCTGCTTGACTCCCTACAAACATACCACGTATTAATACACAACTTGATAGGATTTTTTTTCTCGCTTTTTTACAGTATTTTGTAAGATGAGAGTCGGCGTGTTTATCATATTATGATTTGATTGCCTATTTTTCCCCGGCCACTTTACATCAAATCCTTTTAACGAGAAAGACGGTCACCAAGACATCTGTATGATTCTTCAGTTTAATGCATAGTGGTGATGTATTATGAGATAGGGGGAATTCGATAATCCCCCCCCCCCCCCCCCCCCTCAACAAAATAATCTATGGAAATGCTTGAAAAGTGAAATCGCAAGACCCACTTTTTGTTCGTTTAAATAATTGTCTTGATTAACATATCGAAGGGGGACCGCGGTTGTCTCTTGCTCGAAATCCACGCAGTTTTGTTTGGTTTTCCATCACAAAAGGGCTTTACTATCATTCCTATAATATGGGTCATTATAATTACACCCAAATTTGAAGTTTTGAAACTTCAAATTTGTGGGGCCAGTGATATAGGGGTGCAGTGCCACCGTCCACTAGCCTGGTCATCTACTGGGATGCAAACCTTTTTGCATTCTATATACAAACACCATCTCAAAGGCAGCCACCACTACCACCACTACTACCACCACCACCACTATCACCATCACTGCCACGTTTACCAACATAACCACCATCACTATCGCCACCACTACTACTATAACACCAACACCTCTATCACCACCACCACCTCCACCACCACCACCACCACCACCACCTCCACCACCACCACCACCACCACCACCACCTCCACCACCACCACCACCACCACCACCACCACCACCACCACCACCACCACCACCACCACCACCACCTCCACCACCACCACCAACACCACTACCACCACCACCACCACCTCCACCACCACCACCACCACCACCACCTCCACCACCACCACCACCACCACCTCCACCACCACTACCACCGCCACCATCACCTCCACCATCACCACCACCACCGTGACCACCTCCACAACCACGTCCACAACCTTCTTACTACAACAAACTAGCTGATGTAAATATAGATTTAATCATTAATTATCTAGGCATATTGCACTGGATCAACAAGGCCACCCATACTTTTTACCACAACAAATAACAGCTTGTAAAAAATAAAACAAATAACTCAAAAGCAAGAAACACTGTAAAATAAGTATAATTATGACCCCAGATTAGATATGCCAACATGAATTATCAATTTGATCCTAATCTACCACCTTATTATGACACGCATGCATATTGTGTAAATACAAACTAAATCAGGTCAATAAAAACATGTAATGCGATCGAAATTTAGGTCTAAATGCAGATTTGATGAATAAATTATACACTGCCCTTAGTTATATGTATATTATTATTATTACATGTCCCGTCACGGCTCGAAATTGTAAACAGGTGTTCAAATTGTGAATGGAAAAGAAACAAACTGAATTTACTGATTTTATCGTAAATATCGTGGGAATTATTTCATCAGCTGGGGAAAAAACCCCAGATAGAAATCAAGGTTTCGCACGATATGAATATAATTATTGTGAAAACATTATTAAAAAAAAAAAAAATATCGGCACACGGGCTTAGTAGAGCAAAACTCTATCTCCAAATCCACCATCTGTCGAAAAACGACCTTTTTTGAAACCCCACTAAATAGAAGCAGACGTTGTAATTAGAATAGTTATTTTTCAAAAAGAGGGGTGCATATGGTGTTTGTAAAGATTGTTTGTGAGGCTGCATTCATTCATACATTGCATTCAGGGCTCACTTGTATAGGTCCTATACACAAGACCACTGGACTCAGTGCATTATTGGGCATAGGTTTTTTGTTTGTGTTTCGCTGCGCCGTCCGTAATAGCGCTATTGTGTAGCGAGCCATAGGAGGTCACGCAAAAGGAGACACGGCCACGCGACCGCACAATGCAGCTCATTTGCATAACAATAACCCTGGCATCTTGCGGTCGAACAGCGCACGCCAAGTCATTTGAATGCGCAGCGGGCGTGCGAGCAGCGAGCTTATAGTGTTGTGAACGTACAAGGGGCGAGGCTACTGGGCTGGCATACAGTACCGTAGTAAATTATTTTGTACACGTTTAGATATTATTACACCGTTTCAAATTGTAATAAAACCCATAATATTTCTGATTTTGCAAACTACTGAAACATAATAGTAAGTTTATCTCTCTCTTTACAAAAAAAAACCGTAGTATAAAAGTAAATGCAAAGTTATGTTGGTATAGTTCCTTTCAAATACGACAACAAAAAAACGACCGTACCAAACTTGATGACAAATTTAGTAGAATAAAATTGACCTATAAATGAATTAATGATTAATATGAAACAGTAATTCACAGTTAAATATATTTTGCGTACCCATGCACTAACGCGGTATTTCCAGATCTAAGGTCTTTTTTTAGGTGTTGTCATTTTGTAGAACAATGTTCGTCTTGAATTTTAAAAAAAGAGGGAAAATGGGTCAGAAATGAATAAAATAAAGAAAGATTGGGATTGGCTAAAAATCAAAGCCGAGACCACGGGATACCTTTACACCAGGGCTCCGTTGCAGAAAGAGATACAATCGATTGTAAGTTACGATTGATCGTAAGTCAGAAAGTTTACGCGTTTCAACCAATCGGATTTGCGCATCTAGAACGCGTGATCTGACTTACGATTAATTGCAACTTACAATCGATTTTATCTCTTTCTGCAACGGAGCCCAGGTCCCCGTTGCAAAAAAATAAAAACAGAGTTGCAATCGATTGTAAAGGTGCAATCGATTGCAAGTCAGATCATGACTAATGCGCAAATGTGATCGGTTCAAATTTGCATATTTTTGACTTACAATTAATTAATTGCAACTTTTCAATCGATTGCCTTCTAACAAACTTGCCTTCTAAAATCATTTGAATGAAAAGTTCAGTATTGTCAACCTTCTCATTACGAAAGCATGTAAAAATCAATTAGGTAGTTATTTCAGTCGAACCTGTCTTGGTGGCCATCTGTCTACAGCAGCCAACCAACCTTATGGTATATAGCCACCAAAAAGTGACCATCGGCAACCAAGAAAAATGCTATGGAACCTGTCTATATAGAGGTCACCTGTCTACAGTGGCCATTTTTTTCTTGTTATACTTATGTGGTCGCTATGCACAGGTTTGACTACATTATGCCCATGGTAATAACGAGCGAGTAAAACCAATGCCTGGTATCATAACGAGCCGCATTTGGCATGTTAGGGTCTTGATCGCTTTGCCGTTATTATTTTCGAAGTTTTTTTGTTTATTTGGGCGGGGTTGCACGGGTAGGTATAGTCGCAGTTAGGGTAAAAGACAACTGAATAAACAACGAGTGTGTGCTCAATTTCTTTTCTTGTCTTTTTCTTCATTCAAATACTTTAGGCACGGGACAAATACGTTCAGCGAATGTACCGGTTGTGTTAGCATGGCATATACCCTGGTAAAACAGTGTTATTAGTTTCATGCACTTGTGCACACATAACAAGAGTTCAACAACAATGTACTATAATGATTATTTTTTTATCATGTTTATGAAAGCAATAATAGAGAAATTGGGAAGTGACCGAAAGCATAGGAAGTGTGTTGGATAGGCAATGGCCGCATGGAATGGTATCTGGATTAATTTAATTTTACTTAAGTTCTTCTTCTTTCTTCTTTTTTTTTTGAGGGGGAGGGGGGGGGGGGGGCTAAGGTGTTCATGTATGGACTGCATGCATGCACATTACATTTACTTCCGTTATAAATACATAATACAACGGAACATACAAATTGCAATTAATAATGATCTACTAATAAGGTCGAATTTGTATTTTCCCAATGTTCTTTTTTGGATCACTCTAGTATACTACCACGCTTACAGAAGGTTATTAAACTTTATAAAATATGACTTCAACATTTGAAATAAAAACACACAAAAATTCATACCCTAAATGAAATGAAGCTTAGTGTTAATTAGTCACGAAATACACAACCAAAACCAATATTATTCGCCAATCCCTAACAAGTTGAAGGTGTCGATAGTTTCATATATAACGTTCACTTCTCACGGAGATTTGTTAGAAGGATAATTTCGCCGGGGATTAAACAATTTTTATTCCCCGTCCTCCAATAGTTGGTGACTAATTAGACAACTTTATCCAGCTTTAGTTTTTATATTTATATATGTATATACTTTTTTTTATTCATGATTATTTTTTCGCTCATCGAAATGTAGTGCACGCACCCGAGGGCGGTTTAACTACCATCATCGACGTCAATCCATCCAGCCTGCTCCGGCCCCGCGATTCTACTCTCATCGCTCCGCTATTTGCTTGCGTTTCTCACGCGGCTTACGCGGAAAAGTATTAATTATTACGAATGCAAATGCTAATTAGTCAATAAATGCCATTAATCCCCCTTTTTAAGGTCAGTACTAATATAAACGCTAAATTATTGGCTCCACAATCCCAGCCTATACCCATAGTGCATCATGCCGCGGGAGGAACCGGAGAATGGTAGCATCTGTCGTTGCCATAGCTACGCATCCGGCGTGGTAGTAATCGATAGAGTCCTCCCAATGCTGCTTGATTACGTACAAATTGGATATTCATTACGTTCATTATCGCGACAACATATGATCTATGTCATCAAGGATATATTTATTTTCGATCCTTTCCTGTGATTACACGAGTAAATTAAACAATCGATTCCGGTCGTAAATTTATAGACACGATCGACCTTCGGGAAAAATCAATTTGAGTCTATTCTATCAATCCCATTTTTGCCGTAATTCATTTTGTAGCAATTATGTCGCAATCGCATACTGGTTAGATAATGACGAAATTAGAGGTGTTTACGAGCCGGTATACGATTCCGTTATTGGTCGCAAAATTACAAAATCTTGTTTCAGTAAATCCCAAATAATTTGCTGATATTAAACAATCAAACGACTGACTGCTCGCCCTTTGTTTTTATTGTTATTAATGGTACTGAAATAAAATATTTAATTTATAGATGTACATTATTGATAACTACCGGAAGCTAACTCGCTATATAGGTAGACAGACAGACAAACAGACAGACAGACAGACAAACAGACAAACACACATACAGTCAAACAGCAAGACGGATACATATGTAGATAGACAGAAAGAAAGATAGATAGATAGATAGATAGATAGATAGATAGATAGATAGATAGATAGATAGATAGATAGATAGATAGATAGATAGATAGATAGATGGGTAGATATGGATAGATGGATAGATGGATAGATAGATATATAGATAGATAGATAGATAGATAGATAGATAGATAGATAGATAGATAGATAGATAGATAGATAGATAGATAGATAGATAGATAGATAGATAGATAGATGGGTAGATAGAGAGATAGATAGATAGATAGATAGGTATATATATATATCAATATATATTTAGGTAGATATATCAATATTAAATGTAGAAAGATAGATACACAGTTCGATCATGTTGGTACAGAGCTTGAATGTTTCAAAGTTTCTCTTATTTTTCAAACCGAAAATGAATAATCGTGATGAATCTATTAATAAATGCCACGCGCCACCTGTTAAGTAGAAGGAGAGAGAACAAAACACCTGTTAGAAGAGTAGAATCACCTGCGCCCAAGGGAGGGTCGTCAATAGCATTTAATTGTTATTCTCACTTGCAATTGTCATTTTACAACGAGCTCGCGATCCACCATTATGAGCTGCCCAAGGATACACACCCCTTTCATCCATTCCACGCGAGAGCTTGTGAGCCCTCTGTCACACCATGGATCTCCTAGTACTATCCATGGTCACACGAAACCTTGTTTGAGTGTCGAGTTGGCCGTAATTGTGTCGGTGTCGCGTTTGGTGCCAGGTTGGATGTCTAGACTATAGTTTACCCGCCGAGTTGGGTGCCGAATTTTGCGTCAAGTTTGGTCTCGGGTTTGGTGCGGAGTAAATTATGTGCCGAGTTGCGTGTCGTGCTGGATGCCGAGTTAGGTGTCGAGCTGGGTGTTGAGTTGGGTGCCGAGTTGGGTGTCGAGTTGGGTGTCGAGTTAGGTGCCAAGTTGCGTGCCGAGTTAGGTGCCGAGTTGGATGCCAAGTTGGGTGCCAGGTAGGGTGTCGTTTTAGGTCACCCGCCTTTGGTGCCGAGTTTGGTGTCAAGTTGAGGGCCAAATTGGGTGTCGCATTGGGTGCCGAAATAGGTCAAATGTGGTGTTGAGTGTCAATTGTGGTGCGAAGATGAGTGCCAAGTTGGGTGTCGCAGTGAGTGACGAGTCAAATGCCAAGATAGGTCACCAGCCAAGTTGGATACAGAGTTTTGGTGCCGAGTTAGCTGTCGCGTCGGGTGCAAATTTCGATTCCTAGTTTGGCATCAAGTTTGGTCCCAAGTTTGATGCCAAGTTGGGTGCCGAGATGAGTGCCAATTGGGGTGCTGATTTCGGTATTATGGTAGCTCGTTGTAACTCGCATGGAACACGAGATATGTATTATGGGCTACACTAAAATAGATTTTATGATACAAGCAAGTTGTACTGAACTCGTGCTGAGTTGTACCGGGGCTAGTCAACTCGGCAACTAACTCGACACCCAATTCAGACAAGTCTTCAGTGTGAGTGGGTCCTTTCTTTTCACAAAATCCTTCAATAATAGGGGGTCCCAACCTGCAAACAATAGCGTGAATAGTGAAATCCACATGCGTGGTAACATACCGAAATTTCGGTAGTGTGCTGGAGCAATTATTCTATGTCAAAAGGTGCTCACACACACAAACAAAAAACGAGACAAAAGAATTGGTGTGTCGCGTGCCGGTTTGGACATGGACCGATGGGGGCAGACAAAGCACCCCTATACCCTACAGGCATCTAGGGAGCCCGAACGAGGTTTACTGGCCCATTAACAACATATCTTTATTTTTCATTTTCTTTAACAAGTGTTTACCACGTTTACTAATTTAAAAGAACAAATTACATATTTGTAATGTTTCGTTACGATTCCGGAGAATATGTGTGAAATAGGGCGTGTCACAAAACGTTGTAAACCCCTTGACTACGGGAACCGGGTGGGTTGTGTACACATTCTATGGGGATTTCAGAAACTCGAAGGGAACGGGATGTCATTCCCGAATTTTCCCAAATTTTAAATTTCTAAGCTTTAAGAGAAATGGGGAAACTAGACTATTAAAATGCTCGATACAAAGAACCAAGCTCAATTTATTTCGTCGAATCATAATTAGGGTCTCCGTTTCAAAGCCTGAACATTGCAATAAATTATATTTGAATGATCTAAATCATAAAGCATCGTATTCTAAGTTGAAATAAGTAGGACAAAAACAGATTGCGTCAGCAATATCAGCTTATCGATATAAGTAGGTACATTTTATATCATGTAGGTAAAATGTATATTATGTAAAAAAAACTAATTACCTTCAGGTGGACGAGTAGTGTTAGTACCGTCTACGTAATCATCAACATACACCCTTCTGGCACCAACGCCAAGTGACTATCATGTCTTGGCCCCGTTGCAGAAAGAGATACAATCGATTGTAAGATATATTTTATTGTAAGGGAGAACATTTGCGCGTTTCAACCAATCAACATTGCCCATTTAGAACACATGATCTGACTTACAATTAATTGTAACTTACACTCGATTGTATATCTCTTTCTGCAACGGGGTCCTTGTCTTCAAGCGAACCACGGATGTGACTGTATGGGGTTGTTTTTCTACCGGTCGTCTTCTTTCAAAATTCTTTGAAAAATAGAAACTTTGTTTGCTTGGAACAAACGGAGTAACGGGTCCATGTTAAGAACTTCTTAATTAACTCGAGTTTCTACCGGGCGAGCGGTCGGTCTTTGTTCGGGGCTCGGAGCGCGTGCCTAAGTTCAAATATTTACCCGAAGTTTTTAACACCATTGAAATAAGACCCTTTAAGGACCCGAAATATTCGACCCACTGACTTAAAATCCATTAGGACATGACTTTTTTTTTTAAACCACTGAAATAAGAACCATTAAGGAACCAAAAGAGTAAAACACACTGAAATAAAAACTATTAGGGACGCGATTGTTAAGAAATAAAACCCTCGGGTTTCCGAGCTCGTAATACTTCTACCGTTGTAAATACTGTGTCATGTTTGTAGGGACCTAGGCCTAAGGTGATATATGGGCGTGCCGACCACATGTTTTTTAACCACCGAGGGACAAAACGATAAAGTAAACTAGAGCCGAGAAAACGGCTGCAAAATATTTCACAAAACGATATGATTTCGATGACGATTATAGTTTGCCTGATCGATATATCATGATCGATCGACATCGCATGATCGATTGTATCACAGAGTGCTTCGATCGATATTCCTGATGTAAATTACCGTACCAAATTATTGAGACAGAAATGTGGAATGAAATAAGAAGAATGAAGTGAATGAGAAAATTAACGAGGAAAGTGGAGACAAATTTGAAGAAAAAGTAGGATTGGTTAAAGCAAAAACAACATTGAATTTAGAAGTAGATGTAGAGGGTTAGAAAAGGAGAATATATACAATAAAGGGGAAAGTTATGATATGATCGTAGAAGGAATTGATGATGAAGTAAAAGAAAAAGAAGAACTAAATCAAGACAAAAAAAGGGAAATTCTACCTCCTCGTGCACAATGATGAACACACAAACTCACACGACTGCGGGCAAAGGAAAACAAACTTAAAGAAAGAAAAAAATAGCTTTAAGTTAGTGATTCGATGTCCAAACTTAACTTCGGGCAAGCTGTGCAAGTATGCCTTTGTCTTCAACCTCTCAAGAAGGTGTCGTTAGGGAGTGTGGCGGGGGGTACTTCAATATTGACCATGTGACTTAAGCCCGGCGCAGACAGAGCCGACTCGACCCGATCCGACTGGTTTTCAGTTAGGCTATAGAGTCAGTTTCGCTAAGTCGGAGCCGAACCAACGTGTTGAATCTGCCTCGAATGACCTCCGACTGGCACTTGACTGGCAAAACCGGAGTCCTGAGGCAGCGCATACTGAGTCAATCAGGCTGAAAACCAATCGGATCGGGTCGAGTCGGCTCTGTCTGCGCCGGGCATAATATGCCCTTTAAAAAAAAGTTAGTTAAAGTCCTTCCCGTGCCAATGTGGCACAATACGTGGCGCCTATAACCGATTCTGTGTCCCTAGGCCACATGAAAGTCTGTAGTGAAAGCTACAGAAGGGGGCTAGTCTCATGATCATCTTCGTGTTACTAACTTTCCTTTGTATATTCTAAAAAATGCAGAGCGCCTTGATAGAGGACAGGATGTACCATTTTAAAAGTCTTTGGTATGACCCGGTCCGGTTTCGAACCCGGGACCTCCCGTGCATGAGGGGACTATCTAACCACTAAGCCACCGTGTCCAGTTTCCAAAAGACAGTTGTTTGCTTTCATTTCATTTTACCTTTCAAACAATTCGTTGTGCCCGTTCGTAATTTTCTTCTTTCTATTATAGTTTCTTATATTATTTCAGAATCGACAGACAATCATGACAATGATACAACCATGGACCCTACTACCCCACATCAACAATTTAATTGACATCCCAATTTGAGCTTTCGCCATAATTTATCGGGCGTTGCACTAGTTGTTAATGATAATAATAATAATCGAAATAAATAACACTAAAACAAGAGGAAAACGAAGCACAAGAAAAGAGAGATGCCGTGAATTATAATAATAAGACAAAGACATGAAAAATAAGTAAAGTTCGCACACTAGGACAATGAAATAGGAGAGAATTGATCAAGAAAACGACGAATACATCGAAAGGAAAAGAAAAACACCTCGAAAGAAATGGGGGTATAAGATCAGTTTTGATTTCGCAGACCACATAATAGCTTAGATTTTATGATCTTAGGTCTAAATATACAGCCTGAAACTCATCGGTCACTTTGAACTGAGATAACATTGGACGCGTTTGTAGTGCGTTATTACTTAGGATAATATTCTTTGGACCCAACTACTTAGCTTCTAGCGCAAGATTTGATCGCATTCAATTGAAGTGAAAATCCTTTCGTTGGGGGTAAGAATTTAGGGTGGACATATGGAAGTTCTTTTCTGTATATCTAGTGAAGTTCCCAAGTTGAGGCTTGTTGATTCTTAACTATAGCTGATATACACTAGATTTGGTCTCATTCTTTTGAGATGAAAATCGGTTTGTAAAGGTTGCAAGCATATGGATATGTTCTTTATGTTAAAAAAAGAAAAAGAATACAACAAACTAAGTCAGGAAATGGAATATACC
The DNA here is from genome assembly GCA_037951105.1 of Echinarachnius parma. Classification (NCBI taxonomy): domain Eukaryota; kingdom Metazoa; phylum Echinodermata; class Echinoidea; order Clypeasteroida; family Echinarachniidae; genus Echinarachnius; species Echinarachnius parma. The sequence goes on from JBAMJV010003185.1 coordinate 25,214, forward strand.
GAATCTCTTTCTTGGCTCGAGTTCTTTTTAGGCATTTTACGAATCAAAATAGTCGTGCCTTATCGAAATCTATCTGATAACAGCCAGGGGTAGGATTTAACATTATTGTGAAAAAAGGAAAACGAAAGAGTGAAAAACAAGTTATTACCCCGCCCATTTATATAAAGCCATTGACCAGAAATTAAAACGCGGCAAAGATTTAAAAAAAAAAAAATTACTTAAATAAATATATTTTGTCGCGTGCTTGACCTGCAAAAAAAATAAACTTTGTTGTTTTGTGTTCTCTTAAGTTATTAAATTATATATCCAAAGCAGTATTGATGCAGTAAAACTATCCACGGTATTTTTGTTTATCTTTTATATATAAAAAGCACTTCGAAAAAAGACCCGTGGTGAACAAACGACTAGGATTACTTCGCCCATGTATACTAGGGCCACTGACCAGAAACGAAAAGTAAATTCAACAAAGGAAAAGTGATTACTCGATTCAATTTACAATTTAATTTGTCGCCTGCCCTCTCGCAAACAAAATGTTTTGCGTTTTCTTAAGATTTTCTAGTCAAAGCCATGGTCAACAGAGTCTCCGTCGAAAGACTTTAGTTTCGTTTCGAAGGACTGTGAAATGAATACCTTGAGGACAAAAGCAGATATCAACAAGAATTGTTCACCCCACCCCCTAAACAAATAGGCCAACGACCAGAGGACTATAACAGCAAAACGAAGCAAATATCAAAACCTGAAATAGATACATTTTGGCACGCGCGCCCTTGACAAATTATTCGGACAAATTAATTCTTTTCATTAATTCGAATATACTTTTGGAACCATATGGTCCATATTTTTCGAAAGTGGACGCAAAATAAGCGGTTCACCCCGCCTTTAACCCTCCAAGTGCCCCGCCATTAAAAAGCCATTAAGTTATTACACCCCAATTTGTCGGTTATGATGACAGGGGGTAAAGTGCGGATCCTTGACCAATCAACATTGTTGCTATACGCGGCAACTTTTGCCGCGCGCAAGCGGCCAGCCCTGCGATTTAGCTTAGGCTGGTAATGAAATTATAATGCCGCGTGCCGCAAATTTTAAACTAATTTTTGTTCATTGCCACAAAAAAAAAAGTATGAAAGAAAGATGCGGGCTAGGCAATATTTTTGTTGGGACCGATTTATCAACCTGTTAGACCGTATGCTTACCTATATTTTTCGTTCACCTACGCATATTATTTATTTATACTCGGCAAAAGTGCGAGAACCCTATCTACACACGTGTAAAGTTCATCAGATATCCACAAATCTCATGAATATTCAACGATATTAAAACTCATGATAACGCGTTAAGGCGATAAATACAACTTTGCATTTTTTTTTAAAGCAAGATGTAGTTTCAAATCGGAATTTGTTGACCATTTCTTGTGTTTTATTTGGTCAGATCCATTTTAGATATTAACGTGAGGAAATTTAACACTTTGTACAATCAATCACCGGATTATCTTCATAATTATCAATGAATTACTAAAAAGGTTCTAATGATGATTTAAATTATTGCTCTAAATTAATATGCATATGTAGTGATTTCTTCTTAAAGCTAACATTATTGGTGGTGTGTAAACTAATAAAATCAACACAAAGTAAGACACTTCTTACCGGTAACCTAATTACCCATTGCAACAAATGAGTAAAATCGATTATTACTAAGATAAATAGCTAATAATGCCACATCCAACTAAATTGTATTAAGTCATATCTCCTTGAATGAGACTGTGGTCACGAAAACACTGCTCACGGTTTAAGGGGGCTTACGTTTTCTGGCAGTTCAAATCTGATGATGGATAGGTATGATTTGGTTTGTCGTTTCCACCGAATAATACAGCGTACGAAGTGAAGATGAAATCAAAAGTAAGAATGGAAGACAGAATTATGGAGAAATCGAGAGAGAGGGAGAGAAGAGCGGAAGAAGGAAAGTGGAAACAAGTCAGAAAGAAGGAATGATAATGAAAGAAATAAAGAAAAACAATATGAAATACAGAGGAAAAGGGAGAGGAGGTTAAGCCGGCGCAGACAGAGCCGACTCGACCCGATCCGACTGGTTTTAATCAGGCTAGAGTTGGGCCCGGTCGGTCGGAGCAGATTTATCGTGTTGAATCGGCCCCAACTGGCATCCGACTGTCTCTCGACTGGCAAAATGTGTGTCGCGAGGCACTGAAAACTGAGCCGATCGGAATGACAACCAGTCGAGTCGGCTCTGTCTGCGCCGGGCATTAGAGGAAGGGAGAAATATTGAGAAAGGGAGGGAGAGGGAAGAGCGGAAGAATTAAAGGGGGAGACGGTAAGAAAGAAGAAATGGATGAAAGTACGAATGAAAAACAAACCCACAAAGGAAAGTTGACGTGCGCGTATTCGCTGGATAATGATTTATATTCTGTCTTACCGTTTGTTTGCAATATGTAAACATGTGGCGTTTGCTTCACCGCCCACCCCCTTCCCAACATTTATAACCCCCCCCCCCCCCCCCAAAAAAAAAAAAAAAAAAAAAGGGGGGGGGGGGAAGCCATCCCAGCTACAATACTGATTTACTTTTGTTTTATTGTTTTCGTTGTATATAATAGTGTGTGTATGGGATAAACAAGCACAGGGTATATATACCAGTAGAGATGCAATCTCTAATGAAAATACGGAAACCCGCGGCGGTTACATCGCCAGAGATCCGGGTATAGGCAGCTGCTATCTACCGCTGACGATTACCTTTTTGAACAAGTCCTTTGAATTTGCTTCGTCAAATAAACACAGAAATAATAATCATATAGGTTTCCAATTAATGTTGAGGGTACTCTCGAAAGAAAGGAAACACGGTGTCATTGACACTTATGATAGTAATAAATAATTGTAATTCGTATTATTTTCTCATTTTCTCAGCAAAGGTATACAATCGCAAAATGTGTATACATGTAGTGCCAAAGAAGGGAAACAACAACAATAGCAACTGTAAACAGGTGATCTCTAAGGACAGGTTTCATAACACGGTTTTCTCTGCACGGGATCACTCTTAGTGACCACTTTATAGGCAAGTGGGCTGCTATAGACAGGTGACCACTATGACAGGTTTGACAGTACATCATTCGTGAAATAAATATTTGGGCCGAATTTCCCGACCCCTACGTCTCGATCTCTCTAATGGTGGCGTCACACCGACCTACGCTTCTACTGCGCTCTAGACAATCAGATCACTCAATAGTGACCACTTTATAGGCAAGTTGGCTGCTATAGACAGGTGACCACTATGACAGGTTTGACAGTACATCACTCGTGAAATATATATTTGGGCCGAATTTCCCGACCCCTACGTCTCGATCTCGCTTTCCCGTATTTATCCACGCTCCAACTCAAACTGTTTATTTAAAAAGGCTCATGGTTTTTGTCATCTTGATCAGTAAAAACATGGACATTTTAGGAAACCATGGCAGGTGCAAGAGTGTTAAAACCCCGACTATAAAGCCTACCTCCCCTCAAAATCTCCCGAAATCTATCGACAAATATTTGCCCCCTCTCACTCGCACCCTGTTTAACCCCAACCCACATCCAAAATAATGGCTGTTGGAACGAATTTGGTTCTGCCGATTGCGATTTAGCCATGGATGCACTGATGCATTTTACAACTCAGTTTGGATGAATTTGATTTTCTATTTGTTTTATTGATCTTAACACTATCGTCTAGTTTATGTACTACTTGAAGATATATGCATTACACATTACACAACCGGTGTTTGTTACCTACACATTGTATAAGGGAGACACCAAAAGTACTTCATTTGAGACAGGTGACCTCTATAAGGCTCTTTAAAGAGGTTCCCATTCGTTGTGTTTTTCTGCAGTGGATTACTAACTTTTGGTTGCCACTATTAGTATATACGCAGGTTGGTTGCTATAGAGTGGTCGCTAAGACAGGTTCGACTATTTGCTTCAGGGTTTGATATAATGTGACTTGATTTCATCACGGTACAAATCTGCTGTAATTATCGGGATTATCGATTTTAATCCCGACTTATTCGGCTAATTCGGCAGAATGATTGACCAACCATTATCACCATATATCCCACCCAAATTGCTCACGTGAACAATACGCATGATCAGATGATATAGGGGAAGTTGTAAGATGCGATCAATAATATTTCGCGTGTGCTTGGGTTACTCTCGCTTTCCCCTTATTGTCCATGTAGACACCCCTCTTTCGTCTTTTCTTTTCAGTGCCATCATCTCCAAGATGACCACTTTCGATTTTCTTGTACAGTTCAACCTGTGTATAGTGACCACATGAGGGCAAACAAGAAAAGTGACAACTGTAGACAGGTGACCTCCATACACATGATAAACAGGTTCAGAACACTGTTTCTTTGCAGGAATCACTTGGTGGGCCATTATAGGATGGATGGCTGCTATAGACAGGTTGCCACTAAGACAGGGGTGACTGTATGTCATTATCCACCACTTTCGATTTTCTTGTCCAGTCCAACCTGTGTAACGTGACCACCTGAGCTGAGGGGAACAAGAAAAGTGGTCACTGCAGACAGGCGACCTCTGTTCCAAAACTTGACGGTGCAGGGAATCACTTTTGATGGCTATTATTATAGGCAGGATGACTGTAATAGACAGGTGGCCACTAAGGCAGGTTTGACTGTATTATTGACGCAGGGAAGAAAATAAAATAGATACAGATAAGATATACAGCATACAAGAACACCACGGTCCCTTTGCAGAAAGAGATACAATCGATTGTAAGTTACAATTGATTGTAAGTCAGAAACTTTGCGCGTTTCAACCAATCAGATTCGCGCATTTAGAACACATGATCTGACTTACAATTATTATTGTAACTTACAATCGATTGTATCTCTTTCTGCAACGGGGCCTAGAAGGAACTAAAGGAAAATATATAAGGTCCTTATTATTGATCATTTGTTCATCTTCAAATCAATCAACATGACCAAGATATATCAAATATTACATTACTCGTAATTTTCTGATTAGCTACTTAAAAATAATCATCATTATGCATGCAACGAAGCTACCCAACACTAAATCAGCGGATCAATACAAATAATACGCGACAGCTGAAAGAGGGGAGCAGAAGATGGAGGATGGTGGCTAATTAAGGCACCGTTCAATGGCCGCTAATTATTCCGCTACCCTCTTATACATGTTCTAAATTTCCAATCTATGAATAAAACGAAGTTTTTTCATTCTTCTTGTGCTAAACTTTAAACTTTCTCCAGGCCTCCCGGTTATCCCGCGTACAATGTAACGTTAAGGCTCTTATTATCGTGCTTTACCCAAATGAGTATGAACATAAATACATTTTCATGGTTATGTTATACTGAGGGGTTAATGGAAAAATAATTACAATTACGATTAAGATTCGCGTGCCACCCTTATACCATGATGGATTAGACGTCTTAATGGTGACGCCTAAACTCCACGAGGGGTAAAGGTCTTTACCCCCCTTCCCCCTTTTCAAAAAACTCTTTTGTCAAAAAAGGCACGCGCTCTCCAAAAACCTTTCTTACTTTCTAAAAACTTTTTATTGATCACCAGGGGTGGCAGTCTGTCCCCCTTCCTCATAAAAAACTTTTGAGAAAGGGCACATGCTTTAAAAACGTATGGTACCCTGCGCCCCCCCCCCCCCCCCCCCGTCCGTCTAGGACCATAATAGAGAGTGATAATTGATCACTAGGGGGTAAAGACTTGCACCCCTCCCTTCCTTAAACACTTTACTGAACAGGGCCAGCGCTCGATCTCAAAAACTTTCTTTACTTTCGTAACGATTAAGATTGATTACACGGGGGTAATGTTTTGCATCACTCGTTTGATAAAGGGGGGCACGCGCTTTCTTAAAATAAAGTCTATCGATTCGAAGGGGGTACGCGCTTGCCCCCTTCTTCTGTTAACTCCATTGAAACAAATGGGCACGCGCTCTCCAAAAACTTTTGTTCCTCGGAAATTGAGTTTTTCGACCAGAAGCTAGGGGTAATGGTGTGCACCCCTCTGTCTGTCTTACAACCCTTTGTAGAAAGGAGGCACGCGCTATTCTAGACTTTCGATTTTGATATAAAGGTTATTGATTGCGAAAGCCATGGGGTACTAAAGATTTGCCCCCACCTAGGTTCTTTGAAGAAAAATAAACATATTTAAAATGGTTCACGCACTAATTTGCTTATACTCTGCCTGGTTCTAAAATGACGTTAATCGATAATTAATAGTTGATGATATAATCCTGTCCCTTATAGATTTAGTTTATATCTTTTTATTTAAAAATATGTTCATCTTGATGTCACAAAGGAAAGTGAAAGTACACGCATGTTATTATTACTGCTACTATAGGCATGTGGCTGCAGCTATTCTAGTACTACTACTACTACTACTTCTACCACCACTACCATCACTACCAACTCCTTCACCACCACCAGCACCAACACCAGTGCCAACAACTACCAACACCAGTGCTAATAACCACCAACACCAGTGCCAACAACCACCAACACCAGTGCCAACAACCACCAACACCTTTGCCAACAACCACCAACACCAGTGCCAACAACCACCAACACCAGTGCCAACAACCACCAACACCAGTGCCAACAACCACCAACACCAGTGCCAACAACCACCAACACCAGTGCCAACAACCACCAACACCACCACCACCAACAACAACAACAACAACAACAACACAACCACCACAACTACCACCACTAGCACGACCAAACCCACCACCAACAAAAAAACACCACAACTACAACCACTAGCAGTTAACACTACTAGCACGCCCAAACTCACCACCACCACCACCACTACTATTAATACTTCTGACTACAACTGCACTACTATTACTACCAATAATACAAGGCTATTACTACTAATGATACATCAACTATTTATATCAGTAGGCATAATAGCATTATTGTGATTTCTTTTTCTTCAAAAGATGGCATGAATAAATCCATCATGTTAAGAAACCATTTGCAAATCATTGGCATCAGCTTAGATGGCGTGCACGCGCCGCCATGCATGTAATCGAAGGGTTATTACGTGTATAATTGCTATATTTCTTTAAAAATCACGGAGTAAAAAAAAATATATACAAATCGTGACAAGTAAATTTTAATCAATCTCAGATTCAAAACGCAGTCGCGTAGAATAATTCCCTGATTCGTTGATTGGTAGTATTCAGCGTTATACCCATAATCTGCTGATTTGTACGATTTCCACTCCCCGGTGACCAACTTCGCATGCTGGGCACGGGCCGGGGGTGCAAGCGTTCGTGGTTGAGTCCTTTTAAACCGGGATTATCTTCCGAGCTTTCTTCGAATCGGGATTAACTTTCCCTGACTTCAGAGACGCGTGTAAAAGCGGATTTACTTGTCTGCGGGCCTTCTTGGCCCCCTGTTCTCGCAACCGCGTCAACACAGCATAGTCTAATCCCGAATGTTGGGTTCACCAGGCACCTTTCTATGACCCAAATGCAATCAAATATATTTTAGCGAGTTGTTATATAAATGCCATCTGATTTAGCGACCACCTGCGTATAAAGAAAATGCTTTTTATTGCATTTAGTATGCATTTAGTATGTCATAGATAAACCTGTCTATAATTTACCAACACCCTGGGGAAGCAGTTTTTTATGTAAATGAGCCTGTCTATAAAGAACACCTGCTTATAAAGACCACATGCTATACCCACCCCTTGTGTGGACCTTATAGGCAGGTTGACTGTTAAACCATCCAACGATTTCTTACCATATTAAAGGGATAGTTGAGTTTTGGTAAAGAGAGTATAGTTTTGGTCAAACTGAATTTTAGTAAGCAAAATCTGCACCATTACATTACAAACTAATACATGTAGTTATAACTCCACCATGCTTGAAAGGAATACAAAATTACAAATAACTAAGTAAAAAGCCTGTTATCATAAAAAAGGAGCCGTTACAACTCAAGAGGACGCTCTCTGAACACCCATCGGTTTTAACCATTTTGAATGAAATATTGTGCATGTGATGTTATGTTGAAATAGTGCTTAGATAGATTATCAACAACTATTTAAAAAACACTTTTGTAAATTTTTGAAAAGAGGAAGCATTTAAACAAAAATTGTAACGGCTGGTTCAAAATTATCGAATAATTGTGGGGCCCCACATTTATTACGAATGGTTATGTTTATGGATATTTCAGCCATTTCTGAACCGATTTTGATCAAATAAAGTTTATTCTGTCATTAAAATTGGATGCTCTTTCGATTTTGACACTCAGATTTCCATTATCTCACAAACAAATTATTTTGTGTAGCGCCCTCTATACCAAAACTCAACTATCCCTTGAACGAAATTTACATGGTACACATTACGTGGTACCACATGATTACTGTGTATTATCACGTATCATCACTGACTTTAAAACGGACTTATGGAGGATGATTCAAATTCTCGGACCGGTGTGGACGCAAGGTAATCATGGTAATAGTTTGGGTTGTCAAGTGGCACCTAAAAAAAGAGTCCGGACAGTTTCTGAAGTCCTAATTATTATTGGTTAATAGCCAGCCACAGACGGCGAAATTTCGAGAAAAAAAGTACCCCCAATATGCACGCACGACATGTATTAGTACCCATGCGCATTATGCGATATCCGATTTAATGGCCACCTGTGTGGACGGTAGTGTAAGGTTCTTTATATTTTGGTCAATCTACCTCTTGATATTCCCTTAATTGTTGTAAGCTTGAAATAGCTGATTTTAAAAAGTAGAGAGGAGAACTGTCGAGGCTATAATTAATATCTTTCGAAGAAAATAATTATGGATGCTATTTTTATTGTAAAAAATTAACTTTTGACCCTATCTAGTCTATGTAGCTAACCATTGCTATGATGTTTATGAGAAATGTTCTGATCCTTTACAGAAGTCATGTTAAAGAAATAAAATATTTTAGATAAAGCAACAATAAGCCCTAATTTAAATGAGTTAATTTAGCGAAGCAACACATGTGAACCGATCGACATATTAATTCCTGATCGATCAGGACAAAACCGTCCTCCAACCGATAGTTTAGGTTAACGATAATAAAACACACTATTGTGTGTACACGTGCCGCATGGAGACCAGTTATTGATTGGACATGCTTAGGGCCTATTTTCTAAACAAAAAAGTCAATTCAGAAATAAAGAAAGAGTGGACAATTTTCCATTAGACATGTTAGATAGACGGTCTGGCCCGGGGCTCTTCCATCGTATACCCCTACACCCCGCGCGTGCATGTAATCGATTTTGTTTTTGTTTTGTCACTCTGTCGTTCGATCCGCCCAGCGATAGGACCTAAATTTAGCGCAACTTTTTATTTGGACGAGGAACGCGATGAATGAATGGAAAATTCATAGAACCAATCAAATGAGCTCATTACAAAATTACCCCAGGGCCCACACCAACCACGAAGTAAAAGGTAAGGAAGAAAGAAAGAAAGGAAGGAAGGAAGGAAGGAAGGGGTGAAAGCCCAAAATTGTCGCTGTTCTGTCATTATTGATTCATCCGGTGTTTTAATCCTTAACAATAAAAGAAAAGCTTGAAATATCTGCATCATAAGTAAAATAACCTACATTTGTTTAGAGCGCCACTTACATAACCGACGCGTGCACACTTTAAATCCGCACATCCGCGCCGATTGGGGTCTGTTTCGTTCATTATGTCTACTTCCCTAAATCCTCTCTTTCACATTTTGGGTTCGCAAATCCATCCTTTCTAATTTTGAGTTTCCCTTATTCCTTTTTTATACTTTCTCTTAAATTGCTACGGTATCTGTTTTGAAAAAATGTGCAAAAGCTGGCAAATGGTTGATAAAATGTGTTTTTATGTCCACTGAGTGATGTGTGAAAATGTGCATGGTAAATGAATATCATATGACCGAGTAATGAGTGAAAATGCAAAGTGATATTCTCTTAATCATTGCACTGACTTGCACATAGTTATTATTATCCAGTAGATAATTATAAACTTAACACTCTAATCATACGTATATTTATAACATAACCGAAGAGAAATTTGGAAACCGAAATCTGTTCCATGCTCTTAATTGTAATACGCATACAACAACGTACTAGTACGTGAGAACCGCTAGAGTTCCCAGTAAATATTTGAGGACTTTGACAATGTTAACCAGATCCCTTTAAGTTTTCCTTTTCCTCTTCATCCTTTCTCCATCCCCTCTTCCCCCTCTCTCTCCTCCTCTGTCGCCCTCTCACTCTTGGTTCTCCGTAATCCCCGTTTTGTTCACGGCCTTCATCCCGAATCCGTATTGATATACTTTGTATAGATCTCAAACCCCAGATGTTCGCCTGTCAAACAATACGATGATCGCTAATCCGCACGCGCGGATGTCGCCGTCGCCCATGGCAACGGGATTGTTTGTCGCGTGCGCTATTCACAACAACACCATCTGACGTGCGTCGCGCATTGTCTTTCCGCGCTGACGGCTAAGTCGAGTATTGACCGATTTGGGATAGTTCACGAAGAGGGGTGTAAAGAGACACCCATGTCCTATTATATATTTCAGGGAGGAGGGTAAACAGGGCGCAAGCAGCGTGGAGTGGCATTATCGACCCCTCCTCATTTTCATTTCTGACGTTAAAGACGTTTTTGTTTATCATGGTATAGATATTTCAAGCTTATACTACAAAGTTTCCTTTTAAGTAACACTAACAGAGAAGTTTTTTTGTACGTGATCTTTTTTAATAATCGATTTGCAAATGCTATGAACGTTGCACAAACAATATTTTATAAAAAATATATCCTAATTCAATTTCAAACCGAGCTGAGATTATGCATTACTATCTATAGAGCTACATTTGCCTTGGTATATTAACTTTACAAATTACGGCAACCAATTAAAACCGATGATTATTTTTTTACAGGATGGTGAAGACTACCGTCGATTACCATGCTGGGCCGTGGAGATATAGTAACATAATTATCATATACAGTATTTCATTACTTGCTTGCAAATTAGTTCACGAAACCCTGATCGCAGGGATGTTGCATTTCTTTTCAATTCTAACCCTAGGTAACAAGCTCTATAAATACCGGTGATGCAAAACTTAGTTCTTCCATTATCCATGATAATTTAACCCCTTTGTTCGATATGTTTGCACCTTTCGAAAGACAAACACCTATATAATCGGTTATAACCATCTGCTATCGACAATCGATCAACCGCTAATCAGCGCGTGGCTACAACAATCGTTTTTTTCTTTCTTCTCTGTCTCTTTCTAATTATTATTATTTTTTTTTTTGGGGGGGGGGGGGCGAGGAGGGTCGATAGGTGTCACCATCGGCACGCGCCGGTTCGCGACGCAAGAGAGATGATTACAAAGGTGAAAAGGATGAAGCTCTGGAATTTGTAGGATTTCTTTTAGACAACGGTGACATCTGCTGTATCGCACAATCGATATACCGATATCAAGCTGCCCAGTGGTCTTTGTTGGGGTGGCTGCGGCAGGTAACCTTCGATGTGCAACAGAAAAACAGTAAAAGAAAACATGATAACATATCAAGTCAAATCTGCCATCGTGGCCACCTTTCTATAGCACCAAAAGTGATCCACTGCAGAGAAAAACAGTGAGGGGAACAGATAAGGAACCCGTCCATTGAGGTCACCTATCTGTTTTGGCCACTTATATTGTTTCCCGTGGGTGGTCACTATACACAGGTTTTTACTGTAGTATAATAAAAAATAATAAAAAAAATACAAAAACTATAATAAACATCATACAGTTGTATGCATTCTCACTGTAATTATTGGGTTTTTCTGCATCATTTAAAAAAAAGGATTATAGCAATTTTCTCGACTAAAACAAATTGATTACTCATAGCATAGGTAGTAGGTATATGCTCAATAGTACTGTATAGATTTATTGATGGCTCGAAATAGCTTTAAATATGCTTACTTTGGAGAGGAAGGTAACCTTCCATGTGTAATGTGCAACATATTTTGTTTTTAAAATATAAAAACACATAATAACAAATAGCATAATGAAATTAACATGAAACACATCAAGTTGTATGTATTCTATAACTGTCATTATGCTTTTACTTCGATCGGACGTCATTTTTAAGGGTTTACGGCCATTTGCTCGACTAAAACCAATTAATTATTCATAGTAGTGCACATAAATCTTGGTAGTGCGGAATGCCTCTCTCTTCGATTGATGCACCCTATTACTACCGTATTAGAGATACATTTTGACAATTTGAATCATTTGGGGCAACCATCTGCTATTGGCAATCGATCGACCGATCACCCTCGCGTGCCACAAGGATCGATAGTGAGCAAACAAAAACTGTTTTCTATCGTTATTTTGTTGTTGTTGTTGTTGTTATTATTGTTGGGGGTATGTATGCGTACTGCAACCGGCACGCGCCGGTGTGCGATCGATTGAAATCATAAAGCATAAAAAGAAAGATAGGACATATATAGTAATACACCTCAGGATTCGTAATTTGTAAGGATTCTGTAGATTATTTGTGTCACTCTGGCTGTTCGTGATTTGTTTAGGGCTTATTTCCATTTATACTCCACTGAAAAATAGTTCTTCATAATCATAATTGTGCACCAGAATCGGGTAATGCAAAACATATCTTTTGAATCATAACCCCCTTTGACTGGATGCGCTATTTTATATTTATAAAAAAAAACACATATATTATGTTCTACAGTGTATTTATAAAAATATAATCGGTTACAACCATCTGCCATGGACGATCGATCGACCGATAATCATCGAGTGACCACTAAGATCGATACCAAGACAACAAAAGTTTATGTTGTCTTGTTGGAGTGGTCGATCAATAGGTATTACTATCGGCACGCGCCGGTGTGCGATCGAAGGAAGGATTACAAAAACTAATAAAGGAAGAAAAAATAATGAAACTAAGGAATTTGTGAGGATTCCCTATGTCACTGGCTTATAAGAATGATGCCTTATTTTTTTCTTTCTGCTTTCCTCTATTTTCTCTGAGGCTATTATGTCTATTTGCTCTGCTTAAACCAATTAAGACTTCTGCCAGGAGTTAACATCATCCGGAGGGGGTATCTCCGCACCCCTTCCAAAACAAGAATAGTTCCATCTCCATGGTGGCGACACGCGACTCTTTAATTTAAAAAAAGTATTACGTAACACCGGTCCACGCGCCGTCTTAAACTTCTTAAGGTGCTTAAGATTTTGTTCTGAGGGTCCTTAATTGCGCGAGGAAGGCAAACTAAACATGCCAAACGTGACTTTACAATGGGGGTGATTGGTCGTTGGGGACTAGCTAAGAGAGTTGGACATCCATCAAACGAGATAAATACTGACAAGAAAAGAGGAGATAAATGAAGTTGCGGTGAATTTCTCGAGTGTTTGTTTTTGTTTGGTAAGGTATCACCGGAACCAGGTGTTCCGCGGTGTATCACTGCAGCTGAAATAAGTCACCTTTTTATCCCTTCAGTGTTTTTTTATGTTGTATTTTGTTTAAATTTTTTTTTCCTTCAAAATATTAGTCCAGGGCCCCGTTGCAGAAATAATCGCGATCGATTGTAAATAAGTCACCTTTTATCCCCTAAGTGTTTTGTTATGTTGTATTTTTTTTAATTTTTTTTCCTTCAAAATATTAGTCCAGGGCCCCGTTGCAGAAAGAATCGCGATCGATTGTAAATTTGCAATAAATTGCAAGTCATATATATGTGAACCAATCAGATTTGCGCATACAGTCACATGATCTGACTTGCAATTAAATGCAATTTTACAATCACAGGGCACCGTTGCCCCCGTTGCAGAAATAATTGCAGAAATAATTGCAATCGATTGTCAATCTGCAATTAATTGCAAGTCAGAAAATATGCACATTTGAAACAAATCCGATTTTCGCATGCAGTCACACGATCTGACTTGCAATTAACTGCAATTTCACACAGGGCCCCGTTGCAGAAAGAATTGCAATCGATTATATAGTTACAATTAATTGCAAGTAACAAAATATGCATATTTGAACCAATCAGATGTGCGCATTCAGTCACATGATCTGACTTGCAATGATTGCAACTTTTACAATCGATTGTAAGTTTTTTCTGCAACGCGGGCCCTGAAGTTTCTGAGATTTAGATCCAAACCGGTTAAGGAACGTCATGGGATATTATGCTGTTATTACATGTATTCAACTTATGAAAGGTATAATCAAACATCATATGTATTTAATTTTATAATAATAAAAAGATATATAAAAAGATAATGTTTCGATTTATATAGCGCCTATAATTACACGCATCATCTCTAAGCGCTTAACATTATTACCCCGGTCATCGGACACACACACACACACCCACAATCAATCCGCACATGGTGTCCCACACGGTTTAAAACATCCAAATCCAATCACACTCACAATGAATAAACATATTCAATGCACCCTAAGACCCTAACTTTCCGGAGTCACGTATACACTTTATTCATTATTATATACAATTATATTAATAAAAGTTTGTTACCCCTTTACTCAACTATGAAAATGTGTTGCATCAAATTATTGATTTTGAAACCATTTATTTTGTTGTATTCCCGTTCGTTTGTTCATCGCCCTCGGGTAGGCGCCAAAAAGGGGCCCAAAAACTGTTGGCTAACCACATGTCACGTTTAAAAAAATCTAAACGAAGCGGGACGTTGAAAATGGGCGTTACCCTGTTTGCACAAGTTACTCGCCTCTATATACCAGTCATGATCATACTGATCATTATCGCTATAAATTTGGACAAGTGCAGTCATTGTGAAGGCCGGTCGGATCGAACTGTGGTGTAAAATCTTGACAATACCGTATGCGCAGTTACTATGGTTACCGTTTTAATGAATTATCAAAACAAAGTATTTATCAGCAACATTTTTATATTATATATAACTTAAATACATTTTGGAAAAAGAACTAATGATATATATATATATATATATAAATTAATGGCTAGCGACCTACATAATACAATGACTGCATCGAAAAAAGACATGGGGGGGGGGGGGGGGGGTTGTAATATTGGTGATTTAAATATTAAAACAAAAAATGGTTCATAATGGATGTGGAAATAGTCCCTGTCTTCATCCATATTATGTTATGTAAATTGTGCCACTGACTACATTATTTAGGTTATTGGGTTCTATGAAAACACTATTACCCCCCCCCCCCCTCCCCCAAGGTTACATACGTGAACAAGATGTTGTGGATGGAGGGTAAGGGCTACACCCCCCCCCCCCCCCCCCCCCTTACACACACACACACACCACACACAACACACCACATATTTTGTTTAAATTATAATATTCTGGCTATTTTCACCTCATATTCGGGTAATTATTTATTCATATTTGGGCAGAAAGGAACTGACAGACCAAAGCCATGCATGCACATGGTATAATTGACACGCTGATCCGTCCATGGTAATGCGTCGTGATGTAGAGTCAAACCTGTATTAGTGGCCACCTGTCTATAGCAGCCAATCTGCCTACAGTGGCCACCAAAACTGATCCCCTGCATGCAAATCAATCAGAACCAGTCTATGGAGAACAACTGTCTACAGTGGTCACCTTTCTTGTTTTCTTTAGGCAGGCATGTTATGTACGTGGTCACTATGCACAGGGGTTGACTGTACAATGCTATTGAACCTGTCTATAGAGGTCACCCGTCTACAGTGGCCGCTCTTCTTGTTTTCCTTAGGCTTGTTATGTAGTCACTATGCACAGGTTTGAATGTACAATCTAATTGAACCTGTCTATAGAGGTCACCTGTCTACTGTGACCGCATGTCTTGTTTTCCTTAAAGCATGGTAGGTGGTCACTATGCACAGGTTTAAATGTACAAATGTTATTGCACCTGTCTATAGAGGTCACCTGTCTACTGTGACCGCTTTTCTTGTTTTCCTTAAGCATGGTAGGTGGTCACTATGCACAGGTTTAAATGTACAATGTAATCGAACCTGTCTATAGAGGTCACCCGTATACAGTGGCCACTGGTCTTGCTTTCCTTAAGCAATGCTAGGTGGTCACTATGCACAGGTTTGACTGTGCAAATGCTATTGAATCTGTCTATAGAGGTCACCAGTCTCAGTGGCCACTGGTCTTGCATGTTAAGTGGTCACTATGCACAGGGTTGACGGTACAGATGCTATTGAACCTGTCTATAGAGGTCACCTGTCTACTGTGACCGCTTTTCTTGTTTTCCTTTCTTGGTGGTCACTATACACAGGTTTGACTGTATTTCATTTGACAACGTTCTTCGAAGGCAGGGCCACACAAAGGGCAAGCAGAAATGACTGAAGAACGAACTAGAACATTATGTATAAGAAAGAAAAGTGTGTCGATATCTTATTTGTTGTTTGGTTTCATTTCATCAACGTAAAGATTATTGATTCAATATCGAGTGGGCGGGCGAGAGCAAACATCACATTGGCAACTCCATTCTTCGAGACCTTCTAACAACTCGTAATAATTGTTTGAGTTGCCTCGCGTGCCAGAAAAGTAAACTTTGGAAACAATACAACATTTCATCGTTCATTGGACACTGTGACGGCGTGGTAGGTTGGTGTTGCCTTCAAATTACGTCTTTTTGTTTAAATTCTTTTATAAATTCGGGCTATTTAGTTTCTGTTTCATTTATTTTCTTGTTTTTTAGCGCGCAGGTCTTGCATGTCTTATTATGCGAAGTGTACTTTTCTTCGGCGGTGTGACAGGCATGAAACGCTCCATGCAGCGCGAGCAAACTCGCGTGCTGGTGATTCAACTCTTTATTTTCTTTAAAGGGATAGTTGAGTTTTGGTATAGAGGGTGCTACACAAAATCATTTTTTTGGTGAGATAATGAAAAACTGAGTGTCAAATTTCAAAGAGCATACAATTTTAATGACAGAATAAAGTTAATTTTATCAAAATCGGTTCAGAAATGGCTGACATATCCATAAACATAACCATTTGGAATAATTGCGGGGCCCCACAATTATTCGATAATTTTGAACCAGCCGTTCAAAAATGTTTCAAAATGCGTCCTCTTTTCAAAAATGTACAAATAAGTTTTTAAATAGTTGTTGATTATCTAATCACTATTTCAACAAAACATCACATGCACACTATTTTGTTTTAAATGGTTGAAACCAATGAGTTTTAAGAGAGCGCCCTCTTGAGTTTAAACGGCTCTTTTTTTAATGACAACAGGCTTTTTAAATGTTGCTTGTAAGTATCGGTTTTCATGGTGGTGTATATAATACGTGTGGTTTGCGGTTGCACCATGTGAGATGGGTGGATTGGTGAGTCCTGAAAAGGACTATGGTAGTCCTAGAAAGGACTGTTGGTAGTCCTAGAAAGGACTGTTGGTGTAGTCCTGAAAATGACTGTGGTATTCTTTCTAGGAGAGTCCTAAAAAGAACTGTTGGGATAGTCCTGAAAAGGACTGTTGGTATTCTTTCTAGGAGAGTCCTAAAAAAAAGGACAGTTGGTAGTCCTAGAAAGGACTGTTGGTAGTCCTAGAAAGGACTGTTGGAATAGTCCTGGAAAGGATTGTTGGTATTGCGAGGAGAGGGTGGATGGTAGGAGGGGCTCGACGTTTCGAATAGGTTGACTATCCGTCGTCAGGAGACGCAGGCTTTTTATTTAGTCGTTTGTAATTTGTTATTTCTTTCGAGCATGCATGGTGGAGTTACAACTATTAGTTTGTAATGTAATGGTGCAGGTTTTTTGTTACTAAAATTCAGTTTGACCAAAACTGTGTACTCTCTTTACCAAAACTCAACTATCCCTTTAAAATCATCCAAAAGAATAGTCCCTGAGTCTTTTCATAGAATGCGACGGCCCGTTCAAGACCATTGCGAAAAATAAACATCTTTTTGTCACAGTTTTTCTTTTTATATTCTTCATTTTCTTGTACTTCATGCTCGTTTGCTTTTGTTTTGTTAATTGTCTTTTGTTGCGCCTCGTTTTCCAACAGGTTGAACCATTCATCAGACCCTCTTGCCTCTCTATAGTTGTGTTTTTTTATACTAATTTGAAGCGTTCTTGCTTTTGTTCGGTCGCGTCTCTTTCATATACTTCAAGCACTTTTGCGTTTGTTTTATAAGTTCTTTCATATATACCTTTGTTTTGTTTTGTTCATGCTTCAAGCTTCTCTGAGTTTGTAAGTTCGCGTGCCGCTTGAACAAAATGTTTGATTACACGCTTCGGATATGTTGGCGACTTCTGGATTGTTTGCTCTACGAACTATTGTGGCAATAACCTTCAAGTCCTATTCTTGCTGTTCTATTTTTTTTATTTAGTAATAAACGTTTACCATAATAATGTTAAACTCCTTTTTATGAAAATGCATATGCAACGCTCGATAACTTATGAATTAAAGCGAAAGTTCAATTCGGGCTGTCAATTATATAAGTCTTGATGTGTTGTATCATTGTCCGTCGATTCAGGAATAATATAAGAAACTTTTAGAAGAAATAAGAAAATTACAAATGGGTACAAAGAATTGTTTGAAAGGTAAAATGAAATGAAAGCAAACAGAATGAATAAGAATATTGAACCTAGAGTACAGCGCCTGCCATTGAGACAAAGAACGTGACGAATGATTAACTCTTGAAACATAAAATGTATAAATTTAGATCAGAAAACTTGATAAGCATCCAAGTCATAAAAACTGGATATCTGAAGTCAAGATCATTCCAAAGAATCGAACAAAAAAAATACATTGCTTGATTCGATCAACGACAAGGCCCCCGGTTGCGGAAAGAGTTACGATCGATTGTATGGTTGTTATTAATTGTAAGTCAGAAAATGTGACTATAATGTTCAAATCTAATTAGTTCGAATGTGGATATTTTCCGTAGAGTTGTGTATAAGAAATATAACAGCTCTATATGATATTTGCTGACTTGAAATTAATTGCAACTTTACAATCGATATACAACATTTCATGTTTGTAACTAAACTATTTATGGAAAATAAATCTGGCAATGACTCAACATTAATTACTATAACGACTTAAAATGACTGAGGGACTCATATTATATAACACTTGGTATGAGATTGCTATGACTATTGCATTGAAAATGACAGATAGTTTTACAGCGCCCTCAACAGTCCATTATGAATAGTGTGGTTGGCCTTTGACATGAGATTGGTTTACATACTCTCAGACTATCAAATTGAAGAACAAAATGAGAGAGAGAGGGAGAGAAACTTGTAATGATAATGCGCCCTCACCCGTCCAACATGAACAGTTGGGTTGACCTTTGACACGTGAGCATGGTGAACGATGCAGCTATTACTGATTATCACATCGTAGGGTATAGCTCCTATTTCCCGGGACCCGGGTTATATATCCGCTGCCAATACTGTCAACTGGATGTTTGGTACATGTAATTTGACCTTTGACATGTTATTTATGTTTGCATGTCTTTATGTATCAGGCTAATATTGCATTGAACATAACAGTGAAAGAGCGAGGGCGAAACATATATGAATTTGTTTTGATACAGCGCCCTCAAACGCCCATTAGGAACTTTCAGTGCGATTGAACCATCGATACACTAATATAACCACTATATCATCATGATCGATTGGTTGAACTTTGACACGTCGAGGGTGATACTTCTATCACGTCGTGCGCGGTGCAAAGTGTCAGATCCGCTGGACTGCTGCTGGATGTTTGGACAAGCCGAGCTTGTATCATCACAGGATCATCTTCATCACCGAACATTGCATTGGAGATTGGGGCGTGCGGTAACAGGTGCGGCGATTCGCACATTTTCTGGAAAAAGAAATAACAAATCTGTGCGATTTCTTGAAAAGGGGGTCTGCCTTCGCGGTGCGACCCATTGAATTTGGCGTTTGAGTCTGAGTTTGAGGACATATGTTGTTATTCTATCTTGTTAGTTTTGTTGGCGTTTGCGCAAGTACCTTTATGGTGTGGCTTTTATCACCACGTTCTGATTAACACTGCCCAGCTTAAAAAGAAAAAGACGGACAAACTACTCATACACTTGAATAACATACTCGTACACACATACACTATACTCTCCTGTTTGTAACGCAAAGGTAAACATATGCAGTGATAAAGATAAAGATAATGAACTTTTCTAAAGCAGATTGTCTTTTACTCAAACGAACTGAACTGCGCGAACAATAACACAGACACACACACAAACGAACAAACCAACCAACCAAACAAACCAACGAAAAAACAAAGTTATACACAATTAAACAGACTCATCCTCCTTATCATAACATAAAGATAAACTATTGTGATATTATAAAGGTGGATTAATAAATTGTAATAACAAGAAAATCAGCCTATAAAACTAACTGAACAACACAATTTTGAACAGTTATACACACACATACATACGCTCAAAATGACACATACAAAACATATATATATCAATCACTTCCTAACTACCTAACTAACAAACAACAACAACAGCACAGTCAACAATGGTAAAGGTCGCAAATATCCTAATTAAACACATGCATGATAAAATACTATTAAAAAGGTTTGTCCCAGCAGGCCTAACACAACACTGAACTTCCCGTGTATGTATAGACCAAACATACATGCTTCATCGCGCTGGACTTGGTCTTACCGAACTGGAAAGATCTACATTATGCGAGGGGCAGAAGGTCTAGGACTACCTTTGTATGGACCAAAACCGCAGTTGCTATTTTAATGCAATAAATAAATACAACGCGAGGCCATGAAATTCCTAAGCAATATCTCACCGATTCATGCCCACTCGCTCATAATTGGCTTTACTTATAACTATACAAAAATAAAATGATTTAAAAAACTACTGAACTTATAAAGGTTTACGATAGTAAATTAGAAAAAGGTTGGGTAACTTTAAAATAAAATAAAATTGTATTTTAGGAGCCTCAAGAAAGAATGTGCACTACATTCCAGAAACACCAGAAAAATTCTGTATTCTACATCATCTTGCAAGTACGTGCTGATACATTTTTACTACAATTTCAAACTTTTAAGCCAACCCTCACAATAGGTGATTTCAAGTATGGTGTTAGGGGTTTGTGTTAGTGCTTATTAAACACTAACACCGGCCTTAGGCGCCATATCTGAGATGACTTCGTGTTAATATAGTATACAGTGACATTGGGGGATTTCAAATATGGCGCCTAAGGCCGGTGTTAGTGTTTAATAAGCACTAACACCAACCCCAAACACCATACTTGAAATCACCCAATGTTAAGCAAGGTTGGTGTCGTTCGTTTTTTTTTTTTTTTACAGACGCGTTAAATCAATAATGATTATTTACGCCTGTGACCGCCTTTATCGTCACCATCCGAGAGACGCAGCCGAGGTTCGAACCCGGGCCGATTAGCAGTGCGAAGAGCGGATCGAGCTCTGACCACTAGACCACAACACCTATTCACCAATGCATGTTCAGACAGAAGAACATTATATATGTAGTGCATAGGCTTATTGCAAGGCAGTACTGTAATCCTATTAATATTTTGAAAGTAAATCAGAATGTTAATCTTGTAACTATCTCTAATTCACTGTGCGTGAAATTACAATTTTACTTGGGATCTATTTTATGAAAGAAATCCCTGATATATAGTATTTTTACGAAAAGATTTCGGGGTCGTATACCCACTATTCCGCAGAAGGAAAATATGAAGAAGTAGAACATTATAAGACTACTCGAAAAGGGGGTGGGGTTAATGTTGGGAGTTTTCCTCAGAATGATCAGTCAGGGGGGAAAAAAAACAATATTTGAAGAGGTGAACAACTTGAAGTTTTCAAATATATATCACCCTTCCACAAAAAAAAATTGTGAAGCCGGAGCAGATTGATTAACATGATAAGTAGGGGCCCTTGAAATGGAGGTATGAAGGTTGACATTTTCATCAATTACGTGGGGGGGGGGGGAGAAACAAATGAGGTGAATAACGATAATAAGAGAATAGTTATAAGTGGGGCCCCTCTAAAAGGGGGGTATAAAATCGTATTGTTGAACCCGGGGCCACGGTTCTGGCGAACAATACGGGGAGGAATTCGGGGCTATTGTTATACGAACACGGCGCGTGGGGACCGGCAGGTGCACTCGCGTGCTTGGTAGACAGAAGCCCGGCCGCTGATTGGTCGACGGGGTTTACTTAAAGCTACAGCTGCTGCTGCCAGCGACAAGCGCTTGAAAAAAAAAGGAGATGTGAGCAGACATCGTCCGTCACTCACCGGGTGTTAACGCCTTCGTTT
>JBAMJV010003185.1:52500-89637 GCA_037951105.1 Echinarachnius parma
TAAATTCAGCATGGTGCTAAAATACGTCATTCGCGTCGTTTTACGGAACAAGTGGGTTTAATTTAACTCAGTGTCTTATGGAAAACCGGGTAATTGATGCTTTGCAACCAGTCTCCTTGGCATTTTCTTGATTTTTTAATTCAATAAACGCTTTCTACATTTGGTTTCGACAGCAGTGGTATGGAGGTTTCCCCGAGACGAGAACATATCATATCTAGATGAATAGTGAAATAAATCAGAAATAATCGACGATAATCGTCAGTTTTCTTACACTTTTTAAAACTCTGCTTGCCAGTAGGCGTAAAAAATATGCGTCACGCGCAATGGTTAAATCATAGGTTTTGTATGGCGTTTGACAAAGATAAGCGCACATCTACATGTACATGTAGCAACAAGCATTATAATAAAGGTGCATTATTTGCATTGCGGCTCTCCATAAAGTGGTGGGTTAAGTTTAACACGGGCTAAATTTAACCCATTGATGAAAAAAAATACACACTTAGATAATAATGTGCAGTACTTACAGTCTTTCATCAGTCTTTGCACCCTTGAAAAGTGTACAAAGACAAATGAGGACGAGGCTCCCGTTATTTGAAATAATTTGTATCAGTTAGGCATCCTACATAACTACAAAAATTATTATTATTTAATATTTAACAACCTTATATTAATACAGCAATTTTTATTAAGTACAATCAAACATTAAAGTAAAATTTAGCCAATATCACGTAGAATTTTATATTCTTTTTCACAAGGTTTTGCCTTCGCAAAAGTCCCCCAGGTTTGCAAATATTCATGAATTACACGAAAAGCGCTTCTGAATGCTTTGTATTTGTCGTCAAAATCAATGGGCAGTATGGGATAAAATGAACTGCACGTATTCATGTGATAATTTTTCACTCCTTCAAACCTACATGTATTATTTAGAAGAATAAGAAAACTCTGTAAATGATTGAATCTCAATCATCACTTCTGATAAAAATCCTAAGTTAATGAAACAGTATTGGAAACAATCTATCATAGAAATAACATTAAATGTAGGCAAAGAGATGGGAGATGTAGGTTCAATGGTATGTCTGAATAAAGCCCTCTTTGGGCCATGAAATTAATGTTTACCACCAAAAAGGCATGGAAGATTACCAATTACCACCTCAGTACTTGACAAAGTATGTACACCTACTGCTCAAGTAGACATATTTTTATGCATGTATACTTAAAAGGAATTGTAATCAATATTTGCTTCTTAATTCACACATGTTCAACTAGATGGACTTTTTTAATAAGAAGTTGCACAATCAATGTTCTTCACGCATCAATCAGTTTTGAAACATGATCTGATTTTCCATGATTTTCCATTGGCCATGGCCTGAAAACCTATCACTGACTAGGTAGGCAACCAAATAGCAGACTCCTTCAAATGCAATCTTACCAATTTTTGGCCAAATATGGTGTGACCAGATTAGCCAACTCCTGTTCTAATCTGGCGTTCACAATAATAACAGCTATACTGCTCCTCTTCTGTTTGGTGCAAGGAAAATTGTCATTTACAATTCATGCATAGTACTCTCGCCTTTATTGTATTCATGTTATCGTGACCTTAACCTTCAATTGGTAAACTGGTCATTACCAATTTCATGTGACTCAGTATTTTTCCATCACATGCGCTCAACCCTCCAAGCGTGCAGCGTGAATCCGCATCATGCAGGATTTTCCACGGCACAAGGATTCTCATCACAATTACATTGCCAGTTGAGTCACACACCCCACATGACTTTGTTGTCATGGCTAAAGAGCTGTAAACTTGTAAAGTATGCGCCGTCGACGCTGATCGACACTCCTGATAATGGAGTTGATGTTCGCCGTCAAGAAGAGAAGGTAACGATTTGTGGTGCTTGGCAGAGGCAGTGGGTCGCTCCCTGTCGGAGGCCAAAGTAGAAGAAAAGTAGATAGAATCCGTTGACCATGCAAAGCCTTAAGCGCTCAGTGGGCCGCTCGATGTCGTATGGGCCGTGTTTTAAAAGTTGTACGTTCAGACGAGCTACAATGGATTGAGCTCGACGTGGGTGATTCGCTGAAACTATTGGTGCACTGTGGCCTGTGACTGGAAGCAAGCTCCCAATGGTAAATCAGGCACCGTGTCAGTTTTTATTGTATAACGAGCAGCTGGGAGACTTCCATGCAGCCTGTTGGAGAAGGCGTAAAGAACAGCCGTACCTGTCATGTACTCTAATACGTGTACAACTGTACATACATTAACAGAGGTTTTCACATTCAATTGTTTTTCAAGAATTTAAGGCTCAACTTCAGCAGCAGCAATATCCTCTACTACCATCGCTGATAACTGTTTTCAGGCAAGGCGCTTGGCTTGACCCCTTGCTTCTCTTTCTCATGCAGATAATCAGCTCAAGTTGTGCTTTGACCGCTCTATGACACGTCTCAACGGCAATTATGACTTCTCTCTTATTATCATCTGATGTAGAGGTGCTTTCAATGGTGAAAGTGCATCCCTGTAAATTGTATAACAAAGAGAAATCAAGAAAATATTATAAGTATCTCACCATTTTATTTTTTTAAATGCACAACATATAAAATAAAAACAGTAAAGACATGTATTTATAATTGTTTACATAACAGTAATAAATCATTGTTATTGAAATGTTAACTTGTACTAAAGCAGTGTTCGACACTACCACTTGCCCTGTTGCCCGGGGCAAGTAACAATTGATGTCGGGCAAGTGAAGTTTCATAAATGGTCTAGTTTGGTTGCCCAACTGGGCAACTAAATTTTTGCTCAACTAGGAGATAATAATGAAATTCTAATTTGTAAATCTCATCTAGAAGTAATAGGGCAAGTACATTTTCTTTTCGGGCAAGTAAAAGTTGAAAAGTTATGATTCTGCTTGCATCCTGCGTCAACTTTGTGTTTGTGTGTTTTGTGACAAATTGCACACCTGATACTTGCGTGCTAAACTTAGAATGTGCACAGGCTGAAGTTTTGAGGGGGAATGATGTGTAGATTGTCCGCTATGTCTATTGTGAAATGATGCCAACATCGCACTAGAAATTATGAGATGTGTACATTGTCAATGGGAGTACTAGTACTACATGTACTAGTCTGGAGGTGTGCTGGTTAATGAACACCACGATATGCGATATGGGACAGCCAATAAAAACATAATACGTGACTTTGTCTTTGAAGGCGATCTCAAATTATAAAGTGATAATCTCAAATCCGATAACCACATCAGAACTTTCGCCATTTCGTTGCTGTGTGAGTAAAGAATGACATTTTGATGTATTACAGTAATGGGATGCCAAAGTGTATGTCACTCAATCATATTTGTTTTCATTTGCAATGACCATGAATCCATGATGACCATATATGACACACATAGGTTCATTACAATAGCGTTGTGCGGAGATCAACCTGTTCCGCCCGGCATGCGCCACGGGTAATTTTCCCGACATATATGTTTGTGGTTTTGCGCCACGGGTAAATTTTTTCCTGGCGAAAACGCTGCCGCCCGCTGCACTATCCAACGGAAACAACAAGTTTTTGTCGGCTGATTTCTCCCTCAATTTACCATCAAATGCAAAAAAACTTTCGTTTATGTGATCCCAAATTCATGTATTTTGATAATGATTACCTACTTTGTTGTTTTGAAGACCGCAAAATGTAGAAATTAAATGATTATTTCCCGTCCGTTTTACTTACCGATGCGTCCTAAAACACAGCGTTCAACTGGTGAACGCAACAGTGTATGAATAGGCAGTATGGTAATCTCCCGTGTATTGCCATATATTGCGTGTTACAAATGGTCCACCTGAGTGGAGTGGACCATACTTTGTAGATGTGATATACGACAGAGAATGAGGCAATGAGCATTGTAAAGTTGTACTTTTGTAGGCTGTTTCTTTGTCTTACTAGTTACAATTCCCAAGCGGCATCATCATGATAAATTATAGTACTTTACTCTTTAGCATGTTTACATCATATCACAATCACATCACAATCACATCATCATAGATTCATATCACATCACATCACATTACATCACAATCACATCACATCACTGTCACATCAGTTCACATCACATCACATTTCTAAAATGTAAGCTACATCATGTAAACATATTTATATAATACTTACCAACAGTTTTTTCTGAGAATTAATGCTACTCAAATTTGAATTCATCCTCCATCATGTCCATGCAACTGCAAGTCTAGTTCTCCAATCTCCATGCCTAAAAGTATGGACAGGTCTCTTAACTTCGCGCGTATCCCAACTTCGCGGATCATAGGCGAGATACGCAAAAATTAGAACACGGACACGGCGACGGAAATTTTCAATGTCAACTGAAAGAGCACACATCAATTACTCATCAACCAAAAAATTAGCAAATGAAGAGCAATATTTTTGAAGAAATACTTACTTTTTGTTGTCTTTTTTTTAAATCACAACTTTGGTGTTCCAACAAAATTATGGAGGAGGAAGTATCAAGCAAATTAGACGGAAATCGTTCCAGTAGAACATATTTGTTGTCATCGAAAGGCTGCGCAAAATGCTCCTTTATTCGACCTACCCTTCAAATTTACTTTCGGATCGCGCAATCTCCGTAGATAGCTTGACAACGCTGCGCGTGCTAAGATGCTAATGCGCACAAAATGTTTGCATCATCACACTGCCATTGAAATGCGTGTTACGGTTTGCTACACGGGATACGTGTTAAGTCAATGGCAGGGTGCCCTATGTATTATGCGCGAAGTATGGAGACTACCGTACTCGGTGAAGAAGCTCTTGCTGATATGACATAGTCACGGAATCGGGTCATTAACACCACGAATTGTGAGTTTAAATGAAATTGTTCAAGATAAATCGAATCCTCAGAATTTGAGGGGTAATTTATTATTGTTTCATTGAGATTACTGTAATTTTCTTGATCCTAAGCCACTTTGAAAAAATCCTAAATTTTCGTGCGCGAAGTTAGGATACACCTTCATATAATACACATTTCCCGCCTCATAGCTTGTTGTAATAGGGTACAGCTTCAGTATCTCTCTGCACGCACTAATATACAGTGTATTTTGCACTGCACTGCACTGCATTGCACTGCACTAGAGCTGCATGCATCACATGTCATACACTGCGTGCGTACAGTCTGTGCATTCTATATACTGCGCAGCATGCCGTTCGTTGCATGCATTGGCCTGCATAATGCAATGGCTGCCGCCGCTTGTTCAAATGGGTCCCTCAATATTGGGCCAATCAGAACCATTGCTGACTTGACTAACCTGAGGGGGGGGGGGGGGGGGGGGGGGTACATGCATATTGTACCTAGAAAGTGTGCAGATTGCCTGGCGCGCCTGGTGAGATATGCAGAGAACAGTATAACATTATACATATAAGAAATGTAATTTGCATTTCTATTATTATAGCTAATTAAATACAGATGGTGAAATATATAGAATATAATGTAATACCATAGGGTTGTAGCTAGGTCACTGATTTGTGCCATATTATGTGGTATTAATTATGGTATTACCATGGAAATGTCGTGGTTCAGGGGCCGTGGAGCCAGGGGGGGGGGGGGGGGGGGGGATGGGAGGCTGCAGCCCCCCCCCCCTTTGTTTGGCTTAAAACAAAGAAATACATCAGCACAAAATAATAACTATATAGTAACAGCCCAAATGAGGTCAGCCCCCCCCCCCCCTCCCCCACTTTCAAAACCTTTCCGCGGCCCCTGTGCATGGTTATCATTAAAGTACCATGGTATTACCATGGTAAACATGGTAGTACCATGGTACACATACGTAGTACCATGGTAGTACGGTGGTACACATGGTAGTACCATGGTAGTACCGTGGTACACATGGTAGTACCATGGTAGTACCGTGGTATACATGGTACTTCCATGGTAGTACCATGGTACACATGGTAGTACCATGGTAGTACCATGGTAGTACCATGACTACCATGGTACTACCATGTGTACCATGGTACTACCATGGTACACATGGTACTACCATGGTAGTACCATGGTATTACCATGGTATAACCATGTGTACCATGGTACTACCATGTGTACCATGGTAATACCATGGTAATACCATGTGTACCATGGTAATACCATGGTAATACCATGAAAACCATGGTATTACCATGGTTTTTTTTTGTAAGGGCCGGTACTACTACCACCACCATCATCAACATCATCACTACCACCACCATCATTATCAGCATCATCACCATCACCATCACCATCATCATCAGCTGTTAGCTGCAGTCCTATTATATGGCCACGCGCACCGATCTTCAGAACACCTATCGGGGGCTCACAAAAACACCAATCTTGGAGCTGAAGTGATGATTATTATAAGGAAGTGCATTGGCTTTGTATGTTATGCTGTATGTAGGTCAATCTTGACTGGGTCGGGTCACGGTGTGTATGTGTACTTTGGCAGCCCTTGAGGACACTGTTTACATACGGACTGGATGGATGAGTGCAAACTCTTCCCCCCTTGGACCTTATTACCCCCCCCCCCCCCCCCCCCCCCCAATCCGGGTACCCCTAACACAATGTATAAACACATCGGTTGCTGATGGATGGAGAAGGGGCACGGTACATCACCCATGAGGAGTGCACAGAGTTCACCCATTGCTTTTCCTGACACGCCCTGGTTCCTCGGTGGAGTCATATTTTAAATATCATCAACAAAAGAACTGGCAGGGGGTGAGGGGAGGGATACATCTCAGAGTCACATCTCAGAGATTGCAAACAATATCCTCCCTTGATCCCTACGGCCCCCGACACGGCCTCTTGGTTGTGTCATAATTTGTAAATAACATAAATACAAGTCAACCAATGTAAGAACTGGGAGGAAGTGAGGGGAGGGGTCATAATCCTCGGAGATTACAAACAGTTCCCCATCGGTCCCTACGACCCCCGCCAGGTTTCGATTTTGGTTTTGGATTTTAAATAACATCAATACAGCGCATATCTCAAAGATTGCTAACAGTATACCCCCTTGCCTTGGTCCCTATTCCCCGGCACTGGTTTGTACTCCACTGAATAATACGTATACATAACAGAAGGGTCAACTTGTAGATCCAGAAGAGGGGAGCATGCCTAGATATCTCTCACGCCCCTCCCCTCCCCTCCACCCCATCCCCATACACACCCACTAACAACTCAGCTGCTCCCCCTATTTCTCCCCACCCTGGTTACTCTGTCGGAGCAATGAGGTACTACTATTGCTGATAGTACCTCCTTGGTCGGAGCCAGCTTATAAACAACAGCTTGACAGAAGAGGTCAACTTGATGTCCCACTTTGAACTAACTCTCGTGACCCCGACCTCATATGCATAATGCCCTGAACCCAGTCACGTGATACCAGTAGAGTGTGTCAACGTCACTTCCCGAAATCTAACGAGAGAGGGAGTGCTCCTATAATAACAAAGCATACTACTGTATCTTGATTAGTGTTTTGTGATTGATTGTGTTCAATATTGTCATGTGTGGGGATGTACACCTCGGTTCGCCATTTATAACTATAAGCGATTTATGAGCATTACATAACACTGATTTGAATAATAAAAAAATATGTCTTATTTATTTTAAAGGTTCTCCGCAGTTTGTGAGAAGCAAAACTTTTCACATAATTGTGTAAACATTCCCATACCCTTTTCCCTGTCAATTAGCTAAAAGACCAGCCATGTCTATAAAGAGGACGCTTAATTGGCTATCCCACCCCCTCCCTAATTTTTTTTTTCATGAAGTCGGAGGGATACGGTATCTATTTACCGTCAGTTATGTACAGTAAAAGTTCTTATTTGTTGCAAGGTTTTGTCTTGCTTTATTTTGATTTCGGAAAATTATTATTCTCCTTTCATTTATGTCTTGGGCCGGGAACGTTCATATTTCAGTTTTGTCCCGCCCTTTCATCCTAACCCCAATCTCGATTCCACCCCATCCTCCTCCTTCTCCTCGACATTCACCCGTCCGTCAGTCCGTGACCACCAAGTCTCGCTCGCGTGGTTGTCGCACGCGATCTCCCCGCGGTTTCTCGACTGATCGACTACCTCGCACTCTCACCCACTCACCAACCAGCTCCAAAAGCAGCTTGGGCACGTTGGGAAAGCGACGCGCCAGGTGGTTAGCGTGCCGCCAGGAGCCCGTGGGGAAACGACCAGCACGCGCCTACCACTCGCTTCCCTATAATCCTCCTACCCCTTACGGATTTCCAGCGAATTATATTACTTTAAAATTTGTAATGTTTAAGGAACCAAAAACAGGTATGATATCCATTTGAGTCGAGATGGATTACTGTCTCCGTGACAGCTTTTGATTTGGGACA
This sequence comes from Echinarachnius parma, assembly GCA_037951105.1. NCBI lineage: Eukaryota > Metazoa > Echinodermata > Echinoidea > Clypeasteroida > Echinarachniidae > Echinarachnius > Echinarachnius parma. Next base: position 60,856 of record JBAMJV010003185.1, read on the forward strand.
GATGAAAAGTTAATCACTGACATTTGAATCATGCAGATGAATATACGGTTTATTCTTCTTTCGACAGGCATACATACACGAGCCATTAATGAACCGCAATATCCAAAGATAGATAGGTCCAATTATCATCAATCCTTGGGAAATGTATTTCTCTTATTGATTAAAAAAAGTAAGACATAAAAGTTAGAAGTAAAGACGGAAGGAGACAAACAAAATACTGACTAAGAACATACAACGAGAAAAAAAGTAACCGAAATAACAGAGAAACATAATTTAATGCATATACTGGAATATGGACTCGTAAATATGCGTAAAGAAAAAGAAAATCAAATAACCATGAAAAGGATGGTGATGTTAAAAACATTTCATGGTGGTATTGGATGTGTAACTAGTGGGTATGATGATGATGGTGATGATGACGATGATGACGATGATAATGATGAAGACGGTTGTGACGATGATGACGACGGTGACGACAGTGACGACGGTGATAACGGTGATGATGATGATGATGATGATGATGATGATGATAATGATGATGATGATGATGATGATGATGACGACGGTGATGACGGTGATGATGATGATGATGATGATGATGATGATGACGATGATGATGATGATGATGATGATGATGATGATGATGATGACGATGATGATGACGATGATGATGATGATGATGATGATGATTTGGATGATGATCATGATGCTCTTTGTATGGTTGTTGTCGTTGCTGTTGTTGTTATCGTTCTAGCTGTCCACGAGAAACAAATCAACGCACTTTCCTTATCCTCCGCCCTCCTAGTTTGTTTGAACCAGGAAAAGGAGGTCTGATCATGCCTATATCGACATAAAACTTTTCAACTCCTTTGACTAAGAAATTAAACACAGATTATTCATACAAACTGTACTACACTATTTGATATAAAAACAAAAACAAACAAGGAACTCCCAGGGAACAAACCAAGGATTCCGGATGGACAGTGTCTCCCTTGTCCGGACATCAAAACCCGCTGCATCTGGGACCAGATCCCCGTGACAGATGGGGACCGATTATAAGCATTAGGTCCACATCCACAAAGACCATCGAAAGAGATCTTCTTTAGGACCAGTCGAGATCACCGGGTATTAGGGGTGGAGGAGGGGAGGGGGGGGGGGGGGGCAAATGGATGGGAAGGGGTCAACATACAAACGATGTTTATAGGCTTTGTGGCCTCACACATATAGGCCTTCATTCATGGCCTCACTCGTATTTTGCAAACGAGGAACCTGGTCAAGCCAGCATAGAACATTCAAACAACCCTTTCTTGTTTTTGTTTTACTTGTGTCAAGCGTTTGTATGTCGTCGATGGTGTGTGTTTTAGTGACAATCGATATGATAAAATGTCTGTGCATTTCTTCTGCTATTGCATGCTTGCCCTTCTTTCAATCGAAATTATGTGTTGTCAAATTAGGAACATGTCGAGAATATTCAACAAAAGATATTAATGTAGTTTGTCGTCATGAAATGGCCAAGCTTGAATGTTTTAAAGAAGTCGAACGAAAGGTACCTGGACATCCTCTTAAAATGATGACTTGGTGTATATAAAATACTACTGACGTCAAAAGAAAATCAACTTTCATTTTCGCAAGGCCACGGCCGTTTTCAGGTTGAACAAGTCGCTGACGTTAATAGGGGCCAAGACAAAGACGGACCAAAACAAAAAATACATGCTGACATGTCCTTCAGATTTTGATCATCATCATCATCATTTTCAGAACTATTTTCGATTTCGAAGATAAGGGAACAAAGTCGGCGCTGCTTGAAGACGAAATTAAAGGCGTTACCACAGAATGATGAAGATGAAGATGGAGAAAAAATATGCACCGGCGTAACCAAGAGGGGTGTCATAAGGATGTGTTGATTGCCACCCGCCCCCCCCCCCTCCTCCTTGTTTGAATCCACGGCCCCTCATTCTCACCCTCTCTCGGTCACCCCCTCCCTGATGGGGTAAATGAATGAGCAAATTCATGATAACATTACAGGCAAAAACCTGTGTTTAGTGACCACCAAAGGGAAGCAAGACAGCATGGTCACTGCAGACAGACAGATGACCTTTATACACAGGTTCCATATCACTGTTTTTCTCTGCAAGGGATCTTATTTGGTGCCTACGAGTACTAATATATGCAGGTTGCCTGCTATACACAGGTGACTGCTAATAGAGGTTTGACTGTATTATGTTTTGAGGAGTGGGGGGGGGGGGGGGAGGGGGGGACATCCGACTCTCCAACCCCATTCTGGCATTTTGTTTCACCCCCATGCGGATGCTAACCCTGGTCCCGCCACAAAACCACCGGGAGGGGGTGGATGAAGAAGAAGGGGATGATGGTTAAAAGCCGTGACAGTGGGGCGAGGACGGAGTTTGAACGGACCTGTCATTGATGAGTTGACCGGGTGCCTCCGTCGGCCTGGTGGTGATTCGCGTTCTTAGGGTGCATGGGTATAGATTTTCACAGGTGGGAGGATAAAAACACAATTATAAGGATTATCAGTGGGGAATAAGAAGATCATTATTATAGAAGCGCGCCGATTTCGCGGCACGCGCCGCCAATTAAAGGGGGTCTGTTTCTTCCCTTAACTTTCAGAAATTAAAGGGTGGGTCGGGGGTTAAGGGGGGTTAGGTGCGATGGAGAATGAATTAATGGTAATTACTTGCGTTGAAAGTTTTAGGGGGGTATATTAGGGGGCAAGAAGATGACACAGGTTCAAGAAAAGGACAGAGAACTTGACTTACAGAAGACCACCACCAGGTTAACGTGGTCATTTTTTTAAAAAAGGGATCTAGTAACAATGTCAAGATCAACAAAACTTCATTAGAAATCAAGTGGTTCTCTCGTACCTTGTTGTATTTTCATTACCAATAGAAGCATGGAACAGGGTTTTTCTTTCTTTCAAATTTCCATTTTTGTTATGATTGAAGTGTTCGGAATTCTAACTATCCACTGGATAGTCATAGGCTAACTGTGTAAAAAAAACAAGTGCGATGAGTTAGCGGATATCACTTTGCATTTGTGCTCATTGCTCTATCATATGCATCCATTTAACGTGACATCTTCACAAAATACTCAACATAATATGTACTTTGTGTTTGCGTTTTGTCATTGAATTGAATTGATCTTCATCAACATCGCAGAAATAAAGTAGAACACTAAATAAGTCCGACGTTAGTCAGACGGTTTCACAATTGACAGTGCGTTAGGTGCGATTTCAATGTATACACCTACGTAATAGTGTGTCACGTCCGCGTATCACAATGCGATAATCGTGCACGATTTCAACGTACACCTACGTAATTTTGTGTTACGTCCGTTTTTCACGATGCGATTGTCGCGATTTCAATGCACACACCTACGCAATTCAGTTGTTTCGTTTCTTGAGCGATTCGTGACAATTTCACGCTTACAAAATCACCTTCTAAATCTATATTTGACTATTTGTTTGCGATGAGCAGCAAAGCGATGCGACAAGCTATAGTGGCCAGTCACGTTCACAACCATATCTGCCATTCAAAACCAGTCATCGGGACACAATTTGAACACCGCAAACCCAATGCAACGCTCGCCGTTATGCCCCCTTCAATGCCGAATTAAGGGGATGCTACTGGGTATATTACACGCCTGGCGCGCCTACGGTATTGAGAGTACCTACCGTCTGCGACAGGAAATGTATATTTTCATTAAATGTAATTCTCTTTTCGATATTCATAATCAGACATAATCATAATCATGGGATAATGAGACACGAATGCCGCAGGGTTATTATACTTGTTGTTTGTATACATGGTTTATCATAATTATTAGTGATCAATTTATCAATTAATTATACAATTCGCCCACGGTATTTGGAGTGCTGCACTTATCGACAGGAAACTAATTAGTTTTTAATATAACTGTAAATAATATATAACATATACACCCTTGGATTCTCTAAACATTCGCAGTTGTGAGGAGACGATTTGAACATCACAAATGTGATGTGTCGAAGTTAAAGTGACCGATTAACTTTGCATAATTCAATAAAAACTACTAGGAGCTTTCAACCTTTTCTTTTAACTTGTTGTTCGGCTTAAGTATGGCAACAGATTATAATTTAATTGAACAGCATTCCGGAATGCTTTTCGATTGCAGTAAAAAAAAACTAAAAAAACAATGGGCAGCATAAATATATGCATAAAAGGTGACATTAATTTTCAAATGGTTCACTAAGAATACATATTGTTCCTAATTTTCTATGAAACTAACACACATCTTCCAGAAGAATCTTACAATGATACATGGGCGTCGATACTTACGTAATACCTATTCATCAGGGGGGATGAATGAATAGATCATCCCCCCTGATGAATGGGTATCAATGACAGATCGACGCCCATGCAATGATATTGGTCTACAATTGAAGTGCCAAATATCACTTTCGAAAAAAAAAAACTTTATGAAGTTAACGGATCACTTTAAGTATACCTGAAAGGAAACCACTTTTTTAGTCGTATTATTTTTTTTTTCCTTCGGTCGCGTGCTAGTCTCCTTCACGGTCGGTTAGAGTAGCGAATCCATTCTTTTCAGGCTTTTGTGTGTAATGTTTACCAACCTGTCACAGATAGCAAACAATAATTATTTTATTTAGAAGAAAAAAAGCGAGAATAGTGCGTGCACGTCTTTTTCTAATTACATCCCTTTATATCAGTAATTATTTGCCATTTCAGACCTATTTTTTGTTTAAATATCTTTATGATTATTATGCCCTTTTTTGTCCGTGGCCCTCGACCTTGTATGGTGATTGAAAGCCACGTTTAAACCATTTGGAACGTGTTTGATGGAGAGACGATAATACAAAGCTCACCAACAAGCTGTCGTAATTAGATGATTGTCTTCATATTTTTCTCGAAAGAATTCTCCTTTTCCGGTCTTCCCGTCTGTTCGACTTGGACCCTCGAGTAATATAAAGGAACACCAAAGATGGGACAGTTTATAGCTGCTTAGCCTATTTCTAGTCGGGTTTATTTATATTCCTAACTATTAATTTGCAGTTGAATATACGTGCCTTCATATCTTCAATTTAGTTTCGGGTGTCATATCAGGAAGTGAGGGTCCATTGAGATTATACAACAACAAAAAAACCGTAGCAGACGAGTTGAGTTCGGCGAGTAAGTGTACTAAGCAAACATCCCAGCATGCAATGCGATGGAAGAACTGCGAACGCACGTATTCTATCACATTTATAGGTTTTCGTTTCGACTGGTTCTGATACAAACGCGAGTAACACATTGCACGATGGTAATGTTTTTTTTTCAGGTTGGTCTCTTACAGAAAGACAGAAGAATACACAATTAAAAAAGGGACATTCATGCAGAAGGAAACCAACAAAAAACAAAGACATTCAGTCTGGAAATAAGAACACGCTCCGCGCTGCCTGAACAGGTGGCAGAAATATGAAAATGAGTGGAAATAGAAAGAAACAATAAGAACAACAGGTGGTCGCGTGCTGAACTGAATAGACCCCATCCGTTTGTAGTTAACAAATGGAGGACAATCTTCGAGTCTGTTTCAAGGAGAAACATTACTTCCTCTCTGGCCCTTCCATCATACAGATGTAATCATTTATTATAACCTTGACACTGCTGCAAATATCTATTCCTTATTGTTTTGGTTTTGTTTTGGCCCGTTGTTTTGGCCCATTCGTAGAAATGCAATTATTTTTGTATAACTTTGTCTCTGCATCTATATTATTTTCTTGTTGTTTAATTTTTGGCCCGTTGTATATTATAGTTAGGACATAAACAATCTTGGGTTCTGATAATTTGAAATGCTTTACTTCAATTTCCTGTTTTTTCTTTTGGCTATACATTTACTTCTTTAATTATCTGTGTATTACACTTGGTATAACATGAAGGTTAAATCAAACACTGTTCGAAATGAGCTCACTTAACTCAGTGATGAATACCAAGAAAATATTATACCTTAAAATTATTCCACGTTTACATAAACCTAGTCATTTCCTTCCAACTTACATGATATAATCATCTGTTTTTCTTTTAGTTTCATTATTATTCTCATGTTAATTTGCCTTGACAATCGTTAACCTTGTGTGTAGACCAGTCTGTCCTACATTTCCCCCTCTCCACTCAGTATAATTATTTCCGTTTTTCGTTGATTTGGTATTGTGTGGACCGCCCAAATTAATAACCGACCGTTGTTTTCATGACAAACACGGGGGTAAGGCCTTTACCCCATGCATCGTATGCTTCAAGGGGTACTGGTGCGAGGCCTCTAAGCCCAGTAGAGAGGGGGGTAAACATGGTACAAAGTAGGGCGCAGCCTTTCACCCCTCTCTCGCTTCCAGTGGACCTCGATTGGTTGGAATTAGGGGTATGGTGTAAGGTAGAACTTGAAATTAGCACAGACCCACTGGCCCGGGGCCACCATAAATGAGCTCCGGGCCACTAACATAATTGGACTGCAAATTTGTACCTACTCGACTGGGCAATTACAAATAAACAAATTTGTCTAATGTTTTTGTTTTTTGTTGTGGGCCACTCAATTCTGATTGGGCCAGCAGAATTTGATTAAAAAATATAAATTTTACTTGCACGACTGGGCAACCACATTAACCATGTTAACACACTTTTCTATCATGATTTTCTTTGTTTGGGGTCACTCAATTCTGATTCACATTTCAGGGCCAGCAAAATTCGATAAAAAGCTCAATTTGTACTTGCCCAACTGGTCTACTATGAAAAATATTTCATTTGCTAGTAAGGCCTCTATAGTCAGGGGGTTGGGGGGGGGGGGGGGGGGGCGGAGGGGGTAAACATGGTTAAGTAGGGCGCAATCTTTCACCCCTCTCGCGCTTCCATCATGTCCATTGGGACCTCGATATCGGAACAGGTGGTGGGCGGTAATGATGTGACCACGTGACCACTATTTCTACACCTGTAATCGGTAGAGTGGTAGTATTGGACTATGGTTAATGGACTTCACGCCGAATTAAAGAACTGCGGTTTTTCCGTTTTTCCTTCAAGGCCGTAGTGTTTGGCACGCGCCATTGTTTATCAAGAAGTTTAGCCCCTCCCACATTCATAGTTTTGTTTTGTTTTCATACCAACGGACCTTTAGAATTTAGACTTTGTTTGTACCCTTGGTTTTGCCTAAGTAACGGCAAGCACGACATGTTTTTTTTTTTTTTTTTTTTTGTTTTTTTGGGGGGGGGGGGGGGGGGTTGTAATGTTATATGATCCTCAGAAGTCCACGATACCAAGATTTCAGGGAGTTTTATTTTCCGATTATTTTGCGCAATAATTGGCCTATATATACCCATTAGCTGACCTAGGCCCCGTTGCAGAAAGAGATACAATCGATTATAAGTTACGATTAATTGTCCGATCATGTGTTCTACATGTTCTAAATGCGCAAATCTGATTGGTTGAAACTCGCAAATGTTCTGACTTACAATCAACTGTAACTTACAATCGATTGAATCTTATTTCTGCAATTAACGGGGCCAGAAAATGTTTCAGAGTTGTATTGAATCGATTACCAAACCATTTGTTAGATCATTTTTTTCCAAATGATGTTGCTGGTTTATCACATTAAACTCATTAGTATAATTTGTCTCTGTATGCTAAGGTAACCTCCCGATGTGATATTGATATAATTCACATTTTAACAAAAATCTTGCACGAGAACAAAAACATTCGGTCTTCTTCTGATATCTGAACTCTGAATTTAAAACCGATTTCGATCGCTTGGATTCAAATCGTTTTGATAATCGATTCTCGCGCGTTGGCATGGTATCAAATTAATCATTCGCTGCTTGTTGGCGAGCGTGACAGGCATATTTCCGGGGAGCTAGCCGCCCAGAACGATGCGTGTATGCCGTCGCAGAACACCGTGTCCTTTTGGTTATACGCATGCCTGGGCTGCAACGCGAAGACAATGGCCACTTTGGGGCAATAAAGTTCCATTGTGTCACCAACAAAGAATCAACTTTTCTCTTTAATTTTCTTTTTATAGATCTGTTAAAGGGGTTGTCTGTCAAAAGTTGATAGACACTCCCAATTCGTCTCTTATTTCTCCTGTAGCTGGATGAAGATATATGATTATTATGTATGAAGTATAAGTTTAGAGGACTAGATATTTCCTTTTATAAAATGGAAAACTTGATCGCTGTTGGCGGGAAATTCAAAACGACTTTGAAAACATACAGTTATTCCTTGACTGATAACAATGTCACACTATTTAACTAAAAGTAAGGGGTACGGTGTAATTACCTATCAATTTTTTCATCTAATCATGCGTTTCAGATTGTTTAGCGTGCAAAACCCTGACTAGACCTTTAATTCGTTCCACCATTTTTTGTTGCTTGCGCGTTACCTTGCGGGATCAGCCAATCGTGACCGTCCGTCAATGGCGCGACCTTGCTCGCATTACCATGCAACGATACAAATATTTTCAATCAATATTTTTCTCCTTTCATCGGTCTTTTATAGCGAGAGCTGAGATCTTATCGCGATTTCAAAAAACTCATTGACCTTGAAGTAAACGGTCCGTTTATCAGTCCGAAAGAATCTATAAATATAATCCAAAATAGACCGTAAGACACAGGTTTATTGTATAAAGGTCCTCACCTTTTCGGCCCAAAAACAAAATAGAGCTTGAAAAATAATCCACAAATTGATAGAAAGTACATAAGCGTGTCTTCTGTTCGTATTCTTTCACAATCGTGACAATGGACGAAGCGGGCGCAGAGATCAAGGGGTTAGAAAATGGTTAAGTATAACTTTTATTTTCCGCTACAAAACTTTTAAACCAAAAGTTCTGTTCGGTTCCATATCATAAAGTCAATATTGAGAGATGTGGTACATGCAGTTGTATACCACCACATGGAGAGTCGAGAAGTTGAGAATTCGAAGCGAAAACCCCGTGAACCGATCGAATGGTTGACAAAGAGATTAAGGAACGAACGAATGAATGAATGAATGAATGAATGAATGAATGAATGAATGAATGAATGAATGAATGAATGAATGCATGAATGAATGAATGAATGAATGAATGAATGAATGAATGAATGAATGAATGAATGAATGAATGAATGAATGAATGAATGAATGAATGAATGAATGAATGAATGAATTAATGAATGAATGAATGTATGAACGAACGAACGAACGAACGAACGAACGAACGAACGAACGAACGAACGAACGAACGAACGAACGAACGAACGAACGAACGAACGAACGAACGAACGAATGAATTAATGAATTAATGAATGAATGAATGAATGAATTAATTAATTAATTAATGTATGAATGAATGTATAAATCTCGGAATGAAAGGAAGGGAGGGGAAGGAAATAAATAACATAAATGATAGAGATATGCTCACCTCACCATTCAGCTGACCTAATTCTATTCGATTGGTTATCAGTTTCAATGGCCCGTATTCACAAAGGAGGTTTGTACAAACCTTTGTTCAAACCGTGGTTTACATCTATGGAATGCCAATTGTAAACTGATGGAGAGAGAATGTGTACCATCAACATTGTTAACAAGGAAGGAATTTACATTCTCTCTCCATCAGTTTACAATTGGCATTCCATAGATGTAAACCACGGTTTGAACCAAGGTTTGTAAAAACCTCCTTTGTGAATACGGGCCTATAAGTCCAAAAATAAGAATGTTACCGATTAATTCTTAGATTTAAGATCAATGTTAGCATTATCAGAAACAGACGTGCTATTAAATATAAGCCTGGAAACAAAATGTTCTCGATCAAAATTAGGCCTTTGGTGGAAATTATGATAGATCGATACTTTGATTGATTGATTGATTGATTGATTGTTTGAACGATCGATTATCCGGGTAATTGGTCGATCGATGAACTTTTAAAAAAATCGATCGATCGATCACCGGTTTAATCAAAAGATTGATTTGTTGGTTGATTGGTCGGTCGATATCGGTCGGTCGGTCGGTCGATTGATTGATCGATTGATTGATCGTTTGATTGATTGGTTGATTGATTGATTGATTGATTGATCGATTGATTGATTGATTGATCGTTTGATTGATTGATTGATTGATTGATTGATTGATTGATTGATTGATTGATTGATTGATTGATTGCTTGCTTGAACGATCGATTACCTGTTCAATTGGTGGATCGATGGACTACAATTTTTCGATCGAACGATCACCTGTCATGCCTGTTTATTCAAAATATCGATTGCTTGATTACTTGCTTGCTTGATTGATTGATTGAGGGAATGATTAATTGATTGATTGATTGATTGATTGATTGATTGATTGATTGATTGATTGATTGATTGATTGATTGGTTGACTGATTTAGTGATGTATTGATTGATTGATTGCTTGATTGAATTATTGATTGATTGATTAAATGATTAATTGATGAATTGATTGATTGATTAATATTTGTTTATGTAACAACTGTCACACTTCTCTTCATGAACACGCAGCCATCCGTATAATTTAAACTTATGTGCAACTACCTAAAATGTCTTTTAATATTATTATCTGTGTAAACTTTCTTTGAAACTAGGAAAGAAGTTTACTCTTCATAAGTATACAACTTCATGTTCAAGTTTGCACTTCTTATTAATTTGAGGTAACAAAAGAGAAATATTAGACAAGTTTAGGTGAACTTTGTCGCTAGGTGTCGGTCTACAAATCGCCGCAAAAAGAACAGCAAAGAATTACAGCTATAGCGGAACGTCGGGGTGATGACAATGGGAGCCTAGCGGGCTACTTGTATTTGTGATTCCACCTAGATCTAAAAATGTCTCGCGGCCACGGAGGGGGGTCACACGCCCGTCGCAGCGGTCACGGTGGGGGCTCAAACACGGCGTCTCACATCCCTTTATCCAACCAGGGATCGGCTGTATACAACCGAGAAATAAAATGTCATGCACTTTTCTTCAAAACTTTTTGTAGGGATTAGGACACTTTTGCCACCCCTTCTATACATCCCCTTTTTAAATAGAGTGCCTTTGATTTGACCTGCGTACTAGTTTTCATTTCAACACCATCGATACGTAATTAAGCAGTTGAGATACTAGTATATCAATTTACAATTATCAATATTGCAAATGATAATATTAAAAGAGATTATATGTTTATGTGTTTCTAGAGTATGTTTATAGTACGAACATTCATTAGTTTCATTGGCATTATCTTGAAATAGGCCCTAGGATTAACTTCGTTCTCATGATACTCTATAAAGGAAATAAAGAACTTTTTTTTATTTACAGATTTGCGTTTGAATCAATATCAACTCAACAACAAAAATGAGAAAACAAAACCGCAATTATCTCATCTGCAAATATTCTGTGGAAATATTGGTTAATGTGGTTTTACCTTGACACCAATCAATAAATTATTAAAATAGAACACTATTTTGCATTCACCATGTTCACGGAAGTTCTTGGTATAACAGTGTGCACAACACACACGCGATCGTGCTCGGCTAAATCTCGTGGCCGAAATTTGACCTATTCAATCATAGTCAAACTTTGTTGGTAGACTTATACAAAGTTCTGCTTCAGTTTAATTCCTTCCTGCCCATGACACGATTGTCGCGTGCCCGCCCATCTTGCAAACATAATACAGCTCGAGTTTTCCTTTTATTCTCCTGTTCAAATAATAATCATTATACATTCTATACTCTTTTGCAAGGTCATTCGCGCCTGGCAAATACATTGAAGTTTGTCTAGTGCGGACCTTCTTGCACAAAAAAAGTCACGTCTGTTGGATCTGCATAAAACTTGTCTGACTGTCCTGACCAATCAGCGCTCGAAGATTACAGACTTGCGCTTGCATATCTATGTTTTTGTGTAAATGGAACTTTCGTCTCACTTCGAACTATTGCGGATCCATAATAAACTAAACTGCTAAAAAGGCGAGAAAGCACGCAAAGATGTTTGTTAGACTTGCTTTCAGGCCTATAAATAATGTATTTTCTCCCCTCTGCAACCAAGGTCCAACCATGGATAGTACCCTTTAGTACTATCCATGCTCCAACTTCAGAAAATATTTTCTGTAGTGATATAATAGTCTACAATTATTACGAGACAGTTTTTATTGACAGGATGTTTAACTGGAACACCTTTGCAAGTAACTACTAATTAGCTACACATTATCATTGTGCGCAGTGGCGTAGCGTGGTCGGAATAATTGGGGGGGGGGGGGGGCGCACATACTATTGGGGGAGGGACACAGTCTTTGTATTACTTTATGCTTTGTATTGAATTATTTGGGGGCGCGTACCCCAAATTACCCCGGCGCTACTCCACTGATTGTGCCAACATGTGAATCGTAAACAGAAGGGAAGGGAATATCACTCAGTCCAAGACGAGCTGCAAATAAATGTGCAAATAAGCCTAGAAATTATTCTAGTAGTAGTAGCTAAAATGAAGGACAAACAGGTAACAACGAAGGCCTGGATATGCTTGCAAGATGTTGTGTTTGTATTTCTTCGATATCTGTGATTGCAAATCGGTGTCACGTGTCGTGTTAGTGGACCTTGGATTACCGGTAATGAATCGAAGAAGGAGATCATTATAAATAAAAGAAGGTAGAATTGAAACTTTGGTTAAATAACTTAAAATGTCTGCAAATTAAATACAAAGACGTTAGACAAGGCAGTCTGCTAGCAAACTGAGCGACATTTAACAAAGAGATTGGTGATATTTCCGTTATACATCTTTGATTGTCTGACAGCAGGAACGAAAATAGATCACAAAGTGAAAGAAAATCGAAACCTTACGAATCAGGGAATTCGAGCAGAAACTCTTTTGTATTTCATCACGTAGCAGATTTTGTACAAACATACCATTTTCTCCAAGTCAGTTGGAACAGCTAGGGTTTTTAAATTGTTGGCTTTTTAACAGGGGTGTGAATTAGGAACATGTGCCAATATTCATAAAAAAAAACATCTAGCTTAGTTTCATGCTTAGTTTATTTGGATGATGCGGATATGTATTAAACACACATTTTTTTTTAAGTTGCTAACTATATGGCATGTATATATGGCTAACTAACCGGGGCTTAACCAGCTAACCCTAGTTCGGACTATATTGTACAACTGTTTGTAGCACGCTAAACTGAATAATTTAATGTACTTAGCATAGAACTAAGCTAGCGGGGTTTGATGAATATGGTCCCACAGCAGGTAGTTTAATCAATTCAATACAAATTTTCAATTTATCATTGTCTATAAAGAGCTCTCCGATGAGGAACAGAATATTTGATTTGTGTAGCATCGGACTAATGGTGTTAGTCTCCAACCATTAGGTCTATATTTCATGTAGTCAGCTACATCTGCAATCCCTGAATCTTCAGTTACCCTAACTCCCAGTCCAAACTTGACCCGAAACCCAGACATAATCATAAACCCAACGGCTATATAATCCAATTCCTCAAAACTCCTACACGTTACAGGAATTGAGTTTTCCATATAATTTCGAGGATAACAATTCTTGAGGGAGCGCCAGTTCTAAAAAGTAAAACTGAAGTTATGAAAGGCCTATATCTTAATGCATATATTACAAATACAGGAGGGTAATACGAAACGCGGGGGGGGGGGGGGGGGGGTGGGGTGTAGCGTAAGGAGTGCTATAAGTCATTACATAGCGTATCCCAGTGTGTTTTGCAGGTGTGGATCACATGAAACATAAGACAAATTCGCATTACAGACAAAACAAATCCGCACTTAAATGGGAATACTTTCCGATTTCCAATGTAAAGCCAATGATCGTAGTCATAAAAAACACCTACGCAAAATAGGAAACATTCAAATACCTTGGGAAGTATCGTTACTTACTAATATTATATATCCAGGAAAAAGGAAGCAAAAGGGAAAAACATAATTAAGAAAAGGGAAGTAAAAATGAAAAAGTGGTGCCAAACCCGGGTCAACATCCTAATGTTCTTTTTTAAAGCCTATACCCCTAATCCCAATTGATAATCCTGAACCTACTGGCCCGGATTCACAAAGCAGTTTTGTAGGAGGTTTGTACAAACCATGGTTTATCCATGGTCTACATCTATGGAGTGCTGCTCGTATACAAGTAAACACATTTATAATTTCTAATGATATGACTGTTAGTGCTTGCTATACCAGCAAATTTCACCATGTGAGAAGACAAACATTTATTTGGTGCATAGTTTGTACAAACCTCCTTTGTGAATCCGGGCCATAGTCTCTAAATTGATATTTCGTTATAGCAGATCAAATGGGGGTAGATCCAGAAGCGAATGAAAACCATGGAAGCGGCAAAATTATCATCCATTGTCTCTTTCTTAACGTATGAGATTATTTAATCACATCAATTTCTGAAAATGTTGCTATCATGTTTATATCGATATGATCAAGGCTGATCAACTATAGTGATGCACATTGTTACCATGGTAACCACCGAGTATCTATATGCAACATCCGTGTACAAATACTTGATTTCCCCCATATCATCCACAAAATCAGCGTGTTTACCTCGTTTATCGACAACAAATATTTGCCCCGCTCAAGTTTCTTCCCCAAAAATTCTGCCAGATAATTTGCTAACTTTGGGATACTTGAGTAGTAGTTTTGTGCTCTTCAAATGTTTTACTGACGTAAGTCGGTTGGACACACGAACGACAGCTTTTCATATTCTCAAGCGAATTGCTACATTCAAACACTCAACACAAATCAAAGTTCGCTTGTCTTTTAACCAATGTAAACCCGGTTACTCCTGGACGTTGTAATTCATATAGAGTTTATACATGGTACACCGAGTTCCCATGTACAAGTGGTTAATTTGATTATACAATGAACACCTGGATATTATTATCCCTTTTCCGAAAGATGTCACCTTTAAAGGGATCTGCTAACTTCGTTGACATGTGAACAAAATGATGAATGGTTGATACAGTGTGTATTGTTGTGATCTGATATGTCCGCAGAGCAACATGTGTAAATTTCACGTTAAATGGATGTTATAGGGCCTAGTAATGAGCAAAAATGCAAAGTGATACTCTCTAACTTATTGCCCTGACTTTTTACACGGTAACGACTATCTAGTGGATAGTTTAACATTTGAACACTTAACATAAATATATACATTCGAAAAAACGAAACCTGTTCCATGCTTCTATTTGTAAGAACGAATACAACATGGTAGGAATGAACCACCCGAGTTCTAAGTAAGATTTGTGGATTTGTACAATGTTACTATAGATCCCTTTAATTTGATAATAAAATGAACACCTGGATGTGTTTTATTCCTTTTCCGAAAGACGTCATCCTTTTGTATAGCGTCTCACCTTTAACCTTTGTTTTTTCCTGATCGAGTATTGACAATCCAAGGTGAGTAAATTTACCGGTGATAAATAATCGCGATAATAATGGGGGAAAAAAAGAAGAGAGGCACGCGACAAAATCAATTATAATCGGTTGTCGAGTTTCAGTGTTACCTTTGGAACAATAAAAGACAAAGACATGAACGATATGGCATGTTGGGTGAGCGCGCGTGTATCGAAGATAGTTTACTCTAAGCACACCTATAGGGCTATATTTACCTGCACCTTGGAGATAACAACCGATAACAGTCCTTTTTGAGTGTGTCCACCACAAGAAGAATTGGGTGATAATTTGTTGAAGTTTTTATTAAAGGGATAAAACAGTTTTGGTTTAGAAGGCACTTCAAGAAATAATTTTGTTGTGAGGTAATGAAAAACCAAGTGTACAATTTGATAAAGCACATAATTTGAAAGACAGAATAGACCTTATTTGAATAAAAATCGGTTCAGAAACTGCAGAAATATCCGTTCATGCATCCGTTTGGAATAAATGCGGGGCCCGCATTTATTCGACAATTTAATTTAAAAATGTACAAAGCCTACACATTTTAAAAAATGTACCATAATGGCTTTAAACTTGTTTTTTTATGATCTCTCTATTGAATAATTATTTAAACCAAACATCACATTCACCATTTTTAAAATTTTAAAATGGCTGGAGCTTTCAGGTGTCTGGAGGGCACCCTCTTGTGTTAACGGCTGCTTTTTAATAGAAAACAGCCCTGTAACTATGGTAACATAGCCGTTGATATGTTATTCTAGATTTCAAGAATTATTGAATTATAACTATTACATTTTAATGATAACTTACAAGTTGTAATTACTACAAATTAAAGTTTGACCAGAACTGTACTGTCCCTTTAAAATAATCCATTAACTTTGTAAAAAATGAAACCAAAATGGAGCTTTTCCATTTCTCCTGTACCAGTGTTGTTTGGATTATGGTAACACTATAATGAAATCATTTTTTTATTTTTCAAATACCCCCCTAATAATGGAGCCATTTATGATTGAATGAAAAGGGTTCTCGGAACGCTTTTCGGTTGTATTCTCAAATATTAAAAAAAATGTATGAATTTAAAGGATAACTTTAAAGGGACATTCCCTTTTGCAAGCCAAATTTCAAAAGTTGCGAGGTTATTGTTTTATATGAAAGAAAATGTCATTTAATAGCATGCCTGAAAAACAGTAGGGCTTGAAATCTCTTCTTCGTGGAGTTATAGACCTAAATCTAATAAACCATCGTCCAACGGTTAATTGTGCATGATATGTGTATTCACCCGTCGAGAAAGTTCGCTCACGGATTCCACGGAGCGCCACAGCGCTATGCGTGACCCCTATGTGACCCGCGCTAGCTACGTGGCCCGCGCATGAATAACAGTGGGTAAGTGACTAATCAAAATAACCAAACCTCGCTTAAACTGACTACATGTAATTATATATTCTTCATTTTTTAGATCTTTGTCCGTGACATACCTTTACAAATGTCGGCTTCACAATACCTTCACACGAATAAGTGCAATATTGTTGTAATATTATGCTAAATCAGTTAAACTTCTTTATTGACCGATATATAGTTTGATGGAGGGACGCATTCGTATTTTCATTCGTAGAATCCAAATTACAGGGCTGTTCGATCTGATTGTTTTTGTGTGTGTTACATTCATCCCCATCCGTCAACTGGAAACTGTTCAGACGTTTTGTAAAAGAGGGACTGTCCCTTTAACGAACGACTAGATATCATGGAAATGTATTTAAAGAGCAATTTGATGAACGAACGAATGAATGGACGGACGGAGAGACGGAAGGATAGACCAAGGAATACATTACTGACTGACTGACTGACTGACTGACTGACTGACTGACTGACTGACTGACTGACTGACTGACTGACTGACTGACTGAATGAATGAATGAATTAGTTAATTAATTAATTCATTGACTAATTATTTGATTAATTATCATCAATTTGAGACGAATGATAGATGGATAAACGGGTAAAAAAGAAATCGAGTTATGTATCAATTGTATTAATGCATGGATGTTTGATTGATTGATTGGTCGAATAAATGAAAGGATATTCATAATGTATGATTGAATTAATACACGGATTCCAGTAAATGAGAGAATAACCGAAATAATTGACGAATCGATCGATCAATTGACCAATCGATGAGCAAGTGAATCGATCAATCGATTCATAATGTATCGATCGATGACGATAAGATCCATCAATGTATGGAATGAATAAAACAGTTTCAAACATAAAGGGAAACTTACCAAAAATGTATAATATAAATGAAAAAGAGCAAAGAAATGTGATTTCTCCGGGATCGAACCCGAGACCTCTGGATTGCTAGACCGGTTCTCTATCGACAGAGCTATAGAAATAAATGAATACAATAAACCATGAAATAAAAATAATTCGGTGGTCACCATTAATAATACGATAAAACCAACAATTTTTCTTAACATTAAAACTCGTGTCTCGGAAGTTTTGGGGTTATTGATTTCCCTTCGATGATTTTATTATCCTCGCATTGATTTTTAAACAAAAGTCAGGGAACGTGTCGTTGTTATAAGGCAGCTGGTATTATTTATTATACACTGTTTCAGAAATATGAGATTTTATTCTTCAAAGAAAAGCCACAACTTTTAATCATTAAATCCCATTTGCAATCACTGAGCCGTGCTTGCAATATTGTGGTAACTGTTAATATATTTTGTTGTTTCTTTGTTTTGTCTTACTTGATGCGGTGAGCCGATTTCTTAATATATTTTATTGACTCGCATTTCACTTCACATATATAAAGTACTTGAACTTCGAGATTATAATATTTGCGATCTGCACACAAATTTGACCCTTGACCCGGAGAGCGCGTGCCACACACGCGCCAGGCTCACGATTTCTTTTTTACAACAGTAGTAAGTAAGCGGAGGAAGTGAAGTAAACTAAAATATTTATGATAGCTTTCAAGATTAAATCCTTGAAGTTAAAGTGGTGTGACATTAATTTCTCTCTCTACAATTACCCCTCTAAAGTTTTATTATATCCGTGCTGGGCCGTCTCTTATGGCGGGTAAAGTGCATCCAGATATGAATTTATATAAGAGCACGTTTTGAAATCAAGGTCGTTCAACCCGGGGGTACAGCTAAAGGGTCCACCAAGACTTGGGGCGGGGGCTAAAAGGGGAGACACGAATTCCCGTTTGGGGAGTAAAGAAAAGAGTGAAGAATATGTTAAAAGAGCACCGGTCTAGCAATCTGGAGGTCTTGGGTTCAGATCCCTGCGTGCAAAGCCCAATTTTCTTTTCCTTTTTTTGTTTGCATGTATTCCATATATCTTAGGTCGATTTCCATTGATTGAACTGTTCATTTGTACTTAATTTGTATTTCTTCCTGGTATCGCAGTGAGGAGGGCAGGGGTCAAGACTAGTGCCTCCAATTATTTAACAAAAACAATAACAGGAATATGAGTAAAATGTTTTAAATAGTAAAGGAGACATGATCATAGAGTATGCCCCATAGTAATTAACCCCCCCCCCCCCCCCCCCCCAACAAACAAAACATCGTCGTCGTCGTCGTCGTCATCGGATACATCCCAAACGGTCACTGTCATACAACATCAACGACCCTTATTTGTATTTGTTTGTAACGATGCCGGCTATCTCCCTAATCGTCCTCCCCGAGGAACGCAAGCGAGCACCCCCCCCCCCCCCCCCCCCCCAATCATCCGTCCATCGCCACCCGGGGCAAAAATCCTTCGTTTGATCACGGCCCGCTCTCTATATCTGACCACGGTCTATTGTACGTGCTCCGTCTAACGATCGTGCCGCCGATTCGAGTAGGAGATAGCGAGGCAAGGTTGCCATTCGAAGGCCCCGTTGCAAAAAGAGTTGCAGCAAGCGGTTGTAAAGTTGCAACTAATGGCTAGTCAGAACATGTGACTAACATTTTGCACTAATCTGATTGGTTCAAATGTGCATAATATTATTTTCTGACTTGCAATTGATTGCAACTTCACAATTGATCACAACTCTTTCTGCAACGGGGCCAAGGGTGAACACAACAGGGTCCCGTTGCAGAAATAGATACAATCGATTGTTAGTTACAATTGATTGTGACTTACATCTGACTTACAATTAATTGTAACTTACAATCGATTGTATCTCTTTCTGCAACGGGGCCCACGACATCAAACGTGCCAACGTCGTATATTTTACACAACACAATCCACACACACATGGCATAGAGCTGAACAAAACCTGGCACTCAAAGTGTTTAACAGATCGAATAACAAGGCATTTAAGCTAAGAAGGGGAACATTTTTAGAAACTGCATGTTGTCATCAAGAGACATGAATAATCGTTTCATAATAAATTGCCTAATTTCAATCTAACAATCGTGACCATTCGAGTCAGAGAAAGCTTGGTAAGATGGCTATTGGAAGGTTGAAAACAGGAAATCATTTAAAGTTCGAATAACATGTCAGGGAAAACTTCAGGGAGGGGAAACAAGTTTAGAAACTGCTATCGTCAATAAACATGATTTATATAATGTATCGCCTTTTTTCTTTCAACTATAAAAGGTAATTTAATTTCGTCCCTCAACTTTACCCTACAATCACACATAAATGATACACAATAAAACAAAAAAACACTCATAAAAATAGAAAAGCTTGGTCGCACGTGTAAATTACCTAATAATTTGATTATTTGGAAATTAAAAAATCGAAGTTTCGCATTCATTTTCGCTGCAGCTACCACAGGATACAAACCAAAAAGTGACCATCGATCATATTCGATACTCGAACACGTCAGTAACCGATACTTTGCGCACTTCCTTCCTTATCGATACTTCTTATGATCGATAGTTCTTTCGGTACTGTAAATCGATTTCCTGGTTCCAAAATTATAAAAGTTCTTTAATTTACACACTCTTGGAATTTTAGGGT
The DNA here is from genome assembly GCA_037951105.1 of Echinarachnius parma. Taxonomy (NCBI): domain Eukaryota; kingdom Metazoa; phylum Echinodermata; class Echinoidea; order Clypeasteroida; family Echinarachniidae; genus Echinarachnius; species Echinarachnius parma. The sequence goes on from JBAMJV010003185.1 coordinate 81,210, forward strand.
GATACGCGGAAGAGTTTCGACATTTTTTTGTTGCAGCCTTACCAACACCATGAACTCATAATTATGTGTAAACCTATCTGTATCATGATTCATCGTTGAGTGAATGTTAGACTAATTTTCCGGTAAATACGATACCGATACTGCCCTGGATTCATTCACACATTATTATCGTTCAGGTGCAAACTCTTGTGATGAAATTAATAAACCCAAAAATTAACCACTTGCATCAAACAATTTTCTGCTCACATGGGGTCTACAACCGAAACGCATGTCCTCGGTATTCAAAAGGATCGATGAAATAGATTTATCGAGGGTTAGAACTAGTAAAGAAGTCATTAATTTTCAACGTGACACTCTGAAAATATGAAAGTGATTCTTTCAGTAACCCATTAGGTATTTTCTCAACGGAAATGGTTTGGTTACCTTCATGGAAAAATAATGAAATATGCAATAAATAGGTCACCAACAAAGACATTGCTAAACATGTTTATATAAGAAGACTTTCTTGCTCAGTCGGTAGAGCTTTGGCCTAGAAACCTGGAGTTCTTTTCTTTGTTTATTTTAATTTATATTAATTATTATATATATATGGTCAGGTTTTTCTCTGATTTAAATACATTAATAATTGTCCTCAATAATACTGTGGACTTTGAAGCCAGTTCTTGTCATTTCATTACAAACATAAGGCATTTGTTATGTTCAATGTAATTAATTTCATTTATTATCTTTAATCGCTGATGATTTTAGTCGATTTTAGTATTTACAAAATTGTGTTGAATCAGAATGGACACGAGTTGTTTTTCTAATTCGTTTTTTGTGAATGTACTTCTGTTTTCAAATATGTGTGTTGGTCAGTGTTTAGTTCATGTAGTTGTTGTTTGTGTGAGTGTATGTGCATGATGTGTGCGGGTTTTGTGATCATTTATATTCGAGCGTGCATGGATGCAGTTCGCATGAATGCGTGCGTTCGTTGATACGTGTTACTTGGCATATAAGAAGCCGCGGGTGATTTGCGCGCAATCACGACGAAGCACACACCAAAAAAAAAAGAATAATCTCATTTAATTTCACCCCGCAGGTCTTTAATATTTTAGCTGATTACAGTAATATAAATTTTCTCTCTTTTGGGCAGAGGTTTTACACTTCGCACCTCTAAAAGCGAGAACGAGATAAGTTTACATCAATTTTTGTCATGATTTTCGGTGTGGTTGTTATGATCGCTTCACACCTTCACACATGAAATTGGATAAGCTTACCACAATTTTCTGCAAGGACTTAAAGATGTCGATTTTAGGTGGTAGTGGGATATTATATTCGCCTCACACCTCTAAAAAGAAATTCGAATGAAGCTTTTATTTTTTGGCATTTTTTATAAAAGAAAGATGGTTATTATGACGGGGATTGTATTAAATACGTCACTCATAAAATTGGATGAGTTTACCTCAAATTTCTACAAGTTCTTATAAATTTGACAATGTTAGGTGGTGAGATGTTATATTCGCCTCACAACACCTTTTAAAAGAAATTCGAATTTGAAGCTTACAGTTGTGCCAGTTTTTACACGATGGTTATCATGATGCTGACTGTGTTAAATTCGCCATTGAGTTTCCCTTTTTTCTCCTATTATTTCGCCATGCAAAACCTCCCAGATTTCGCCCTCTATAGGAGATCGCAATGTTCGTGGTGGTGTGGTGTTATTTCGATTCACACCTCTAAAAAGAAATTCGGATGAAGCTTCCATTTGTGCAATAAAATAAAACAAAAGAAAAAATATCGTTTTCATGACGTTGACTCTGGTAAATTAGCCATTGAGTTCTCTTTATTTTCCTATTCTTTTGCCATGCAAAACCATGCCAGATTTCGCCCAGCTCTATAGGAGATCGCAATGGTCGTGGTGGTGTGGTGTTATTTCGCCTCACACCTCTAAAAGGAAATTCGGATGAAGCTTCCATTTGTGCAATTATAATAAAACAAAAGAAAAAATATCGTTTTCATGACGTTGACTGTGTTAAATTCGCCATTGAGTTTTCTTTTTTGTCTCCTATTATATTACGCCATGCAATACCTCCCAAGAGTTCAACCAGTTTTAGGGATCGCTATAGTTGGTAGTGGTGGTGGGGTGTTATTTTCGCCAAGTCTTACCCCCTACTTTGTCCCTACTTTGTATATCTCGGCTGTCGGATTAGGAATCCACGTGCCGAAGCTCGAGGCGAGGGATTAAATTCGATGAAAGAAGTTCTTTCTCCATCAAAAAAGAAAAGGCCAGCATCAATTTTATTGGGCCCCCGTTTGCACCGGTGGAGTATTAGCGATGAGCCACCCACGAAATCGCGTTCGATGCTCCCGTACCAGAACATCCCCGCCCCATAAGTCCGCACGTTAAATGTTTAGTATAACATGGTGTTGTTTGGTAGCAGCGAAACCGTGATAACAGCCCTCCAAACAATGATTGAAGAGAACGGTTTAGGATAAAGAAAGTGCCAGGATTTGAGATGGATTTGATTTTTTTCCTTCTTTTCAGCCAGGATTTCATGACGAAAATATGCTAGGGGGGATAATTTGATGTAAGCCCCTAGACTTTGTTTTTGTCAGATGGTAAAATTCTCTACAGAAACAGGCAGGCATATATAATTATATAGTCGTTGCTTAGTCGACCATTTATGAATGGGATGATTGAAAGTGGATAACGGGGAATTTATGTCATTCAAAATTAAAGGAAATCATTTTTTAGTAACTTTGTCCAAATCCACAAAACTTCATCAGAAATCTAGTAGTTCTCTCATACCTTGTTGTATTTGTATTACCAATAGAAGCATATATCAGGTTTTGTTTCTATCGAATTTCCCTTTCGTTAGAGAGATATTTACGATTGAAGTGTTTGGATTTTTAATTATCCACTGGATAATCATAACCGTTTACAAAGTCAGTGCAATGAGTTAGCAAGTATCATTTTGCATTTTGCTCATTACTCGGCCATATAACATCCATTTTACGTGAATGTTTCACACAAAAGTCAGAGGACAAATCAGATCACAAGCTACACATTATACTACCCATTTGTCACTTACTGCACATGCCAACAAAGTTACTAGATCTCTTTAAGAGCGAGAGAGAAATATCGAGAGCAGGAGAAGATAAAGAAGGCGAAACAAGAACGAAAGAACAAAAATGGCGATTAAATCTATAGATCGAAGATGGATAAAGAAAGTTTCAAGAAAGATCGAGAAACAAAAACATGGTTATACAGGATCATACCCAAGGGCTCACATTTTATTAACTATGAATTGTATTACAGTTTATTTTACGTGACATCAGATCAATTATTATAATTGAACTGATAAGTGGCATCACACGTACACTGGTAAGAGTGCAGAGCCGTATAATGATAGACGGCTCTGCATGGTTAGAACGAAACAAATACCGCCCTCACTAGTCCTATTTAAAGACAGGTCTTTCACATGTACCTGTTTTTGCATTACCATCTTTGTTTCGTATATAACTCCATCCCGTCCATCATCCAGAATCGCCGACAATCTTTAATATTCTTATCCATCAACTTCCAGTCGCACGAAATTATGTCGAAGCTAGGATTCGATCTCTCTACGGTATTTTGCAGTTTTTTAATCTGACGTTTTTGTCAACCGGCATCCATCAATTTCAAGTTTTTGAGGCGAAAACAAAATTTGATCCTTTTCCCTTTTTCATTTTTTTTTTTGGTAGGCGATCGAGCCCCGATCGAGGCTTGCGATTCGTATCTCACTTGATAGTCTCCGCACGTGCGCTGCACACGCCTCGTTTGACTTCTATTTTCATGCAAATTTCCCGAAATTTCAACCACTGCATTTAACCCTCTCAATGCCAAACACACACACACACACTCACTCACCCACAGAACAAACAAACACACATACATATACAATCACACAGTGTGTGTTTGTCACACACAAACATGCACAGAACGACGGACAGACACGCACACACACACACGCACACAATATACTGTGCCAATTAAAAAAAAAAAAAACGGTGTGTAACGACCACCTACGGGGTAAAAATGTCGGGCTTTACAGCCAGGTTCTTTCGCAAACAAACTGCTTTATATACATGCTAGGAAACCACGGCTGGTTGTCTTTTTTTTAGGGGGAAGTGGTCTCTATAGACAGGTGGTCGCTATATAGAGCAATATTGTCTGTATGTAGTCCAGTAAAACCTGTCTTACTGGCTACCTGTCTATAGTGGCCACACAAATATAGAGGAAAAACAGTGGAGCGGAGCCTGTCTATATAGAGGTCATCACTAGGATCTCTATACAGGTTTGACTGTATATAAATTGTGAATGCTTTGGTGGTGAGATGGTTAATTCCCCCGTCAGACCGGCTACAACTCAAACCTGATAGCTGAGGGGGAAAGGGCGACGAAACGGAAAGAGGTAAGTGGCCGAAAGGCACGAACTACGGAAATGAAGTGGAACCTTAAAAAAAGGGACTGAAATTAAAACAGCCCCCCCCCCCCCCCCACACCCACCCGTCTTTCACCGTACACCCACGCATCGCGATATAATGTGGGGTCTTTGGAGGATCAATCCGCTCCCCTTTGATTAAACGGAAAATTAATAGATCGCTTGATAAAAATATAATAAACATTCCGCATAAATGGACGGTGTTTGAAAGATGTTTATTTTTTGTCAAGTTGTAATCTTAGGTTCCTTTGATCATGGTGATATGAATTATAGACTATGATACTATTAGTTACACCCTGCTTGTTCACGCAATACGGGATATATCTACGTTCTGGTTCCATATTCCATGAGGCCGGAGGCCGAATGGAATATGGAACCAGAACGTAGATATATCCCGTATTGCGTGAGAACAAGCAGGGTGTGACGGATTTATCTCTTTAAGTGTATACATTTTTTCAAACATCTCACATGGTCTCCAAGTAATATAAACTGTTCTGGAACCAGAACGTAGATATATCCCGTATTACCCGTTTGATCATTTTGACCAAGTAAATGAGGTAAATACGGGTTTGTCTCAAAGACAAATTGACCAATCAGATTACAGCAAAATGGCCCACTAAGAGATAATATTAGTTACACCCTGCTTGTTCACGCAATACGGGATATATCTACGTTCTGGTTCCATATTCCATGAGGCCGGAGGCCGAATGGAATATGGAACCAGAACGTAGATATATCCCGTATTGCGTGAGAACAAGCAGGGTGTGACGGTTTTATCTCTTTAAGTGTATACATTATCTATTGGTCAAGATACATAACGAAAATAAAAACATTTGTTTTTTCCAACATATTTGTAATTTTTTTTTTTTTTAATCCCGACCGATCTGAATTATACCGGGGGAATTAAAATCCCGATAGCTTATTGCGTAGGTGTCAGACAGAGAAAATAATACCGGGAGATTAAAAATCTCGGTCATGAGGTCAACCCCATGCACAATGCGCGTAAACAGTCTGCGCGCGATATACGCCGTGACGTAACAATAGTAATACCAAAGACTGTAGAATTACAAGACAGATCACTAGCGGCCGCGCAGCGATGTTCCTTCAAACAGAATGAAGATTCAAATCGAGCTAAAGAGAAAGTTGGGTACACCCAGAGGTTTGGCTACAGTACTGAATCGTGTTCATTTAAATTAATGAAAAAACATTTAAAAATTATAGTCGATAGCTTTTTTGGAACAAATGTTCCCTTTGTTAGTATTAATTTAAACAAAAGTAAGGATCAGAACGTACTTACTTAAACTCGGCAAATTCAGGCTAGTATGACGATTGAACATCAGCTTATCTCCAAGTTGGGTACACCTGGGGGACACATTGCTTTTCTAATTCAATATTGTCTTTGTATAGGTTAAAATATTTAAAAATTATAGTCGATTGCTTTTAGAGATTTTCACTCACATTTTCTAAATAAAGAATTGTTAAATTCACAGATCTAGAACGTGCACAATAAACAGGCAATGGCATATTTGGATATTTGCATATTATCACGCACACTGTCTGGAATATACGCACCGACAAACCAATCGACTTTGTTCTTCCCAACATGATACTGCTTTGTGGAATAATTGACCAATGATAACTGCGTAAGTGTGCGCATTATAAAATCGGTGCGCTTAGTCAGCTGATTTATTTCCGAAAATAGTGTTGTTGCTAGGCTAAAAATAGCCGAGTCATTCACATTAAGCCAGCAGCAACAACAAATGCAACAATAAATATGTGGGGAACCCCCTGTGCAATTTGCATTGTGACGTCAGGACTGTAATTGCGCGCATTAACTGAGGACATCGCGCGCTGCCCATTCACTTTGTACAAGAAAATTGTCCAGTGGTCGGTCTTTCCATTAAGCGTCTTTGGTAATACGGGCTCATATTCAGTGGTTGAAATCGCCACTGCGCATGTGCACAACGATAAAAAAACACCATAATACATTAAAACAATAACAACAACAAGACGTAAACAGGTAATACGGGCTCATATTACCCGTTTGATCATTTTGACCAAGTAAATGAGGTAAATACGGGTTTGTCTCAAAGACAAATTGACCAATCAGATTACAGAATTCATGAAAAAAATGGCCCACTAAGAGATAAAAAAAAATACCGATATTTTCAATAATGTTTTAAGTTGGACAAAGAACTTATATATGGATATCCATATTAAGGCTTTAAAAAAGAACATTAGGATGTTGACCCGGGTTTGGCACCACTTTTTCATTTTTACTTCCCTTTTCTTAATTATGTTTTTCCCTTTTGCTTCCTTTTTCCTGGATATATAATATTAGTAAGTAACGATATTCCGCAATCTAAGGTATTTGAATGTTTCCTATTTTGCGTAGGTGTTTTTTATGACTACGATCATTGGCTTTACATTGGAAATCGGAAAGTATTCCCATTTAAGTGCGGATTTGTTTTGTCTGTAATGCCAATTTGTCTTATGTTTCATGTGATCCACACCTGCAAAACACACTGGGATACGCTATGTAATGACTTATAGCACTCCTTACGCTACACCCCACCCCCCCCCCCCCCCCGCGTTTCGTATTACCCTCCTGTATTTGTAATATATGCATTAAGATATAGGCCTTTCATAACTTCAGTTTTACTTTTTAGAACTGGCGCTCCCTCAAGAATTGTTATCCTCGAAATTATATGGAAAACTCAATTCCTGTAACGTGTAGGAGTTTTGAGGAATTGGATTATATAGCCGTGGAAATACATTGTAGTCTGCCATTATCAAGCTTGTGTGTATCATGGTCAACATCAACGGCAACAACAACAACGACAAGAAAACAACACAACACCACCTCTCTAATCATTGCCACCACCACCACCACCACCGCCACCGCCACCACCACCACCACCACCACCACCGCCACCACCACCAACAACAACTCCACGTTAACCACCACCACCACCACCACCACCATACCACCACCACCACCACTACCACCACCACCACCATTACCGCCACCACCACCACCATCTCCATTACCATCACTTATATTACATGAAATATTGTATTTCTTGTTCTACCATATATGTCTTGCTTATCTGTTGTGTTTTTATTTTTACTCTGATCGTTGAAAACGCGGTGCATAAAATAGTACAGTATATTATTGTCAATTTATAGAAACAATCACTTAGGAGATCTACCTGTATTATGGTGAAATCAAATTTATGTATCAATTTGTGTCCGATCGCATTGTATGATTTCTTTGCAATGCAGATGATTTGTTTCAAGCGCAAAAAAGGTCCGTGGGAGCGCTTGTATAAGTCATTTTTTATTAAACAATCGTTTCGGCGATGCACTCTTGTTGATTACGAGCAAAGTGCAATGATTATGATCAAAACAATTCAGTTACGACTTCAAATACTTCCAATGAACATCTCAAACTCTATTCGTCTCGTCACCCTAATGAGAAAAGTGGAATACAATTTCGCTTCATTATTTCCAAGTCACAAGCCAACTCATGCGCGAATTGTTCTTGAGAATATATCGCCCAAAACACTAACAATGACTACCGATGCAATAAGACCAATTTCCATCGCGAACAGCGCCTACCAAAAGTGCATCTGCTCACGTTTGGTTGTATTATCAATTTTAATGTTCCCTCTCTTCAAAAATATGTTTTTGGTCAGAAAAAAAAACAGAAAAAAATTACAAAATGATGAGTCATTCATCGAGAATCTTCCGTGTAAATCGCGAGAAAAAAAAAATGTGGACAAATTGTGTTGGAGAACCCCCCCCCCCCCCCGACAACCATCGTTGCGAAATGGGTGAAGGGGAAGAGAACAGCAGGGAGAGGGGGGGGGGGTAGAGAAATTTATGTGACATTATGTGTGGGTAAAATTATGAGGTAGTGGATTAAAAACCAGAGAATGATGCAACGGCGGAGGGTGAGGGATGGGG
>JBAMJV010003186.1:0-265373 GCA_037951105.1 Echinarachnius parma
CCATCCCACCCCACCCCCCGCTCAGTCGCTTCGCTCCTTCGCAGTGGCGGATCTACGGGGGTGGGAGGTTTAGGGGGTTTAAACCCCTCCCCTTGGGCTGCCAAGTTAAATTTGTGATGTGGAAAACATCACTTACGGGGATTCAAAATAGCAACAACAAAATCGCCGCTTCGCGGCTCGTGGACGATGCTCCGCATCGCCATTGGTTCAAACCCCCTTCGCAAAAAGACATCACTTACGGGGGTTCAAAATAGCAAAAAAAATCGCCGCTTCGCGCCTCGTGGACGATGCTCCGCATCGTCATTGCAATGGGTCAACACCCCCCCCCCCCCCCCCCCCCTTAGCAAAAAAAAGCTAGATCCGCCCCTGCTTCGGGCTTGGTCGCTTCGCTCCCTCGCAATATCCGTGGTGATACGGATTTGGTTCTGCCCCCCAAAAGTTTTTGCTCCTTACGCCACTGCCTGGGGGGGGGGGGGGGGGGGGGACACGGGGTGTGGGACACGGGGTGTCTATTAGCAGGGGAACCTCATTTAGCATGACTGTATTGTTTGCATGAATTCCAAGTACAGACCCTGGGCAAAATAAAGCAAATACTTTGAACTTTGAAATGTTAATTCTCCACGTCATTCAGAATGATGTTGGAACTCTGACAGGCCACAAGTCATCTAGATGTCGCAATTTGTGTATGATGTCATGGGTAAATAAAAAAAAATTCGGCCACTAAAAGCTACCGCATATCGCGGCTGTTATGTTATGTGTACTAGTAGCTAGGCTCAAATTCTTGAGGTGCATTTTTGACGGGATTGCCGAAGGCGGGATTCGCCCGTCAACTTGTACAGGTAAATGTTAAAGGGCATCAAGCGTGGGGATGCTACATAGCGGGTCGCCATTTTGAACTGGGTCAGTTTGCGCGCACCGCATGACACTGAGCTAACGTGCATTACGCACCGTGCGCAACGCGTATGCAAGATGGCGCCGCGCATCTCATTTGACGAATCTGAATTACCTTTAAGGTTCGATTCTTTTAGTAAAAATAGGACCTGAGCGCTTGTATTAATTTCCGCTATTGTCTGCGTGCTGTGAAAGTGGGCATTATCGTGAAATAAGGCTCCGGGGGACAGTTCGAACCGGACACCTTCCTACCAGCTGACAAGTCAAATTGCGGCCGATATGATCTGATGCGCGTCGCGTGTCTGCTTCCACAAACTAACAAATATTAATTTTCGAGAATATTGGGTTTATTTCGTCAGAACGACAATTCGTAACATTTTCCATTCCTAATCTCCTCTGACGAAATAAACCCAAATAATTATAAGATTGGGTTTATTTCGTCAGAATAATACATCAAAGAACCGTCCAAACAAAATAAACTGCTTCAAGTAATTATGAAAGTCAATGTTCAACTCTCTTTACTTACTCGTGAAATAAGGCTCCGACCTGTACAAACCTATGGAGCGCCGGCCATAGAGTTGTACATGGCGGAGCCTATATTCACGAGTAAGTAAAGAGAGTTGAACTTCGCCAACTCTCTTTACTTACTCGTGAAATCAATGAATCCTAAACTCCTCTGACGAAATGAACCCAAATATTTATGAGATTGGGTTTATTTCGTCAGAATAATAACATCTAAGAACCGTCCAGACGAAATAAACTGCATCAAGTAATTATGAAAATCAATGTTCAACTCTCTTTACTTACTCGTGAATGAAGGCTCCGCCCTGTACAACTCTATGGAAGGCGCTCCATAGGTTTATACAGGGCGGAGCCTAATTTCACGAGTAAGTAAAGAGAGTTGGCGAAGTTCAACTCTCTTTACTTACTCGTGAATATAGGCTCCGCCATGTACAACTCTATGGAAGGCGCTACATAGGTTTGTACAGGGCGGAGCCTAATTTCACGAGTAAGTAAAAGAGAGTTGAATTATTGAACTGTCTAAATATTATACAGTTTTTGGTTTTACTACTGATTTGTGGAAGCTATTTATGTGTTTTTGATTGCGATTACAAAATTTGCAATTATATGTCTCTTGTGATACTCGTCCGCATCCGTGATTATTGTTTCTATGGGAAAACGCGTGGTGGAAAGAAAACCCAAGAAATCCCCACTTTCAGGCGAGTTTCGCAGCGTAAACAAAGGAAATCTATTCAAGATTAGTAGACCGAGAAATCCATCGAAATTGCCGTAAGTTTGGTGCTGTAAAAATTGGAGTCCCCAGGGGACTAAACCACGATATAGCCTGAAAGTGTAGAAAGGGTAACATTTCCCCATTAATTGTTAGTATTCCTAGTATTCCTGTTGTTGAATTCACGGTTTATTTTGAGTCGGTCCCAAGTGTAGATTCTTGTGTATGGTGATGGGTGGTGGTGACTGATGAGTGATGACTGATGTGATGATGATGGTGATGATGATGATGATGATGATGATGATGATGATGATGATGATGATGATGATGATGATGATGATTTGATGATGATGACTGATGTCGATGATGATGATGATGATGATGCATGATGGTGATACTGATGGTGATGATGATGATTGATGGTGATGATGCATGGTGATGATGATGGTGATGATGGATTGATGATGATGCATGATGATGATTGATGGTGGTGATGATGATGATGCATGGTGATGGTAGTGATGATGATGATGGATGATGGATAGTGATGATGATGATTAAGTCTTGACATTCACTCTTGATGATGCAGGATGGTGCTGATGGTGGTGGTGGTGATGATGATGGTGATGAAGAAAGTGAATGTGAGGGCGAGTAGACATAGAGTCCACACATACACTCATCGCCATTCACTTACGTGTTCGAACGTGCTGTTGACATGCACCACATCTTACACAAAATCATGCTACTTCAGTAAGCAGCATCATCACTATTATCGATCACATCTACACTGTAAGATGGTTCTGTATATACATACAGTAACCATTTACCTTACACTAGTGCTTATCGTGGTCGAAGCTACCTTTCCGATTTTTCTCTCTCACATACCTTCTCTTTCTCACTTCTTTTGCGCTCCAGCTATATATAGTTGCATAGTGCAACATTTGATCATTTTTTATTATACAAATTTTAATCAAAATACGTTCTGCTATGCTCACCAAATCTGCATTTTCAGCGGCAAAATTTTGGTGCGTCCGTCTTCCTTCGGGAATTGGCAGGAAAAGGCCGACTGTACACGCGCCAGCTATGGCTGGCTAGGGCATAACATGTAAACATGAAAGTTCGTTCAACTAGTCTTTTACAAGGCGTAATCATTTAGTCACATGAATGTATGTTGGTAGCAGAGCGTGATGACATTGGTTCACATAATTACGGCGTTAATAGTCAACGTCTTGATGGAAGATCAACATCCGATCTCGAATGGTCGACACTCGAAGAGAGTGCACAGTAGCAGCGTCACGTAACTAAACATCGCTATGCAATGCATTGTGTCGCATGTACGTAATTGCAGCGTAGCGAGCGCACTTGGACACGAACCAGAAAAAACCGAGTCGCCATTACGCCCGCCATTACAACACAGTCAGCATGCTAGAAACGGGTATTCACGTCGACGTTAACGCTAAATGAGGTAAATTTACACATTTTGGACAAGAATTTTCATTTTGAAAGTTCCATCTGGAGTGAAATGGTGAGTTAATGCATAAAACAAATATATTAGCGCCTGATTGTGATCGATAATGGTGATGATGCTGCTTACTGAAGTAGCATGATTTTATGTAAGATGTGGTGCATGTCAACAGCACGTTCGAACACGTAAGTGAATGGCGATGAGTGTATGTGTGTTATCGATCACAATCAGGCGCTAATATATTTGTTTTATGCATTAACTCACCATTTCACTCCAGATGGAACTTTCAAAATGAAAATTCTTGTCCAAAATGTGTAAATTTAGCACATTTCGCGTTAACGTCGACGTGAATGCCCGTTTCTAGCATGCTGACTGTGTTGTAATGGCGACTCGGTTTTTTTCTGGTTCGTGTCCGAGTGCGCTCTCTACGCTGCAATTACGTACATGCGACACAATGCATTGCATAGCGATGTTTAGTTACGTGACGCTGCTACTGTGCACTCTCTTCGAGTGTCGACCATTCGAGATCGGATGTTGATCTTCCATCAAGACGTTGACTACTAACGCCGTAATTATGTGAACCAATGTCATCACGCTCTGCTACCAACATACATTCATGTGACTAAATGATTACGCCTTGTAAAAGACTAGTTGAACGAACTTTCATGTTTACATGTTATATCGATATCTGCTACCTTCCCGTATGTTATGCATAGCCAGCCATAGCTGGCGCGTGTACAGTCGGCCTTTTCCTGCCAATTCCCGAAGGAAGGCGGACTCACAAAAAATTTCCCGCTGAAAATGCAGATTTGGTGAGCATAGCAGAACGTATTTTTATTAAAATTTGTATAATAAAAAATGATAAAATGTTGGACTATCCATTTATATATAGCTGGAGCGCAAAAGAAGTGAGAAAGAGAAGGTATGTGAGAGAGAAAAATCGGAAAGGTAGCTTTGACCACGATAAGCACTAATGTAAGGTAAATGGTTACTGTATGTATACAGAACCATCTTACAGTGTAGATGTGATAGAGTCTAGAGACATGACTGAGCAGACATGGGGCTAGATAACTTTGCATTATTTTTTTAGACGTGATTGACATGAATCTGATTCTGAACATAAATGGTACTTATCGGTAGAGCAACAACATTTGTTTTGACAATTTGAACTTTGTTTAGATTCAGATTTGTGTGTGTTGTCGCAGTTACCATGTCCGGCAAGCTAGCTTGCCGGACTTAGTTACTATTGTTAAGCTTGACGACGGGGAGTCTGACGTCATGCGCATATTATTAGCATACATTACAGAAGCGGTCTATTGCCATCGTTCGTGATGTCGATTGCTAGCTACTGCCACTGCTTTGACCTTTGTACAAAAAAAATAAACATACAACAGTCAAATGTATGTGGAATGAATAGGCTGATGATTAGTGACAATGCTGAAGCAAGTGGCTGCAGGCTGGTGCACAATGGAGTTAAATTTGGTCAAGTGAGAGGATGTCTGGCTTATGTCTGGAAGGAACAATGAAAACAGGTTAATACTCTTTAGACCCAAGAAGAGAAGAGAAGAAAGGAGATCAAGAAAAAAATATAAACGAACTTGCTGAGACTCAGTTGAAATGTGTTTATGTTTACACTAGTGCTGTAACTGACCTTGATGATCGGATCGGTTGATCGGATCGGCAAAATTTTATCGATGATAGAAATCAGATCGGAGATCGGATCGGATCGGATACAAATTTTTTTTTTTTAATCTTTTTTTTTTTTCTTTGGAAAATGATCCCCAAAAAACATATTTTGGGAAAATAAAAGAATACCAAAGCAACATATATCCATATGAATAAGCCAAAGGTAATATTGTATGGGTATGCTTTCATTGCAAACTGATTTCTCCTTTTACAAAATTACTCTCGGCGATTCAGAGTGAAAGGTTACGCCAAATTAATCACATGGGACTGAGCTTAGTAACCTTTCAGAATCGCCGCAAGTAATTTTGTAAAAGGAGAGGTAATCAGTTTGAAATGAAAGCATACCCATACAAGATTACCTTGGGCTTATTCATATGGATATATGTTGCTTTGGTATTCATTTTTTTTCCCAAAATATGTTTTTTAGGATCATTTTCCAAAGAAAAAAAAAAACGATATTTTTTTTGTTTGTTTGTTTGTTTTTGTTTGTTTTTTTTTGCCGATCCGATCTTCCGATTTTTCTGCATGATCGGAAATCGGCAGATCGTATGCCGATCCGATGATCGGTTACAGCACTAGTTTACACCATAGAAGTATGACTCCAACTGCCGTTGTAGAACTAGAAGGTAAACTGTACCGCCCGCAGGTACTGTACCCTGTACTTTTGTACATGAACAGCATGGCGACTGAGGGTGAAATTTGAAGCCGATTAGAATGCATTTTCGCAACGTCACAATCCACGTGCGTAATTACGCATGTTGAGAATGTGCGTACCGTTCACTTTACTACAATACTAGGTGCACTCATACTGTACTATTTCTATTACAAAAATGTCACAAACGCGTACAGTATGCCTTTGCGCGATACACGCTTGATAATATTTTGTCCCTCACACAGTCAATGACTGACACGTTGACCCGTGTATGGAAGGCAATTCATCTCCAAATCGACAGCAATCATAGAGTGTTTAATATCAAAATAACATAAAAGTTGGATCTTATACTTCCAGTAGAATGAGGCAACACTTATATTCATTGCACTAGATATGGCGATTGTCATGCAATTATGTTTAATCTGATAAATTGTATTTATGTTATTCCATATAAATTTGGATATGTACTTTTGATGACGTTTTGTGACGTTGTGTGACGTTGCAAAAACGCTTCTAATCGCGAGACAGCCAAACCAACATGGCGGCTGAGTTAACCCACTCTGATTTACACTCTGTACAAATTCACTCTAGTGTAGGGTCCTTATTTTGACATAGTTTTTAGTTCAGGTCATCCTATTATGCTCATCCCCTTTTGTCACCATCATCCTGCATTCCATCTTCTCTCACCATCTGTTTGCATCTCATTCATGTCTACTGCTATTTCTATTCTATTGTTTCCCTCTGTGGCGTTCTGACCACTCAATTCTATAGTCTCTCTTTCTCTCTCACTCTCTCTCTTTGGCTGTCATTACCCTTCTCTACAGTGGACTCCACATATCTGTTCTATTGTGTTTGGTCATCTTTCCTCATCATCATCAAATGCTCATGTCATGCCATCATCATCTCTTCCCTTATTGGTTCATTTGTATAATAAGGTTGGTCCATTTTTAGTTAGGTATATTTTGTAATTAGTTGTAGTTGCTTTCCCCTTCTGTTCATTTGCATTATTATCTTATTGTTATGAGTTTTCTTGTTTGGCAGTTTTGCCTAAATAAAATCAGTGCATAACCAGACTACTTCTCGTTCAACATGTCTCCTCTGTTCTCCCTTGTGTGTTCTACCCTATGTTCTGTGACGTTTGATTGGCTGCTGTGTTTGAACTCTAATTATTTTACCAGTTAATTTACAACACTTATAGTCTGTTCTACCCTCGACCACGCTTACCCATTAGTTGATACTTTTACAGTATTACACTAGCTACCACGGGCGTAGACATGACATTGATACCCATTCAAGTGGGGGGGATGAGCTATTCATTCATCCCCCCCAGTTGAATAGGTATTACGTAACTCGCTACGCCCGTGCTAGCTACAGTATAATTAATGTTGCAATCTTGGTTGTTTGTTTGTTTACAGACAGGGTTCAGGATGGCTTCCCGCCTGAAGAAACCGAAGCCTTTAGTAACCTTCCAGGAGAAAGCCGGAAAGGAACAAGTAAAGATCCAAGAAGACGTTCTGAGTAACCTGAAGGACAATATTCATAGGTATTTTATCATTTCTGTACAAATACAAAATGCAAATGTGAATAATAAGCCACCAGAGATTTAATGGGACTCCGAAGACCAATCAAATGATCTGCACAGCCCATGTACTAACTCTACAGAACGCTAACGCTCCGTCCAGCTCATACCGTACCGAAATTGCACATTTTGTGTGCAGGCTAATTGACCTTAAAAATATACATATGATACGGTACTTACCCCCGAAGTCTTATCCAATATGTGATCCAACTGTCCGGTGCATTAAAATTATGATTTTTCCCTCCATTCCGCATAAAAACAGTGATTTAACCGCCTCCTCGACTTTTCTCCGTGCCCCAGCGCGACTCCGAACAGATTTGAACGACAGATGATCGCGATGGCCGCCAATGCGAACGGCGCCATGCGATACACATGAATATGCTATACCGCGCGTACATGTGTATCGCAAGCGCCGTTCGCCGTTCACATCGCGGCGGCCATCGCGATCATCTGTCGTTCGAAATATGTTCGGAGTCGCGCTAACACACGGAGAGAAGTCGAGGAGGCGCATAAATCACTGATTTTTAGCGGAATGGAGGGAAAATTCATAATTTTAATGCACCGGACAGTTGGATCACATATTGGATAAGACTTTGGGGGTAAGTACCGTATCATATGTATAATTTTAAGGTCAATTAGCCTGCACACAAAATGTGCAATTTCGGTACGGTATGAGCTGGACGTAGAGCGCTAGCGTTCTGTATAGTTACCCATGTACTAGAGGAAAAACAGGGAAAAATCTAGGATTAAAATTTCGACCGAAAAGAGTAAACATTAATATGGGGAATGACTTTGATTAAAGTTCTACCACGATGGATGAATTAAGTATTTGGTTAATTTTGAAATTAATGGTCAAGAGAAGAATTGATTTGTTCACTGAAAGGATAAATGAATTAGTGGAGCACTGAGAGAAAGTTTATTTTACGTAATATGTATATTAGTAAATGGTCACATTCCAACAGAAAGAGCTTTGTTTACTGAAATGTAATATTCCATGAATTTTCTTCCATAACATTTAAATCTGGATTGCAATAGTGTCCATAAATTTAATGCATATAGATGCTCAATCATTTTCCTTCTTAATTTGTTCTTCTTAGCCTGTATGAAAGTGGGAGCTACGCAGACTTTGAACTGCCATGTGGACAAAGTCTACTGTCGGTTCACAGGGCCATTGTGGAGGCAAGGGCTCCAGGGTTGCTGGATATCATTTGTCCAGGAGGTCACATCAGTCAAGTCTTCTTGAAGAGCATTACAGCAGAAGGCTTAAATGAGTTCATCAGGTAAGTGACTTGCATTTCGTCGTGTTAGAAAAGGGTTCTACAAAAATTACATTCAAACCTGTCTATAAAGACCACCATAGGGAGATAGAAAAGGTGGTCTTTCAACACCAAGTCTACTGTCGGTTCACAGAGCCATTGTGGAGGCAAGGGTTCCAGGATTGCTATGTATCATTCATCCAGGAGATCACATCAGTCGAGGCTTCTTGAAGAGCACTACTACAAAAGACTTGAATGTGTTCATCAAGTAAATGTAAATTTAGAGAATGCTACAAACAGTGACGTAGCATGGTCCAAATGAGTTGGGGGGGGGGGGGGGGGGCATACTCTACATATTTATTGATTTCACAATAATTGTTACCCTTATGTTTTTATTGTCTTTGTTAGCACATCCTCTTCGTTTTCAAAGTCAGGAGTCATTTTCATTTGACCACGAAAGGTCATGTAAGAATGGAATGTGTCAATGTGCATTATTCCTTTTCTTTCATCACAGAGCCTTGTATTATGATTTTTGTTAAATTTCATATTTAGAATTGAGAACTTCATGTAAGAATAGAATGTCTTTGTAAGTTTTATTCCCTTTGTTTTCTTCATCACAGAGCCCTGTATCATGAAGACGATCTCACAGATGCTTGGCAGAACTTTCAGTCCTGTTTCTGCAGCAGAGCAAACCAGAATGTACAGGAAGAGCAACAGCCCAACCTTGTGTCGAGCAAGACTGCCCAAGTAGAGCGCCACTTATCAAATGAGAACCATGAATTGGTGTCGGAACCAAGCTGTAGTGGAAACACTCCAATAGACAATTGCATCTCGGGTCCTGGAGATGTGGGTTGTAATGGACTAGAAGAGGGAGATGGTGAACATATACCACCCAATGACAATCGGTTGAGTCATGAAGGGAACTCTGGAAATGTAGTCCAAACAGAGACAGTGCAAAGTGTCAATGATAATGACACTCCTGCGGACACCGATCAATCTGGAGCCAATGGGATAGAGAGCTGTCCTGCCCTCGATAATGTAGGAGATGATGGGCTGCTTTCATCCGAGGATATGGCACAAAGTGTCACTAGCCTAGAGCCATCAGGTGCAGACACCACCCATACTGATGCGAATGCAAATCATAGTGATTCAGATACTAATCAGTCTGAATCGACTGCCAATCAAACCAAAGCCAACAGCAATCAAACACATTCAAGCGACGGTCAAACTGATGCCAACAACATTCCTGATAGCGTCCAAACTGCCGACATTCCATCCACCACACCATGTGCAATAGAAAAAAGTAATTCAACAAGGCTTGAAACTGACCAATCTCAAGCTGCTACCACTGCCAGAGACCAAATACCTTGTGCCAAAACTGCGGCAAGTCTAGATGTGTGTGAATCATGCGTTCCTAAAAATATTGACACAGCCACTATGGAAAAGCCATGTGATGATAAATGTGACGTCGCCAATAGTGAAGATATTAGAAACAGCACTGGTAATTCTCAAAGTGATCATATTTCCAATGGACTGCCAAATGGACCACAGGAGAAATCTGATGTTGTAGAGAGTCTGGGGGATTTGCATATTGGACACCAAGAGCAAATTTCAGAGGAGAATAAAAAGACCACAGATTCACTTGTCTGTGAGAGTGAAACACTTATAACAGACAGGGTGGCAAATGGAGAATACTCAAACGGAACACAGAATGTGTCTTTGTTAGATGAAGAGCTAGAAATAAACCAAAGAAGCAACAATAATGTCATTGGCGATGACGAGAAGGAAGTAGAACTTCTTGCAAGAAGACTTAAAGACATGACTGCTCCCTTGGGCACCCTGTCGGAGAGCCTGCTGAAGCTCCTGAGCATTGAACCTCTGCCCTTCAGTGATGTAGTCCTTATACCAGCAGATGGGATAGCCATTCCAGCTCACAGGTAGGAACAAGTCTTATGTACTTCATTACTTCAGAGCTTTAATTTAACATGAAAACCTTACAACAAGAAATTTTCTAGTCACAGTTCTTTAAATTATTCTTTAAATTACAAGAATTGAGAATCCCCCAATTAGCTATTTGGTATACTAGCTTATTAATTTTGTACATTTTATACAGGGGGGTAGATATTTGATACATGGAATGATAAACTAAAATTAAACTAAAACTAAATTCATCCATCAAAATAATGCTTTTTTTAAAAGGATGGTAATGCGATGCATGGCTTCTTTTATTTATTTTCCTCAACATATATTTGTAGTCCTACCTTTTAAAATCTTGCTGAACATTGCTGAAATATTTGTGTTGATATTTTCTATCATGGTCAGATGTATTCTTCATTGCCGGAGTGATTTCTTCTCAGCCATGCTCGGTGGAGGCTGGAGGGAGAGCGATTCTCAGGAAATAGAATTGAAAAGGTACTTTAACTAGACGTAAGCTAGTGTTCCACACTCTTTTTTGTTGTTGCTAGTAGTCAGGCCCCATATTCATGAAATCCCGCTAGCTTAATAGTTCCTTGCTAAGTGTATTTTAAATGCACAGTTTATTGACCAACAAACAGTTTTCCTAGTCCCCAACTAGGGTTAGCTGGGTAAGCTTTAGGTACCCACTAAGTTAACCCTACTTAGCAACTAAAATATGTTGTTTAATTCGTAGCCACACCATCCAAAATAGACTTAGCAAGGAACTAAGCTGGCAGGCTTTCATGAATATGGGCCCAGGTAGGGACGCTAACATAATTTCCTGTCAATTTTTGTGGCCTGAAGCAACCATCTACTTGCCTAATGGACCACCAAAATATTGATGTTCATTTAATCTTTTGTTATGAAATCCAATACTTAGACTGGGCCAGTGTTTGAATGGATCCCCATAAATCCATGTTGACTTTTCCTGCAAGTGTGAATTATTAGTTATATCATTATGTTATTCTGTATTTGTGTTTTTTCTTTTGCAACATTTCTAATATTTGTTTTTCAAGCTAAATGTATTGTTTTGGTGTTTTATTTCAACAGTGTTAGCAGAACTGTCCTTCAGGGTGTACTACAGTTCATGTATGGAGGAGTAGCTATTATCCAGGATACCATCAGTCTAAGGTAAGGTGTCAAGTTTTCTGTAATTTCCTAAGTCACAAATGCACCGGATGCCGCACGATTCTTCTACCTACGGCGGATTTTCTATGATTTTGGGAAGTTGGGATGTCTGCGGTATCTTCGTGTAGCAATCGCATACTCACCACGGCAACTGCGACTGTAGGATAGCCACGGCACCCGTGTGGTTGCTGTAAGATTTCCGTGATAAAGATTTCCCCCAAAAGTGGCATCGTACAGGCACCTTATCATGAATCTGAGCATTTGTGTCCTAGGCATACCTAGGGTTAGCATTGAAGAGGTCTATGGGACAAACAACAAACTAGAATGCTATGTAGCTCAGTTGGTAGAGCTCTGGGCTAGCAATACAGAAGGTCTAGGGTTCAAGTTCAGCTAGAGTCCTTTTATTTGCTATTGTTTAATTTTTAATTAATTGAGTTAATTTTCCATGTCTGCATCCCAATAGAGCACTCGCACTCTCCCACATGGGTTTCCTTATGGGTATGATCATTGTTGAATAGTTTCAATTAGTCAAGCAATGAAGGGTTCTATGTGACAGTCCATCAACTAGGGTGCTTTGTAGCTCAGTTGGTAGAGCATAAGTCTAGAAATTATTATTTTTTTTTTTTCATTGGACAAGAACAGAACAGAGATAGCATTTCAAATACAATATTTAAATCATCAAAAAAATATTGTGAGGGCATATATTTTATTTCTCAAACCAAAACTTGTTGGACTAAAAAGTAATGTTGCTGAAGAACACTGAATTTGAATTTTCCTATGGACAAATTCGCCTCTCTAAAGCGAATTTCCGTGGCGAATTTTTTTTTTCGCAGCGAATTATTGAAAAAATCGCTCTGTGGAACGATTTAAAAAATTTGCTTGCGAATATTCCCATGTAATATGAATAATATATGAATAACACTGATTTGGTCCGTGCAAATGTTCACGGCGGAAATTCGCTCTAATGGAAACGCAGCTTTAATAATGCAAGAAATGGTCTGCAACAAATTAGAAATCAGTCTTGAAATATCAATAATTGAACTAAATCAATACATTTCATACAAAATATGTAATAAGTTGTTACGCCAAGTTGCCACTTTTTATTCATCATTTTTTAAAGAGATTATTTTGATATTCAAAGCTGTATTATTTGCTCTTTTATTGCCAGGGACATCTTGGGAGTAGCTGACATGTACGGTCTGGACGGCTTGAAGGAAGTGACGGCATTCCACCTCAAGAGGGACTGGTGCCATTGGTTTCACAAGGTACGTCTTATCTTGAAGAGACCGGGTTGAAAATTCCCTAATTCTTTGGAGTATACACTTAAAGGGGAATGAACTCCTAGCCTTTTTACTTACTGGATGTGATGAGAGCATAACTCTTGTCATTTCTAGTCACTTATTTCCTCATGAATATTCCCAATAATGAAAATAATCAATATTTTATGGCCCACTGTCGTCTGCTTTCAATGCCAACAGGAGGCGGCCATTTCTTCAACTTCTCGCGGTGAAATGATGTGTCAGGCGGAGAACACAATAACGGGTTACGATAATGCTATTGTGTTCTCCGCCTGCCACGTCATTTCACCACGAGTAGTTGAAGAAATGGCCGCCTCCTATGGGCATTGAAAGCAGACGACAGTGGTCCATAAAATATTGATTATTTTTGTAATCGGGAATATTCATGAGGAAATAAGTGACTAGCAATGATAGTAGTTATGCTCTCATCACATTCAGTAAGTCAAAAGGATAAGGGTTAATTCCCCTTTAAGATACCGTAAATCTCCATGTATAAGACACACTTTTTTTCCGTCGGAAAAATTTCAAAGTGGGGGGTGCGTCTTATACACAGGTACAGCAACAAAAAAAAATGTTGAATGTGTATAATACATGGTTTAGGGCATGACAAGAGCTTGCTGTCAGTTGTAGCATTCAGCAATATATACCTTTTTCTCACACAAAAAATATTGGTTACAGATGTAAAATTGTAAGTTTATTGTCATGCCCTAGACCAGTGGTATAAGCATTCCAACAGCACTTCAGTCTTGAAAAAAAAATACAGGGTGTAAAAAAAAAAAAAAAAAAAAAACAATTATTTTTTTTTTTTGCTGTGAAAGTTGGGGGTGCGTTTTATACACGAGTGCGTCTTATACACGGATATTTACGGTAGTTTACTGACACCTCTTTAGTATGACAGTGTTGTTTAGGCATCTAGCCTCTCTGTTTAAATTGACTTTTTTTTGCTAATTATTCAGTACTTGCATGTATCTTCATTTTTGGCACCAATGTCAAAACTCCCCATCACTGTTTTGTCAATAAAAATATATATTCTATATATTATTTGCTATCCATTATGTGTAGGTAGTTATTTGTGTATAATTGTGTGTATGCGTGTGAAGTAATAAGAGATGAAGAATTGAATATGATTAAAATATTGTTTTCATCCCCAGCCAATGTGCGCCGAGTGTGTGTCCTTGATTCCACACTGCTTCGCATTGTGTGAGAGCTTCGGGCTGCCAGATCTTTCATTCTCATGTCTCAGGTAAGTGAAATACTCTCATTTTTATTTTAACCTAGAACACATTCCAGAGATTTCTTCAAAACAGTTCTTCAACCATTTAATTTCCTGTGATGGTTCATTCGTCCCTGAAACAATTTAGTTCCAATGCTCGTGCAGTTAAATGCTAATGAACACATCCATCATGTTATGAAATGGTTTTGTTAATGATTCCAATTCATTACAAAGATTTATACAAGTTTTCCATAAACATATCCATCATTTTATTTGCAGAAGGATGACAAGACACGTGGATCGTTTCTGGACCCAGAAGACATTTGCCAGCTTGACCACGGAGATGCTCGAGAAATGCTCCCAAGATGTTGTGGATATATTGGTGAGTCTCTAGAAAGATGATGATGATGATGATGATATGGATGATATGGATGATGATATAGATGATGATATGGATGATGATGATATGGATGATGATGATATGGATGATGATGATATGGATGATGATGATGATATGGATGATGATGATGATATGGATGATGATGATATGATAGATAGATATATGATAGATATATCGGTATTTATTGAACAAAATTAACAAGACTGTAGTCCGAAGACTAAAATGCCTTGCGTACATGAACATATGAACATACATGAATAAATAAATTACAACACAATAAAAATATAATTTAACATCAAAATACAACAAAATGATACATATTTATGAATGCAATTGGCAAGAAAGGCACTAACATTAAAAATGTGATTATTATAATATGCATATTCTCATTTAATTTTAATTTTACTATAACAATAACAAAGAACCAATTTACTAATTCGTTGCTTACTTTTAAATATGGATGATGATATGGATGATATGGATGATGATATGGACGATATGGATGATGATATGGATGAGGACGATGTTGTTGATGACAATGAATGAGAATGATGATGGTGGTGGTATGATGATAGTCATGAGGACGGTACTTATAATCTTGGTGTAAGTAATGCTGCTGCTGCTGATGATATTCCTGTCTGTAAAAAATGTACACCATGTCGCTTTCTTTCTTTCTTTTCTTATTTATCATTGTTTTTCACATTATTTTGCTAGACAA
Organism: Echinarachnius parma; assembly: GCA_037951105.1. NCBI lineage: Eukaryota > Metazoa > Echinodermata > Echinoidea > Clypeasteroida > Echinarachniidae > Echinarachnius > Echinarachnius parma. Next base: position 15,474 of record JBAMJV010003186.1, read on the forward strand.
CCCAGTCAGTGATGGAGGTGTTATTCCAGCTGGATAAGACTAAACACAGCCTGCCTCCCAGCCAGAGCGTTTGGGCGGAACCTGCCAGGGAAATCACCAGCAAGACTCACAAGAAGGTTCTTGGCTTTGCTTCAGCACACATCGCAGACATCCTGAAGATGCCTGAATTTGAGACAAAGTACTTGAAGGTATTAGATATACTGTAGATCATCAAGTATTTCTTAACATCACTTGTTTACACGATATATCTATATTTTCCGATTGCTCACTGATGGTTATTCTAAATCGGCCCTGTTCATTGCAAACAACACAATTTGATCATGACAAAATTTGTGTGAAAATAATTCCTGTTTTTGGCCTTGTTTCATAAAACTTTTCTAATTGGCTGTTGACGTAGTAGTCACAAGAATTGGACAATGCACAACGATTGGAAAGGTCTTATGAAATGGGGGGCTCTGGAAAGGTAGATTTGTATACTTTGTACTATTTTCTGCATATTTCCTATATGTTTGCAGGGTATGGGCTGGAGGAATGGCATAATGGAGACACTGTTCAAGAAAGTTGCTACCGGCCTCAATATGGAGAATGGGGAGGAGGTATTCCGGGCCGAGAGGGCGCTATTTATGAGCGAGTCCGCAGCCGAGGAATGGAACCCGGTAAGTTGTGCCATAAATCGCTCTGTCGAGAATAGATAACCCTGGACAAAATTATAGTTGAAATGTTGTTTTTAACAATTAAACTTGTCTTAGCAACAACCTGTTTGTAGCAGCCATCCTGCCTATAGTGGCCACCAAAAGTGAAAAACAATGTTATGGAACCTATCTGTAGGGGTCGTGTGTCTACAGTGGCTAATTGTCTTGTTTTCTCTAGTTGGTCACTATACACAGGTTTGACTGAATGTGCTTCACATTATTTATTTGGTATTGATTACCATTCAAAAGATAAAACATGATACAAGTATTAAAGAACTATCGTCATAATGACAATATACCTACTAAACAGTTTCATCTTGTACACCATGCAAAACTACTTACAACCCTATTTTAAGAGCCTTTTTGTAATTAAATACAAATTTCACTAAACAAATTTTTTTTCTCCAGGATGCCTATGCTGCTTTTGAGAAGTTCCATGAAAAGTGCTACAGCTTTGTGGTGAGCAACGCCAGCTACTTTGTGCACACCGAGGGATGGAAGAAGCTGCCTGTCGCACTCCAAAACAAGATCAGAAAAGGTAAACACGTGCAATGGGTTCTGTGATTCCGATCGTTTTGAAACGGACAAACGGTCGGAACCCGATATTCCGATAAAAAAAAAAAAAAGTATTGTAAACTCCTTGTTAATCCTTCAGAAACTTGAATTGAATTGAATTTCACATTTATTGGTAAATTTGCCATTAAAAACATTACAAAGCAATATACAAAATATAAAACAAGTGTATAGGGGTCACAGGCTTGAGGAGGCAGAGTGACCCCTAGTAAAAGCAGAAAATACATATAATACATCTGATTACAAAATATAATATCTAAGTATAAAACTCACAGAATACAATTAATTGATTGATTAATTAAGCAATGACTTAAAATAATTTAATAAATAAAGCTAAAAAACAACACACATCCCTATAGAAACCCATGAGACAAACTAACAAAACAAACGACAAGTATACGTGATAATTACGTCAAAAAAAGACTGGGAAAAGGATTTTTGTCCAGTTAAAACGATAGGAAAAATTATATTACTAATTTAAAAATGCAGTACATATATTGTAAAAATACAAAGTTCAATTATTGCATGGTCAAACATTTCCGATATTTTTTCTTAAAATTATTATAAAAGAGACATTTTAAATTTGCTGGTATTCCACTATTCCAAATTTTGGTTCCTTGGTTTTTAATTAATTGATTTTGGGCACGTGATGGCCGAAAAATGGGTGGGTAAATATGAGAGTGGTTTCTTGTATTTCTTGAGTGTTTTTCAGAATGCGTCACAAAATAATTAGCAAAAGCAGGAGGTAGCATATTGTGTTTATATTTATACATGAATATACCCGTTTTGTAAGTAATCATATCAAGGTAAAGTATCTAGGCGTTTAAATAATACATCTGTATGGGCCTGATGATGAGAACCAGTGATATCCTGGTAGAGTTTTGTCTTCGCGATGTCGCAGACGATGAAATCGGTGTCCTCACCTGGCTTCTCGGTGATCCCATGAATAACCAGGCAATTCCGCCGCGAGTACTGCTCTAGCTCCTCCAGTTTTCCCTGGGCTTGATCGACCTCTTTTTGTAGTTTTTCTATTTGTTTGTCCCTCTTTTCAATTTCCAACATGAATCCTTCATGCAGAGCCTGGCTTAGTGGTGGAATAAGCCGGCTAAGGAGTTTTTTTAATCACTGAATGCTTGAATGATGGCATCAGCCATGTTATCTAATGGATTGATTGGTGCGTTGCTTTTGTTTAGACCCCCTTCAGTAGCTCCCAAACTCTCTTTCGGGTATTGTCCAGTTGTCAGGTGACGTGACTGGCGTGGTGGCTGGTTCCATGCACTGGGCCGATTGTGTAGTAGGCATTATAGAAAATAGTAGAAATAGTCCTAAAATGCAGCTTTCTTGTTCAGAATTCCTGGGTAAGATATCTATGTTCAGATCGGTTGTGGCAAACACGCACTGTGTTGAGACAAAATTCAAAATTTAGTCCAGAAAATTAAAGCATTTGTCGATTACGTTGAGAGCGTAAAAAAAGTATGTCCTCGCAGCTTCACGTCACATCATTGATATGTTATCTCTTTTATCTCCTTCAAGGATATAAACAAATATATACATTGCAACATTTTACAAACTTGACTCGATAACAGCAAATTGAAAACAAAAGTTAGTGTTGAGCATTGGTAACTGGCACACAAGAATGCGGTAATCGTGAAGTTTTTATGTGATAATAATAGTGGATACTTATAGAGCACACGTTCCGTCTATCAGCGCTCGCGGCGCTTTGGGAATTTTTAAAAGAAAACAAATACAGACAAACATACAAAAACAAATTAGAGTACACCTTTTGTTCAAATAAATAGGTTTTCAACAGAGTTTTAAAGGTATCTAAGGAAGGTGATTGGCGAATTTCAATGAAGAGATCATTCCAATGTTTTGGCCAAGGTATGAGAATGAACGATCTCCCCATGAGCGTTTTACTCTGGGTACTTGTAGGGATTGCGTGTTAGACTAGCGAAGACTATGTGAAGGTGTGTACATTGTGATGCTATTTTGTAAGTAGGCAGGGGCAGATGAATGAAGTGAATGATATACAAGTAATAGAATTGTAAAGGTGATGCGTTTCTCAACAGGAAGCCAATGTGCGAGCTATGAATATAGCACTTCTTGGTACTGTTCTTTCTAATCTAGTACGAATTATGAATCAATTACTGAAAAGACTTGTATAAGTGTGATGTTCACCACGTCTTTTGCTATTCAGCTGTCCCATATTATCTATAAATCATAATCAGTTTGTATTTGCCTGATTGACCTTTTGCCATACAGTTGTCAAAAGTGAATCTTGAATATCCACATTAATCATTTTACATTTTCATGATTTTTCTTTTGCTATTCAGAGCGCATGGCAAAAGTAAACGCAGAACATCCACATTAGATTTGATTTGATTTGATACAATTTACTTATTTCCACACTTTTTCAAAACAATAACATGTAATAACAAGTACAAAGTTAATATGAACAAAGGTACAATTAATCAGTGAGTTCTTTTCATAATATTTATCATTTTGTTTGCCATTTAGCTGTCAAAAATCAATCTTTTCCAGTATCAATATATTTTCCTGATTTGTCTGTTGCTGTCCAGATGCAGTGTATGTGGATGACAGTCTTGGGAAGGCCAGCAAGAGACCAGTGCTTTCTAGCTCGCAGAGGGTAAGATAAATCATTCAATTCATTGTTTTTGAAGCCCTCTCTTTGTAGAGTGCTAAAGTGTGATGTGATTAGACAGATTGCCCCAGAAATGCTAAAAAGAGCCCTCATAAATTTGCACAGAGTTCAATGCAAAACAAATTTAGAGTGCTATTTGGTGCCATTGGTTTCACAAGGTATTAAAGTCTCATAACCCCTTGCCTGTACAAAGTGGGGGATTGCATAATCTTGAAGGGAACAGGTTGAAAAATACCCAATTCCTTTGAGAATTAACTTTGAATATACTGTGAAAAATAATTTTGTCCTGGGTAATGGTGTAGCTATTCATCGTCATGGGTAATGGTACAACAAAAATATATAAAGTCATTACATCAGTATAGACTATATGGTACTCTATGAGACCTCCAATGCCCTACTATTTGTACGATTGATTGTGGGCGAGTATTTTGTTATTACATGGAAATGAATGCAAATAGCATAGCATTACATTACATGATTATTTATATGGTGCATTTTTGAAGTGTTAAAAAGCGCAAATAAGGGAACAAATATTGTATGGCTGTTAAAATATTTGTGAAGCTTTGTAAAAGGAATTATTGTGGTATGGAATTATTTTTAATAAAACTGAAGAAAACAAATTTGGATGCAGAATTAATTGTGATACAAGGAAAAGCTGCGGCAGACAAAAGATTTCATCAAATTCTACAGCCTTTTTCAAGCTAACTCAGATGAACCATCTGGAACCCAATCTCCAGACAGGTCTCGGCAACATCATCAGTATAACTCGTTCTGCAACAGCTCATCATCTACCTTTACTGAATATAAATGTTCTGGTTTTTACTTCAAACTAATTCCTTGTTTTTTTTCTTTCTTTCTAATACAGCCAAAATCAAGCCAAGTCGGACGAACCAGCTCAAACCCACTTACCAGAACGGTTTCAGCAGCTTCTTCAACATCATCCTTGTCATCGATAGCATCATCAAAATCATCATCCGTTTCTACCAAGCCAAGAGGAAGGGGTGCTGGCAGCAATAGGGTAACATCATCATCAGTGTCGGCAAGAGCAGCATCATCATCTGCATCTGCAAGAGCAGCATCATCTGCATCTGCAACATCTGCATCTGCAAGATCAACATCATCATCTTTATCTGCAAGACCAACATCATCATCTGCAAGAGTAACATCAACATCTGCATCTGGAAGAGCATCATCATCATCTGCATCTGCAAGACCAACATCATCATCTGCATCTGCAAGAACATCATCATCTGCATCTGCATCCGTTGTACCATCTTCATCCATGCGATCAAGAGGCACAGGCAGAGGGACCCTGAGGAGGGGTGGTGCTGGGGCAAGAAGTGGAGTAAAGAATGAGCCTTCTTCAGGACCAAGAACTGGTACTGGATCATCGGCGTCATCTCAGTCTTCAACATCATCTGCATCAGCAAGAGCAGAATCATCATCTGCATCCGCGGTAGCATCTTCATCCACAAGATCAAGGGGAGGAGGCAAAGGGACCATTGGTAGGGGCGGTGCTGTGGCAAGAGGTGGGGTCAGGAATGGGCCTTCGTCAGGACCAAGAATTGATACTGGATTATCATCTCGGTCTTCAGCAACATCTGCATCTGCGTCATCATCAGCTGCAAGTGTCAGTGCTGGAAGCTCCAAGGGTAGAATGAGACCTGGTAGCGGGCGCAGTGTAGGAACAGGGTCTTCTTCCACAGATGGCAAAAGTGCAGGAGCTCCAGGTACAAGTGGCAGAGGAGCAAGAGCCGGATCTACACGGGAACGACCCAGTGATAAAGGGCAGAGTGTAAAGTCTGGATCTACTGGGGACAGGGTCAATACTGGCTGGACCAGTTGGAGGAGGACTGAATCTTCTAAAGAAGCACCAAAGAGTGGTCCAAGCACCAGTTGGAGAAGGACTGGACCTACCACAGGAGGTACAAAGAGTGGTCCAAGCACCAGAGGTCACCCGAGACCTGGTACTGGACATGGTGTAGGAACTGGATCTACCAGAGAGAGACCTAAAACTGGCACTGAAGAAAGCTCAGTGAGAGGAACCACACAGATGGAACCTGGTGAAGATAATAGTTCATCAGAGAATACTGCTCCTATACAGCCCGAAACATTGTCCACACCACCAACAGAAAGTGTATCTTTACCCTTAAGGAGCATAAGTGGTTCTTCAGAAGGGAGTAGTTCATCACCAGGTACTGCTCCGATGCTGCCATTGTTCACAATGCCATCAGAAAATGCACCAATATCCACTAGGAATGGGAGTGGAAGTTCTAGTGAAGAGAGTAGTCCATCAGGTAATACAGCTCTCAAGCAGCCAGAACCACCATATAAAACACCATCAGAAAATGCACCGATATCCACAAGGAGTATTTCATTAGAGGATACTGCTCCAATTCAGCCTGAACCATTGTCCTCAACACCGACAGAAAGTGCACCTGTGTTCTCGAGGAGTAGAAGTGGTTCTTGTGAAGGGAGTAGTTCATCACCAGATACTGCTCCGATGCAGCCGGAACCATCATTCACAACACCGTCAGAAAATACGAGGAGTGGGTCTGGTGAAGGGAATAGTTCATCAGATAATACAGCTCCCATGCAGCCAGAACCATCGCCCACAACACCATCAGAAGAAAGTGCACCTGCATCCACAAGGAGTATTTCATTAGAGGATACTACTCCTATTCAGCAGGAACCATTGTCCACAACACCGTCAGAAAATGCACCTATAGCCGCAAGGAATGGAAGTGGTTCTAGTGGTTCATCAGAGGACACAGCTCCAGAGAAGGTGGAACCATCATCCACAACACTATCAGAAAATGCACGTGTATCTACAAGGAATATTTCATTAGAGGATAGTGTTCCGATTCAGCAGGAACCATCATCCACAACACCATCAAAAAATGCACCTGTGTCCACAAGCAGCAGAAGTGGTTCTAGTGAAGGGGGTAGTTCATCAGAGGATACAGCTTCAGAGCATGTGGAACCATCTACAACAGCATCAGCAAATACAACCATTTCCAATGGCAGTATAATTGCATTGTCTACTGAAGAGAATGATTCATCTCCGGATTCTGCTCAGATGCGGCCAGAACTATCATCTACAACACCATCAGAAAATGCACCTGTGTCCACAAGGAGTATTTCATTAGAAGATAATGCTCCGATTCAGCCAGAGCAATCGTCCACAACACCATCAGAAAATGCACCAATGTCCACAATGAGTATAAGTGGTTCTTCAGAAGGGAGTAGTTCATCAGAGGATACCGCTCCGGAGCAGGTGGAACTATCGTCCACCACACCGTCAGAACACGCACTTGTGTTCTCAAGGAGTAAAAGTAATTCTAGTGGAGAGAGTAGTTCATCAGAGGAAAATGCTCAAAGGCAGCCAGAACCATCATCTACAACACCATCAGAAAATGCACCGACATCCACAAGGAGTATTTCTTTAGAAGATAGTGCTCCGATTCAGCCAGAGCAATCGTCCACAACACCATCAGAAAATGCACCAATGTCCTCAATGAGCATAAGTGGTTCTTCAGAAGGGAGTAGTTCATCGGAGGATACAGCTCCAGAGCAGATGGAACCATCATCTACAACACCATCAGAACATGCACCTGTGAATACAAGGAATGGAAGTGCATCTAGTGGAGAGAGTAGTTCATCAGAGGATACTGCTCAAAGGCAGCCAGAAGCGTTCGAACCAAGAACGGATAGCATCCATCCAGCATCCTAGGTGATATCCCAATAAATTTCCAAGAGCCCTTGATAGTTGGAGAGGGGCTATGGGTAAGGATTAAGACAAAGTAAAGTACACATGGTATCTTTGAATACCATTTGAATAGCATACTCAAATGTTCTAAAGACATGTTTTGCACAGAGACTCAAAAGTTGAAGGCGGTAATTTTTGTTTCGATATCAATGTCATCAATACGATATTCATTATTGAAATAACAAAAATTAACATTTGTGAAAATATGTATACTAATGGTTGCTTTTTTGATTGATTCTGATAAACTCTCTATAAATTATGTCCCACAATAACAATTTTATTTTGAAAAATGGTTGAATCTTGCAGGCGTCTCAATAGCACACTCCTGCATTAACTTTTGCTATTTAAAGGAATAGCATGCTAAATGAGATGTACAGATATTTTTCAACCATTCAAGCATTGGTTTGCAGAATGATAATTTGTTAAAATGATAACTTACATGTTTTAGGCACTAAAACCTAAGTTGACTAGAACGGTTAACAGGGAGCATCGTGTAATATCTTGATTGCACCTTAGCTCATCCAGGACAAGAACTATTTGAAGGTGAAATTTCCCTCATCAAATTGGCAACTCCTAATTGATTGCTACCTTGTCAACACAGTAGGTGGAACGTATTTAGTAGTTAAAATTTAAAGACAAACATCAACTGGTTTGCTGTGAAGTTGCCAATTCAAAAAGTGACAATGCATTGCCAATTTAAAGATTATCTATACCATACACCATACCAGAGCGAATGATGGGGTAAAAACTTTTGTTTTGTTTTTTGTTCCATCTAATTTGTTGATAATGGTAGTTAGCGAGTCATTTGTATTGCTCTTAGTCTTACTTGCCTTCTCCCCTGTGGTGTTGCCGTTGGTGCGTCTTGTCTTCTTTGTGCTCCATTGGTTCGCTGTCGAAGTTCACTAAATATGCAATACTCGATGGAACAGAGTATTTGTATAGTTTTCTTCCAAGTAAAATTATTTGTGTGCAGTAAGAATTTTAGCCAGGTACCCATCTGATTTGTAGTCGTTTGGTATTTGTTGGCATGAATCTTGAGGTCTGCCCATTTTTTCTTGACCTCCTCGGTTCTTTGTGGGCTGCCCGACTCCTCCTGGATATGAGCGACCCCCTTTTCCCAGAATTCGTTTTTACTTCTTCAATTGTACGTGTGGGCCGCCCGACTCCTGGATGTGTGTCACCCCCTTCATCCAGTACTCTTTCTTCCTTGCCTCTACCTGCATTTGATAATCCATCAATTTAGAGGGACATTACAGGAGCTGCGGAACCGGGGGGGGGGGGGGGGGGGGCTGCACCCCCCTTTTTTTGCTTAAAACAATAAAATACTTATAAGCATAAAATATCAATTATTATAACAATTAAAATGTGATCAGCCCCCCACTTTCAAAACCTTTCCGCGTCCCCTGCAATATCAGTACTTCCAGGTAGAGTTATTTGTTTTTAAAGCTGTTTTTTTGTTGGAAGCTTTGGCAGAAACTCACATGAGTGTGTTCTAGCTGAGTTCCCTGCCACTCTTACAGTTCAAATATCTGGCAGCCTCCTGTAAATGAAGTAAGGTCATCCAGTGTTCTACTATTGATATCTTCTCAGTCACTCTTTCAATGTAGTCTGGACCGTTCATCTCTTCCAGTGACTTTTGGACGTCCCTCGGTATATTGGACCCTAGGACTACCAGGTACTTCCTTCTTTCTAGTTTGGACTGGTGTGTTGATTTGGTCCTTGACCACTAGGAATCCAAGACCTTGGAAAATATGGCCGAGAACAGTCATTGACAGCTCTATGTATCCCAGGTACGGAATGTCTGAACCTTGGGATGCAGAGATCTGGATGATTGATGACACATCCACTAGCTCACAATCCTGAGTTAGATTTTCCTTGTGGAAGCTCTCTGTAACAGTTGATACTTCTGCTCCAGTGTCAATCAAACATCTTACAACTGCATCCAAGCTTGAGGCATACCTCTGGATAATCGCCTACCGCTTTCTTGATTATAGAGCCTCTCTCTTAAATTGTCTCGCCCACCACATGGCTCTCGGTAGCAGGTCAGCCTAGTTTGACGGGTCGCGTGCGGGTGGAAGTGTTGGGGTCAGAGATCTTGCCTCGGGTTGCATGGCCTGGGGGCAATCCCGTTTGAAGTGTCCAGGTTTGATTGCAAGTCCAACACGTGCGTGGTGCCTGGAAAGGGCGTCTTTGTCCACCTGGTGTGGGTTGTTGCAGTGTTTGTAGCAATGTTAGCAGAGACTGGATCTGTTTCTGTTGTGCTGCTATCTGCTCTACCTGCTGACGGATAGTATCTTGCGACCTATTACTGGCAGCATGCACCCCCTGCATCGTCACACCACGTTTTTCCTTCCACTTTCCTTGGCTGCCCGTCACATCCACCACTTGATCCCTTGTGTCGAAAAAAAAAAAGTCTGGACGGTCATATGCCAACCGCCTCAACTCCATTTCCATACCTTTGTCTCGCACAGCCTGAGCAAGACAGCTTTTCAGTTGGGCTTCCCTGCTGGGGATGAACGATGGGTCCAGGGCCGCAATCTTGTCATATAATCTGACAAGCTCCAGGGAACAGGATGTTACGTCCTCTTCATCTCCTTGGTGGCAGCACAAAAAAAAACGGCTTCCCCAAACACCTGACCCATAGCCTTCCTGTTTGCAGGGAGCTCAACAGCAACCCATCCAATGGGATTGAAACAGTAATTTTTATTTCCAGAGACGGTCTGAAGGATATCATTCCGTAGATTCCAGAAGAGGACAATACTCTTGGGATTTCTCATCTCATTCAGCATCAGGGTGTTGGCACGGGCTCTCAAAGCATCAAACATCGTCAGGATGTGCTCAGCAGGCAAGTACTGCGGAGCCATCGCCTCCTTCATCAGCTGGTTGACGTTGCGATACTCCAGATAGCCGTGCTGGAGTCCAATTTCCTGCGCCTTCCGCCACATTGCCTGCATCATGTGGAAGCTGCAGCCCTTCTGGTTTACCTGCAAATGACAAACTGCAAACTATCCATCCATACAGGCTAGCAATGTGGTCATTTGCAGTGTGGCATCATAGATCCAGAGGGTCAATGTCCTCATGCCCATTGTTCGGCTATGTTGGGCATCTATACATGCATAGCATCGACAACTCTGGCCTCTTCTGGCTCTGTCCATGCTCGGTCCTATGTCAGCCATACATATGTCTGCTTGACTTGAACACGGATGTTGGTTCCCCATTATTTATGTCCTTGCTCATTTTGTACAGCAAGAATTCATCTTGGCGGTCTGTCTGGCGTTTAAATACGCACAACGCATCAAGACTGCTGCCATGAGAATTTTGCAGATATTTTTGACTTGGCATTGTTAAGTTTCTTCATATCTACAAACTCTTCTGCAACACTAGCATTCCAGTCTATGTCATATGATGACATGAGGGAAGTCATCTTCGCTTGCTCAAAATGACTGTGTATGAACTGTTCTTTAGTTTCTTCACTAACTCTTCTGGTGAAGTTTTCTTCAGTTTTGCCACACAAGTATGTTTGCCAGTGTACATTACAACAACTTCACCGTGGCTATACTCCCAAATCTTTTGAGCAGGACATTTTGGTGCGACCGCTTCCTGGTGTGACATAATTTGCATATCAAAACAATGCCATGTTTCTCGAATTGTCCTCGATTCTGCCGCCCATTCAAAGAACACTCCATGTTAATGCCTGTTGGGGATCTACTGCCTTTTGGCAGTTCTTCTGACACCTTTGAACTCTACTCTTGAACTAGTTACCCAAGTGACACATGGTCGGCCATCTTGTGACACCTTCATCATATTTTCTTTTGCGCGTTGGAGCAGAAACTTGCACAAGTCATCGTCATCATATGGGATTGAAGATTGCTCTTCACAGTTATCTCAGTTTGATTGGTGTAGCATTTTTCTTACATCACCTCTACCAGTGCCTTCTTCTGGTTCATCTTCATCACTCTCAACTATGTCCCATTCTGTTTCCTTTGCATTTGATTTTGCATCTAGAGTGTCGTCAGTTTCATCATGTTCATGCCTACACTTTGCTGACACTGTGGCACCCCTCTGTTTGTACAGCCTTATTTCTATTTGTTCTTTTTTTGTAGGTTATCATGGACCATTTTGTAAATGTTCCGCACTCCAGCCTTTGAGAACCTGCACTTTTTCACAAAGTCTTGATCCGTAAGAATTGAAGGGGTCAATTCTCTCCTCAACAAAGTGAGCGCCTCTTCACAACAGGACGAGTTGTTTTACGTTTTGAGGGAGGAGTCCCAGAACGGATTGGTCCAGTATTGGAATCATCATCTTCTTCAAAAAGGGCAGCAGCTACTTCTTTTGCAGCTAAAGGAGGGTTATAAACAAGAACTATTAATTAATCTTTAAAAAATGTAAGAAAATAATTACCTTCTGGCTACAGTGGCCTGCTTTGCCGAATAAAGCAGATCTATTTTTTCGCGACGAAAGCTGACAACTCTTGAACTTGTTGAAGAGTCAGGTTTTTGTTTTTCTTTCTTCTTTCCCCTGGGTCATTTTCCATCTTCTGTGTAAGGGAGGTGTAAAAAGAATTAGATTCAACATTTACTCAGAGTAGAACAATTGAATTCTTGTAATGATAAAACCTACTGTAACTAGAAATATCACTGAATGTGATAATAGGCCAGTAACCCTATGTCAGCCATATGTCTGCTTGACTTGGACACGAATATTGGTTCCCCCATTATTCATGTCCTTGTTGTTCATTTTGTACAGCAAGAATTTATCTTGGCGGTCTGTCTAGCGTTTAAATACGCACTACGCATCCACACTACTGCCATGAGAATCTGCAGATATCTTTGACTTGGCATTGTTAAGTTTCTTCATATCTACAAACTCTTCTGCAACACCTTCCACTGCATTCCAGTCTATGTCATCTGATGACACGAGGGAGGTCATCTTCGCTTGCACAAAAAGACTGGCTGATGTATATGAACTGTTCTTTAGTTCCTTTACTAACTCTTTTGCTGAAGTTTTCTTCAGTTTTGCCACACAAGTATGTTTGCCAGTGTACATTACAACAACTTCACCGTGGCTATACTCCCAAATCTTTCGAGCAGGACATTTTGGTGTGACTGCTTCCTGGTGTGACACAATTTGCATATCAAAACAATGCCATGTTTCTCGAATTGTCCTCGATTCTGCTGCCCAATCAAAGAACACTCAATGTTTATGCATGTTGGGGATCCACTGCCTTTTGGCAGTTCTTCTGACACCTTTGAACTCTACTCTTGAACTAGTTACCCAAGTGCCCCATGGTTGGCCATCTTGTGACACCTTCATCATATTTTCTTTTGCGCGTTGGAGCAGAAACTTGCACAAGTCATCTTCATCATATGGGATTGAAGATTGCTCTTCACAGTTATCTCAGTTTGATTGGTGTAGCATTTTTCTTACATCACCTCTACCAGTGCCTTCTTCTGGTTCATCTTCATCACTCTCAACTATGTCCCATTCTGTTTCCTTTGCATTTGATTTTGCATCTAGAGTGTCGTCAGTTTCATCATGTTCATGCCTACACTTTGCTGACACTGTGGCACCCCTCTGTTTGTACAGCCTTATTTCTATTTGTCTATGTCGTTGTACTGAACATCTTTTCAAACTTTAACGGCCACACTACCGCCTCCTTTGCCTGCTTTGACTTGTTGGTACTCGCGAATTTTATGTTCGTAATGTTTCCAGCCAATGCTGATTTTCACTTGAATGGGTCAATGTGAGGGCCTCTTCACATCTGGTGATATGAGGGATGTAACCGTTGCTTGTACAAAATGACTGGCTGATGTGTATGAACTGTTCTTCAGTTCCTTCACCAACTCTTTTGCTGAAGTTTTTCTTCAGTTTTGCCACACAAGTATGTTTGCCAGTGTACATTACAACAACTTCACCGTGGCTATACTCGCAATTCTTTCGAGCGGGACATTTTGGTGTGACCGCTTCCTTTTGACACAATTTGCATATCAAAACAATGCCATGTTTCTTAAATTGTCCTCGATTCTGCTGTCCAATCAAGGACACTCCATGTTTATGCATGTTGGGCTCCACTGCACGCAGCACTTCTTCTGACACCTTTGAACTCTACTTCTTGAACTACACTGGGCCCAAAAAGAAACTTATATTTTTTCACATGGTCATATCTTGAAAGTCTGTCCATGAAAATTAACCAAAATGACACATGGGATTACTTAAATACCCTACTCCAATGAAATGTCAATATCCAAACGGTTACCTTACTGACAGAACCGAAAAATGCACTGCCATGGAACCATTCGCTGTATCACATGTCACAGCCTGGACATTTTGGCAACAGAGTTTAAGGCAGATGAGGAAGTCAAAACAAATTGAAATGAAGGTAATGTCAGTTAACCAAACACAAACATCAATAGTTGGTGTGTCCACCATGTGCTTGGAATCATTCAGTGCATCTGCTACACATGCTGTCCACCAGGTTTCAGATACAGGCTATGGGAGATTGTTCCCCTCTTCCCGTAGAGCTGCTCCAAGTGTGTGCATTAACATGCGGATTGTCCCTTATACTGTGACATGTTTGTCCCGGAAGTTGTTCCATGTCAGTGCTTTTTGCGGTTGTGTCAGTTGGGCAATTGCATGGTTACTGACATGTGTTTAGAGTAGAGTATTGAAGTAATCCTGTGTGTCTTTTTGGTTAATTTTGATGCACAGGATTTTAAGATATGATCATGTGAAAAAATATAAGTTTCTTTTTGGGCCCAGTGTAGTTACCCAAGTGACACATGGTCGGCCATCTTGTTACACCTTCATCATATTTTCTTTCGAGCACTGGAGCCGAAACTTGCACAAGTCACCGTCATCATATGGGATTGAAGATTGCTCTTCACAATTATCCCAGTTTGATTGGTGTAGCATTTTTCTTACACCTCCTCTACCAGTGCCTTCTTCTGGTTCATCTTCATCATTGGTTGACTAAGACCCATTCTGTTTCCTTTGCATTTGATTTTGCATCTACAAAGTCACCAGTTTCATCATGTTCATGCCTATATTTTGCTGACACTGTGGCACCTCTCTGTTTGTACAGCCTTATTTTTATTTGTTCTCTTTTGTAGGTTATCATGGACCATTTTGCAAATGTTCCGCACTCCATCCTTTGAAAACCTGTATTTCTTTACAAAGTCTTGATCTGTGAGATTGAAGGGGTCAATTCTCTCCTCAACAATGTGAGGGCCTCCTCACAACGGGACGAGTTGTTTTACGTTTTGGGGAGGATCGAGGCCCAGAACGGATTGGTCCCACATAGGAATCACCAGCTTCTTCAAAAAGAGCACCAGCTACTTCTTTTGCAGCTTCCTTGGCAAACTTTATTTGCCTCTTTCTTGATTTCTCTGCCAACCTTTGTTGTGATGGTCCTCATCCTAACCTTCAGCCCATTGGCACAGTGATTCATACAAAAATAGAGTCCTTGAGGTTTTAGAAGGAACTTAGAATTGACATTTCTGTAATAGTGGTGCACTAATTGTTATACTGAGCTCACTTTTGATCACTAAACCACCAATATTTGACATATAATTAATGTCATGATAAATTAACTGCATAATTTGTCATTATAAAATGTTCCTTACTTGGAATGTGTTGGTGTCCAACTGCTTGATGTCTGGCTGTCTGCTGATGTTAGCAATTCTGATGAGGACCAACGCTTCATGCAATGACGTACACATGACGGTGGTCTGTCATGGAGGTAACTTGGAATTTGGGGATCATATGTCCGTCCATATGCAGTACTGCATTTTACATTCGCTATGGTGTACCTAAATGGATATGAGAAACATTAATTAGAATTAAAAGTATCATACTTCTGCCTTGCCAACCATGCTCTCTTTGGGAGAGGAAAAGACAATGACCTTTGACTTGGAAAATCAAATACTACAGTATATGCTTTTTATGAAGGACACTAAAATAACAATATTTTTTCAAAGACTCCCCAGTTTTTTAAGTCTTTGTAGATTATTACTTTGCTTTATAGTTACATCTGTTATAAGCGAGATCATACTGTACGAGTTAGTTGGCTCTTGGTAGTAGGTCGGCCTATTTTGACAGGTCGTGTGCGGGTGGGAGTGTTGGACAATCCCTGTTGCAGTGTCCAGGTTTGATTGCAAATCCAACACGTGTGTGGTGCCTTGAAAGGAGGTCTTTGTCCACCTGGTGTGGGTTGTTGTGGTGTTTGCAGCGATGTTAGCAGAGACTGGATCTGTTTCTGTTGTGCTGCTATCTGCTCTACCTGCTGACGGATAGTATCTTGCGACCTATTACTGGCAGCATTCACCCCCTGCTTCGTCGCACCACGTTTTTCTTTCCCAAGTCTGTAAAAGAAGATAAATGATTCCAGATATAAGCAGGTCTTCGCTGGTCACATCTGAGCCATCATGCTGTTGAATGAATGCAGGAGACAAGTCTGGAGTAGTGGGCTGACAAGGTACTCATGGAAAATGGCCAAGAGAGGAACACGACACCAAACGCCGCATATTTTGATATTGTGGCCTCTGATATCGTCAATACTGAAGCCAGACAACCAATCTGGTGTCATTTTGTACCCCTCCCCCTATCTGCCTGATAAGACCAACAATGTCTTTAATTTGATTGTCTCCTGTTGCCATACTTCTATATCTCTGTCTTTGGAAGACGAGATAGTAAAAGTATCACCAATGATTTCTGATATAAGCAGGTCTTCGCTGGTCACATCTGAACCATCATGCTGTTGAATGAATGCAGGAGGCAAGTCTGGAGTAGTGGGCTGACAAGGTACTCATGGAAAATTGCCGATTAGAGGAACACGACACCAAACGCCGCATATTTTGATAGCCCCCTTTTCCTTGTCGGGATTTCAAGGAGCAATTGGCCCTGTGAACGCAAAGTGCGAGATGGAGTGTATACAAAATACGCTTTTCAATCGGTAACCAATGTAGATTTGCACTGAAGCGTCATTCTGGAGAAAGATGTTGTGGCCTCTGATCTCGTGAACACTGAAGCCAGACAACCAATCTGGTGTCATTTTGTCCCCCTCCCTCTATCTGCCTGATAAGACCAACAATGTCTTTATTTGATTGTCTCCTGTTGCCATACTTCTATATCTCTGTCTCTGGAAGACAAGATAGTAAATGTATCACCAATGATTCCTGATATAAGCTGGTCTTTGCTGGTCACATCTGAGCCATCATGCCGTTGAATGAATGCAGGAGGCAAGTCGGGAGTAGTGGGCTGACAAGGTACTCGTGGAAAATGGCCGACAAGAGGAACACGACACCAGACGCCGAATATTTTGATAGCCCCCTTTTCCTTGTCGGGATGTAGATGTGTCTTTGGTCAGCAGGTACAGGACAAACCCGGTAGAGAGCAGCAATGCATGTGGATTAATTTACCCCAAGTTAAGTCAAGCTATAAGCTAGTAACACAATGCTACATGGGAGTCTATATTGTAACGCGAGACCATCTGAACACAAACGTTGGTTCCCCCATTATTCATGTCCTTGTTGTTCATTTTGTACAGCAAGAATTCATCTTGGTGGTCTGTCTGCCGTTTAAATACGCACAACGCCTCAAGACTGCTGCCATGAGAATTTTGCAGATATTTTTGACTTGGCATTTCTTCATATCTACAAACTCTTCTGCATTCCCTTCCACTGCATTCCAGTCTATGTCATCTGATGACATGAGGGAAGTCATCTTCGCTTGCACAAAATGACTGTATGAACTGTTCTTCAGTTCCTTCACCAACTATTTTGCTGAAGTTTTCTTCAGTTTTGCCACACAAGTATGTTTGCCAGTGTACATTACAACAATTTCACCGTGACTATACTCATAAATCTTTCGAGCAGGACATTTTGGTGTGACCGCATCTTGTTGACACAATTTGCATATCAAAACAAAGCCATGTTTCTTGAATTGTCCTCGATTCTGCTTCCCATTCAAAGAACACTCCATGTTTATGCATGTTGGGGATCCACTGCCCTCGGCAGTTCTTCTAACACCTTTGAACTCTACTCTTGAACTAGTTACCCAAGTGCCCCATGGTCGGCCATTTCACAAAGTCTTGATCTGTATAAAGATTGAATGGGTCAATTCTCTCAACGATGTGAGGGCCTCTTCACAATGGGACGAAATGTTTTACGTTTTAGGGGAGGAGGCCCAGAATGGATTGGTCCATCATAGGAGTCATCAGCTTCTTCAAAAAGAGCAGCAGCTACTTCTTTTGCAGCTTCCTTTGTAAACTTCATTTGCCTCTTTCTAGATTTCTCTGCCAACATCTGTTGTGATGGTCCTCGTCTTAACCTTGACTGGCCAGTACTGGATACTCTTTCCACAACTTATTAGTCTGGTAGGCCTTCCTCTGCACCCTGACCAGACGCCTCTCTTCCCACAACTTGAAGAGTCGAGCCTGATTGGTCCGGTCTGCCTTCCTCTGCACCCTGACCAGACGCCTCTCCGACAGAAGTCGCACCTGCAGGGTGGAAAACTGTGCCTCCTTGAACATCTCTGCAGCAAGCAATTACACTCCAAGGCGCTGACCCAGCGCCAGCCTGTGGTGCCAGCCTTCAACATCGTTGTTTGTACCCACCGCTCGGGGGAAGACTGACCACTGGGCCACTTGGAAAGGTCCGTTTAGCCACTGTTTCTCGATGTACAAGAAGAACTGAAATTAGAATCGAGAAAAAACAACACTGCTCTGGATTCTCTTCCCACAATTTGAAGAGTCTACTCTTCCCACAATTTGAAGAGTCTACTCTTCCCACAATTTGAAGAGTCAAGCCCGATTGGTCCGGTCTGCCTTCCTCTGCACCCTGACCAGGCGCCTCTCCGACAGAAGTCGCACCTGCAGGGTGGAAAACCGTGCCTCCTTGAATAACTCTGCAGCAAGCCGGTACACTCCAAGGCGCTGCCCCAGGCGACAGTTCATCCTGTGGTGCCAGCCTTCAACGTCGTCATTTGTACGCACCGTTCGGCGGAAGACTGTCCACTGGGCCACCTGGAACGGAACGATCAGCCACTGGTTCTCGATGTACAAGAAGAACTGAAATTAGAATCAAGAAAAAACAACAATATAATAGATTTAGTAAATTATACATACATCATATATAGAAACTTGACATATTGATCACCAAATGCTATGAATGGGGCTTAGCTGGATTTCTCACCTCATTCAGCATCAGGGTGTTGGCACGGGCTCTCAAAGCATCAAACATCGCCGGGATGTGCTCAGCCGGCAAGTACTGTGGAGCCATCGCCTCCTTGAGCTGGTTTATGTTGCGATCCTCTAGATAGCCGTGCTGGAGTCCAGTTTCCTGCGCCTTCCGCCACATTGCCTGCTTCATGTAAACACTGTAGCCAGACAACCAATCTGGTGTCATTTTGTCCCCCTCCCGCCCTCTAAGCTTCTGAGGGTTCACCTTCATGACCATCTGGTCAACATGGAAGTTGAAAGCCTTTATATCCCCTTGTCTTCTTCACATTGTAGGCGCAATGTCACACTCTCTTCATTGGTGTCGGAGTCCATGATGGTTTCAATTAGCAACTGCACCAACCAGGAATAATAGCATTCAATAATCTGCAATTGAAATGGGCAATTTGCCCTTGACTTTTTTCCTTCTTCCCTTCCCCTATCTGCCTGATAAGACCAACAATGTCTTCATTTGATTGTCTCCTGTTGCAATACTTTCTATATCATTGTCTCTGGAAGATGAGATAGTAAATGTATTACCAACGTCAGTGATGCTCTGATGTTGGGGTTCTTTGTCATCGTTGTCTTCAAAGTCGGACAGTTCTGTTCATCATCAAAGAAGCCCATTGCAAAATTTGAAAGGGACAATACTGCTGTAAGCATGTAATCGTCATCGGTAATGTCATTAAACAAACTGTCTATACCACTGTCTCTGGGTGATAAGATTGTTAGTGTAACATCAAAGTCAGTGATGCTCTGATGCTGGGGTTTTGACTACATGTAAACACTTTCTGTGAATTCCATTCTAGTTATAATCTTGTGAACATTTAACCTTAATCCATATGACGGATTCTGAGAGAGTAGGCTGAATTAGCGAAGAACAGTCGAAAATAGAATTCGACATTAGAATACACAATACACATACCATGATAAGCACCAAACTTCTGATTATTTGAGCTTTTTGTAATGCTAAAACATTTATATTCTAATAAGTAAGTATTAACAAGATCAGGTGTATCCGTTTTAGTTTCAGTAAGATATATGTCAAGGTTTTGAGTATAAATCCAATAGTCCGGTGACAAGTTTACTCTTTAATCCATAAACATTGAGGCTGAGTATTGAAAGTTTTGAGAGAGGGCCGTGTACTCCCTAGTTGGAAACTTCGGTGAACAGGCCAGACTGCTTCAGCTTATCTTCGGACCAGCCAAGCTGATGGAAAAGGTCATCCGGCCCATGAATGATGTGTTTTCTGGGTGGGATCTCCTTTTAGCACGCAGTGCACCTTGCTGTCGATCGTCCACGTCTTCTCCACCTGGTCGTCCTGCTTCACCGCTTGTAACAACTTGGCACGGCCAGGTGCCAAGTGCTCCATCACTGTAATGTACTTGTGCCTCGAGTCCCTCAATTTTCTCTTGTTGCGGAGGATGTCTGTCCGCAGATCTTGTTTCTGATACTTCTGGCCCTTCGGTCCTCCACTGAATCAGCAACACCTTCTGGATTCTTTCCCACCACGTGATCTAGCTCCCAGAACCGTTCAAGTTGTTGAAGCAGGGCATCCTGCTCTGTCCGGGTGAAGTGAACGTTTTAGCCAGGTTGACTGTCCGATGCACGTCGTGTGGATCCCATCAGGGTCCATCCCAGAAGAGAGCGTATAGCGTAGGGTTCCTTTCGTTTTCCCCTTCGCTGCTCTGCTCTATAACCCAGAAGGTTTCTGGTGTATCTCCTCCAATCAGCAGCTTGACTTCTCTTTAGCTGATGGTTGGAAATTCAATTCCTTGGAGATGATTCCATTTCTTTGTGTAATTCCCGTCCTGAATCAATGTGCTGGAAACGGGTAGGGATTCAACTGACCAGACACGTGAAAAGTCAATTTCCTTTTGTCATTTAGGTTCTCAACTGTAAGGCTGACTTCTAGACCCTTTCTCTATATATTCGAGCCATTCACTGTCGTCAGCTCAAATTCCTTCTCACTTCCTGTGATTCCAAGTTCCTCAATTAAACTTGCTTCACAAAGGGAGATATCGCTTCCTTCGTCCAGTAAGGCCCATGCCTGTATGTCCTTCGTTTGGCTGCGTATGCGCACTGGGACTACCCGCAGGCACACCTTGTGGGTCGTTGTTGTCATGTAGTTATTCCCGAATTGGAGTTTGAAGATGTAGGTGAAGCAGGGTGTGGTGCTTCTGTGACTGAGAAAAGTTACTTCTCAGTATTTAAATAGTGGGGAGAGCGAATAGACTGAATATTTGAAGGATTTAAGTTCGCTTCAGGGAAATCAGTTACGAAAGAGGCTAGAAGCTAGAGTAATTAAATTATCACCAAAAGAGACTTTATTTACACAATGAATATTAATAATAAAAGGCACATGATAAGTCTCAAAAGGTGTAGCCTAACATAAAAATACCTAGCCTAAGAGTTCTGCTTAACAAATTAACTTCAAGGAACATCAAGACGAAGGGAGTGAAGTTGGTTGATGCATGTTTGGTGCAGTTGTAGGCTTGCACCAATGGCTGAACATGCTCCTTCCAATTTGCCTTGAGGGATGGGTGAAGGGTTCCTAGCATATTGAGGGGGTAGCGTTGAACCTTTCGGTCATTCCATTACCCTAATTATAATTTTGTGAACATTTAACCTTAACTCAAATGACGGATTCTGAGAGAGTAGGCTGAATTAGCATAGAACTGTCAAAAATAGAATTCGAACATACTTCGCCAGCTGCCTATAGATGACGATCGGTGATGAGTTTGCCAATCACCAGTCCCAGATCAGTAATCTTCTGATGGACCCTCTTGAACCCTTCCAGTTCCATGTGGGAACTGTTCTTGACCTCATTGCTCTAAAGATTGAATCATATTTTTGGTAGGGGGGGGGGGGGGGGGGGGGGGGCGGCGCTTGCCTCTCTGTCACCCATGAACAAATGAAACAAATTTAAGTTTAATACTTACCAGGTTGAAGCCATTTTTTCTGTCTCTCGCCATCCAGGCTGCCGTGTAGACATTTGGGAAACAGCTCGCTGTGACCTTCATGAACACCTTGGATATGATTGGACAATGATGTACACTTGGCAACGCGCAGCTCAGGCTGGTCCACAGGGGTCGATGATGCAGTCCAGTATATATGATTGCATATGCTCTGCTCCCACTGGCCGACTCCTTCGCATCCTTTCTTCTTGGAGAGAGCATGGATCTTCTTCCTGATTCCTAATACAAATGATAAATATATAAACATATAAGCAAGATAAACTCCAATTTTACAGAACATCATTCATCTTCATCAGCAACAACACAAATTTCAATGCTAGATGGAATTTTGTATTTTGTTTCTGACATACTAAATGAAGTACACATCACACTGACTGATCAGATAAGAACATAAATTACCTTTTGCGATGTGCCATACATCGTATTGGTGCTCGATCCCTGGAGCGGTCTCCCGAACGTACTTTGCCAGCTGCATATGACGATCGGTGTCAACAACCTGACTACCTCGTTATAACAGGGTTTCCATGTATAATGCACTAAGCTAAAGGTTTTGTAAAACAAGAAGTGTTACAAGCACACTTTAGAAGAAGTAGTTTAGTCAAATTCATCTCCAGCAAAGAAATCAATTACTGAATGATCTACATGCACATAAAACAAAATGAAACATACGTAGAAAAAAAAAATGGCGATGTGTTTCATAAGAAACATAAGTTCAGAGTTCTTTTGAAGCCAATTTATTTTGGGACATGATCGTCCCAGCATTCACTGCACACTTCTTGGTCGCATCTAATGCAAATTTTGTTAGAGCGTTTCCTCGCATTTTTTGTGCGATCGGAACAAACAACGCAGTCCCGCTTCTTGCTCTTGGGAAGGGTCCCCATCTTGCATCCGCTTCGTCTCTGCTTCCTCAATGGACCAGGTTGGTCAAGTGGTGCTTGGATTCGTGCCATCCTTTCTTGCTCCTCGGTGCCCAATATACGACACAGATCAGGAGCATTAAGCATTAAGCTCCTGAAATGGTCTCTCTTGGGAGATGGGCATTTCCTTTAGGCGGAGTTCTAAAATTTTGATTACATTTTTGTTTTAACTCCTCTTTTGAATCATCGCATCCTTGCAATTCCCATGAACTATTAAACGGCAAAAGTTTTTTTTACAGTGTATGTTGGCCCTCCTGTCTTTTTTTTCTTTGCTTGGTAAGGCGACCATTTTGTTTTGGATTGAAGCTTCCTGCAGCACCACTGCCATACCTAAATTCCTTCTCTTCTCTCCTGTACAGTTATGTATGAGTTCCTACTTTAATAGGATAATATTAATTGATATTTGGACACTGAGATATGACACATGTGTACAGTGTACACCAGGAGAAGTACTGTTGTTTTATAGTCCCCAAAAATCCTTATGGAGCCATCTCCTTTGACGATAGGAACAATGGGGGCTGCCCATTTGGAATACTTGATGGGCTCAAGTACCCCTCCATTGACTAGGCGATCGATCTCCTGGTCGACACGCTCCTTTAACTCGAAAGGAACTGGGCGCGCTTTGATTGGCTCTCAGCATTTTTTCCCCCTCTTCTTCGATTGATAGGATATCCAGGGCTTCAAAGTTAAGCATGACTTCGATGTGTCTTATTAAGTCACATCCAAAAAAGAATAGTACAGTTCGGTCAAACAAAATTTGAGTAATTAAAACTTGTAAGTTATCATTAAAAGCTAACAGTTGTAATACAGTGATGCTGAGATGGTGGTAAGCATATAATCTGTTTACTGGCGTTAAAGGGCCCTTTTCATTCAAAAAGCAGCCATTAGCACAAGTTTCATCAAACTGTGATTTTAAACATGTGAATGTGATGTTTGGTTAAACAAATTATTCAATAGAGAGATCATCAAGATGAACAGTTTTAAAACCATTTTGGTATTTAAGGAAAGAATGATATTCAAAACTTGACTGTTATTCTGTGTTTTGTCTGGTGTAAATGTTGGATATGTATCTATAACAATTGTATTTTACCTGTGCATATAGTAACTTGATATAATCTTGGTTAAAAGTAAATTGGAAGAATGTACAAGCTAATGGTTTATATAGTTGTTTTGCAATTAAAGAAAACTTAACATCCAGAGTGACAATAGAGCTACTGCCATCATATAATTCAAACAAAACTTGTTTAAATTTTAATGATACTATTTTTGGCACATCAGTGCATATTTTTCTAGATATATGATTAAATTATTGTGCACATTTTTGTATAATTCATGTTTTCAACAGGGCTTAATAATCACTATTACATTGAATTGATACAAAATTGCATTATTTTTGTCATACTGTATACAAATCAAAAGTTTGTTGTCATCCGAGACAGATGTCGACGTCTCCAATGTTTTAAAAGGATCTAGTAATCTTGTCCAAA
Organism: Echinarachnius parma; assembly: GCA_037951105.1. Lineage (NCBI taxonomy): Eukaryota > Metazoa > Echinodermata > Echinoidea > Clypeasteroida > Echinarachniidae > Echinarachnius > Echinarachnius parma. The sequence continues at coordinate 39,764 of JBAMJV010003186.1, forward strand.
TCCGCAAAACTTACTTGGAACTCAAGTGGTTCTCTCATTACCTTGGTGTATTTGTATTACCAGTAGAAGCATGGAACAGGTTTCTGTTTTTCAAATTGAGAAAATATTCTAATTTGTAATTATCCTGTGCTATGAGAATAGCGAATATCACTTTAATTTTTCGCTCATTACTTGGCCATATATATTGTGATATATGTTTTGAATATGTGTATATATATCTGTATATATTTGTTATATTGTGCTAAATGTGATTTTCTTCAATACCCTACGACAGGGTGACATGAGAAATAAAACATTGAACATTGAACATTGAACATTGAACATATGATATCCATTTAATGTGATATTATCAAACATTTCTTAGTGGACATATCAGATCACAAAAGTACACATTTTATCAACCATTCATCACTTTTTGCACATGTCAACAAAGTCACTAGATCCCTTGACCTGTTGCTAGATTTTGCAATCCCTAGAGTTATTACAGGACCCACCAGGGGGTGTATTCTGAAAACGATTTTAAGTTAAAATTTATTGTATCTACGTCACTAAAATATTAAACTGTACTTATAAGGAACAGCGATTTTCTAAAATATATTTTAGTGACGTAGATATGATGTAGGTACAAGACAATTTTAACTCAAAATCGTTTCAGAATACACCCCCAGGTTTCCCTTGGCAAGGGGTTAGGTGTGGTAGAATTTTAGACTTTGCATCTAGTTTTGCATTACTGTAAATCTTTTACCGTACCATTAATATTATCTGTGTGTTTAATGAACTTGCATTCTAGTGTTATTACTGTCGTATTTAGCCAGTGCCGTACTTAAATTGTTTCAATCATTATATTGAGTGTTTAATTATGTGGAATATTCCCGGGGGGGGGGGGGGGCACTCATGTATAATGTAAGACGGGTATGTGCCGCTTAAAAGACCCCCTTTTTCACACTCAATCACAGCTCTAAAGATACCCGATTTTCAAAACTTTCCGCTCCATAGACCCTCGGAATGACTTGGCTAGGTAGTTGAGTAGCGACAATCCTTTATTCTTCTTCTACCTAGTTTGGCTCCATAGACCCCCGGAATGACTTGGCTTTGTATTTGAGTAGCGCCAAATCCATTATTCTTCTCCTAGTTCGGCTCCTTAGAACACAATTTGAGCCTTTTTGAGGGTTTCCGTAGGTATTTGGAATCTCAGAGTCTATGCATTTTGTAGTTTTAGTCTGCTCCTTAGACCCCTTAACTCCCCTTTCAGGGATTTTGTAGCTCTAAAGACCCTATATTTTGTGCGTTTAAGGGATTTTGTAGCTCCAAAGACCCTATATTTTGTGCTTGTAGTTAGCTCTTCAGACCCCCATTTCAGAGTTCCGTGCGGCACACCCCCGTCAAAAAATAATTTGAGTGCCCCCCCCGGGGGAATATTATGTGTATAATTGTCTGAAATATTGAAATTGTGATTTAGTATGAGATTTTGAGTAATTTGATATGCTTAAAATATAGTTCAAACTTCAACCAGTGTCGTAGTTGTATGTTTTATGTAGTGATTGACCAACATCATATGTGTAAACTAAAGTATCTGTCATTGTGCATGTGATTTCATTCCAAAGTTTTGATATGGCAATATTTAAATTTATAGTTTACAATGTTGCAATATGTTTTATGATTATAATATTATATCAGTTTAGCATCAGAAAACATTTCATATTATTTTAGATTGTTATAATTCTTTATATTCAATGTTTTTCTACACATTTTTATAATTTGAATATATGTATATGTTTGTCTAATGAAGTAATATATTGAAAATGTTTGCTTTACGTTTTGTCAATGAATAAAACAAATAATTATTTTAAATGTCACTTGTTGAAAGAGGTTTAATTCTATTTCTGAAAGAATCTGAGAGTTGAGGTGTAACAGAGTCTTAAGAGTTTATAAACATGTATGTTTGTTTGTCCGTGCCTTGTGTGTGCCTATTTGTATGTGTGAATGTATGTGTGTATGTATGTTTGTGGTGTGGTGTGTGTGTGTGTGAGTTTGTATTCACCCCTATACGCAGACATACCTCCAACCAGAGACTTCCAATTCCCTGCTCCAACCAAGGCCGTCATTTGCCGCCCCTATTGCAAACGGATCCTAATTCAATTACCATTCATATGAGGGCAAGTTAACAATATGAAGAAAAAACCCATTGGGAACATCCTCCGTTGGGCACAAAGTTTCAAACACAATGGCCCGGATTCACAAAGGAGGTTATTATGAGGTGCTGCTCGTAGACAAGTAAAACAATTTATAATTTCTAACGATATGACTGTTAGTGCTTGCTAACCAGCAAATTTCACCATCTGAGAAGATAAACATTTATGTATTAAATTACAAAAACATTTATTAGATTATTTATTTATCAAGTAATGAGTTTACATTTTTCCCCCTCAGTTTACAAATGGCACTCCATAGATGTAGAGCATGGTTTAAACCATGGTTTGTACAAACCGTCTTTGTGAATCCGGCCCACCATGTGTGTCCTCAATTGACATACACAAAAGTCCTTGGTTGGGTGTTTAATTATTATTAATTATACACACAGGTCCACTGTTGTTTAGTAATTTTCCTAGATTGGGTGTGCGTGTGTGTGTATGTATGTTGTATGTGTGCAAAAGTATGTGCACTTAATTGTGAGCAAGTTGTTTTGCAGCAAAATATGTTTTCATCTGAGAAAAAATCAACAGGACCATCAGGCAGCAGTATAGTCTCCCTTTTTTTTGGCTTGAGTGCCCTAGCTTCTGCACCCCCACGGGGCCCCTCCCCCCCGGGGGGGGGGGGGGGGGGGGGGGTACTCACGTATATTGGGTATACGGGGATGTGCCACTGGGAAGGGTGACTTTTTCAAGAAAGATACTTAGACATGGGTCCCCTTTTCATCAAAAAAATCCTTAGACATGGGTCCCTTTTTTCATATTTCCCCTTTTTTATACAGGATTTTGGGATTTGCCGATGTGAAATGGCCAAATTTTTCAAGCTCGCTACGCTCGCTAACTTAAAACCACAAAATTTGCGGGAAATACACCCAAAACATGCCCCACAGGCGAAAAAAAATCCTTAGACATGGGTCCATTTTTCGCAAAAGGACCCTTGGATGTGGGTATGGGTTTGGAGGTCTCAGCCGCACACCCCCGTCCGACTATAATCTGAGTACCCCCCCCCCCCCCCCCCCCCCCCCCCCGGGCCCTCCCCCTATATCCCAAAGGTGCCTGCAGTCATATTATAAGATAGTATCAACAGCATTTAACTGTTAAACTTATCCATAATAAGCCCATTATTATGAACACGAATAGAAGTTGAAATTTATAATTCAATTTACAACCATATTTTCTTGAATCCAAAAGACTACTCTCTAAAATTACATTGGCAGGAATATTTATTGAAAGTGGAAGCAACCATATTATTTTCAAGCAGGATGTTTTTAGATAACAATGCGTGAGGCTACGTTACGCCGGGTCTGTCGGCCCAGCGATCCGGCCGACGATGTGAGGCAGCTGACTAGTGGACGCGGACGTGCATGAGGTACTGCGAAGCTGAGGCTGCTTCAGTCAAGAAAGTAGAAAGACTGTACCTTTTCTTTGGGCGATAAATGTGAGTAGATCATACTATGATTTATTACAAACTTATAATCAAAACAAAAAATTGATGTCTGTCGAAAGACAAGTAAATTTGTGGTATTGAAACTGAAACATAAACTAAAGACTCGTTAAAAAGTTAATTGGTCTTGGCCACTGGACGGAATCCCCAGAGGCTGTGGCGCCAGAGGTTTGGGGAGAGCTGTGCGTCACGTCATGCGTCATGGACATGGGCACCTCTGCATCGCAAGACATGACAAGAATCGGACTTTGATTTATAATATTAAATTTACAGGATGGACATGAATAAAGTGACATAATAATCAACATCAACAAGTTGATTGCGGTCGCTACTAATGCTGTAACTGACCTTGATGATCGGATCGTTTGATCGGATCGGCAAAATTTTATCGATCTTCGAAATCGGATCGTTGATCGGGATCGGATGATCGGCTATTCCGATTTTTTCTGCATGATCGGAAATCGGCAAAAACGGTCCGATCATGTATGATCGAATCGTGATCGGCATGCCGATCCGATGATCGGTTACAGCACTACGAACTATTCCCCATTCACCCTGTACAACGTTGGCTGCAGCTCAGCGCGCGATCTCATTGGCTGCCTTGCTCATGACGTAGCTCCTCGGTGCACATGCCCGAAATCAGCTTTGCAGCTCTGTGTAGAATATCGCATGGAGGTAGTATCGATAGCACGCGCGGGCGCAATTGCGGGCGGCCACGATGCCCACCCCTTCTCAAAGTATCGTGAGCGATACTACACGCCAGCATCTGAGACAGTACAATTCCATGCATATTACAGCGACTGCTCTCATACAACCACAACACAGGTATTATACATAGACATTATCAATCTAGAAACATCCACGAACACGATGCGACACCGACGGAAATTCGTAAGAATATCATGAAAAGTATACTACTTAGCCGAAATCACAGTAAGACCAAGGTATCGTATGGGCTTTCCGCTCTTGAACAGCACTTTCAAAAAATCGTGAAAAAATAGAAGAAAAGTGGAAACTAGGCCGAGGTTTGGTACCAGATGAAGCACAGTTGCAAGCGGAATCTTGTAGCACACACCACACGCAGGTGTAGGGGTAAGCTAGTGCGCATGCGCATCCATTTCAGTCATAAAAATCGGCCCGATGCTGCCGTAGTAGTGACGTCACGTAATTAGATGAATACGTCGCTCGCATCGACGAAACCCGGAAGCCATCCGTTCGTGCAATAGTTCGTAGTGTACAGCAGGGCAAGGAAGAAGAAGAAGTAATCGCGTGCGCGTGAGTGTGTAATGACTGTGAAAGTTAGTTAGTGAAAGAATGTGTGTGTGTTCACAGTCACTCATCACTACACTGACTGTGCCTGTGTTGTTTTTGTTTTAGGAGCCATCTACAAAGTATGTACGCAAATTATTGTCCGAAATTGATCCCCCCCCCCCCCCCCCCCCCTGTACGCACTTGTTATGCATGTGGTTGAATGCACATCTACTAGTAAATTGGTCCAGTTGACTGGACCATTTACACGCAACATATAGGAAATTGCTATATCAGCGACTCTTATACCTGATGCCATCTACGACAAGAAATCGCGCAGGAAGCTTGCTCTTGAATACTAGTGCATAAGTATTCAGACGCGTCCGTTTGCGCTCTCAATCCCGGAGTGTTCGCTTCGCGGCCTGCCTCGCTCGCCGCGGCGTGCCGCCGCGACGAAACACGTGTTATTCTATGAGAGACCGATCTTCTTTGCGATGGGATTTTATAGCGCGGGGTGGGCGTGCACGCTTCGGACGTAATAATCGATATATGAAGGGCGTATTTACTCAAAACACACGTTTACTAAATAGTCTCCTTTTAAGAATTTGAATAGTTTACCTTCCGATTTCATTAAGTCAAGTATGATCAAATTCATCCAAACTTGAAATGATACAAATATGAACGATGATGATCAGAATCAAATTAATAAAATCCGAATGTAAACTATTCCTAGTCTTAAATTGAGACTATTTAGCAAATTTGTATTTTGAGCAAATAGGCCCTTCATCAGGGTTCATACTTTGTGTACATGCTTACCACGATTCAGGGTGTGCAGCAACTACTCATTTTTTTTCCAGAGAAAAGGAGCTCAAATGTTACGATTCGGATTTCAAAGGACAATAAAAACAGCATATTTGGTAAGCATAGTAGTTTAACTTTATTAATGTTCAAACAAAATACATGAACCAAACGTTTAAACCAATAAATAAGAACAAAACGTTTTCAGTTTTACTTCAACACGTCGTCAAATCTTGCGATGTTACAACCATTGCTAATGGACCTATGTGTGGTTGAATGTAGCTTACGCATCAGCGTGAACCCCCCTTGTGCGCACCCCTGGAAGTCGAGAGGCTCACGCTGCTGCGTACATACTTTGTAGATGGCCCCCTTATATTTCTTTTGTGTGTCACTGAGTCTGAGCTGTGTGTGTGTGTGTGTGATTATTGAAGTAGTGTGGTCACGTCACTGGATGGATGTTTCTATTTTGTCTTGCTTACTGTATGAGTTATGTGTGTGTGTTTTCTTGTAATACTTATATGGGGAAAGAATTAAAGGACAGATTATTGGATTGTTGCATGAAAAACACTACAAATTACAATCATCAACAACAACATATTTGTGAAATTATACCCTGGGCCAGCAAAAATGTACAAAAGTCATATTTTGAAGCCCGATCAGGCAAGTAGATTTTCAACCCAACATTGACAAAATGAGAAAAATCAAGTTTTCTTCCATGTTATACTTCATAATTTATAATGACAGGTTTGATCAGAAAAGAGTGATATTTTGAGTAGTAAAAGGTTTAATCATGAAATCATTTTTCGGGCTAGTAAATTTTCTTTTGGCCACTAGAAAAAGGGAATACATTATTTCACTGTCCCGACTGGGCCACTGACAAAAAAAGGTAATTGTGGAGCCCTGCTTGAATGGTTTGTACCATGAAAGATTTAACCAACAAAAATTCAAATAAAAGTTTATAATTTTACAATGCAACTTCTGTCTTTGATACTACAGATCAACTGAGACCCCCTAAATCAAGCAAAATGGCTGGGACATTGTCTTTAAGATTGCTGACACTACAACAGATCAACAGAGTCCAAAATGCTTTTTGGGGTAGAACGCTCGGCAGTATTGCATCCAAGAAACCCCAGTCTTCAAGAATGATGTGTAGCTTACACTCCAGCAGCGAGACTGGGCTATCATCACACGATGGTGTTTGGTCGTTGCAACGTCAGTCTGCAGCATGCTTTCACTCCTCTGCTGTTCAACAGGCAAAGAAAGGTTTGTCTTTCCCTTGACTTTGGAATAAATATCTTTATTACAGCTGGCTTTAGCTATGGATAGCTACAGGGCAGAGGGGAGGGGGCAGCCTCTGGGGGGGAGGGGGAGGGGGACGGCCCCCAAAATAATTTGAAAAAAAACATAAGGGGAAAATTTCTTTAAACAAAGAAATACAGGACAGTAGATTTGCATCTATCGTTTGTTTTTATGCCTCCGCCAACGAAGTGGCCGGAGGCATTATGTTTTCGGGTTGTCCGTCCGTACGTACGTCCGTCCGTCCGTACGTACGTCCCGTTTTCGTTCTCGCGATATCTCAAGAACCGGTTGACGGATCAATTTCAAACTTGGTATGAGTGTACATATTGGGGTGACAATGATCTGATTAGATTTTAGGGGTCATGAGGTCAAAGGTCAAGGTCACAGGACTCAATATATATACAAAAATGCCTCGTTCTCGCGATATCTCAAGAACCGGTTGACTGATCAATTTCAAACTTGGTATGAGTGTAGATATCGGGGTGCCACTGATCTGATTAGATTTGGGGGGTCATGAGGTCAAAGGTCAAGGTCACAGGACTCAATATGTATGCGAAAATGGCTTGTAATGGCAAAATTTCAAGAACTGAATGTCAGATTTCAATCAAACTCGGTACCTGAATGTATCATGAAGAGTCAACGTAGCCATAAAATGTTGGGGTCATGAGGTTGAGGTCAAGGTCACAGGACTCATTATACATGCAAAAAAGCTTGTAATGCCAAAATCTCAAGAACTAAATGTCAGATTTCAATCAAACTTGGTACCTGAATGTTTTTTAGGGAGCCATCAAAGATTGGGGTCATATGGTCAAGGTCACAGGACTCAAAATATATGAAAAATATTTTTAAAAATTAAATCAGTGCATGTTAATTTGGGCTTGATATTAAAATCGTGTGATAGCGGAGGCATAATTTTCGATTGCGCGCAATCGAAGATCCATCTAGTTTCTTACTAGAAATGTTCACTTGTCATCACCACTTATCACACACTAGTTTAAATATCTGTTAACCCGTTGCTTACGGGAACCGGGTGGGCCATGTACAAAGTCTATGGGGATTTCATAATCTCCAAGGGAATGGGTTAACAGAGATGCCAAGTAGTACGTTTTTGCCGTATTTAGTACGTTTTTTTGATGTAAATACGGCAGTACGTTTTCTAAGAAAAAAATATGTTTTTTGAAAAAAAAAGAAAAAAAAAATTATTTATTTATTATTATTTTTTTTTTATTTATTTTTTTTTTTCCCCCCCCCCTTCTTCTCCCCACCATATAGTAACGGAGGAGATGGCAAAAAGAATTAGGTTGAACCCTGAAAACTATTATTAAAGTTATAAATTTGAAATATATCACAAATAAAAATTTAAAAAACTCATAAAACGCTGTGTGATTGACTGAATCAACTTTTATATTAACGCAAACGTAAAGAGTATTTTTGCTGCACGAAAATAACTTCGCGAAAAAATATGATTTTTTACCTCATACGTTAGCTGCACTGAAAATACTTATTTTGGGTCCAAAATACTGTTTTTTAGAGCTCAGAATACTTTTTTTGGTTTGTGAAGGTTGGCATCTCTGGGTTAAGCCAGCCCAGTAGGTAATTTTTTAATTGCTCAAGCTTTTGTTTTAATTCTCCAAAGTAATACAAGAATTATTGTTCATGTTGGTTTTTTTCCTAAAAAAGGTAAGAAGCACAAGCCTAAGGTGGATGTAGAAATGTCTGCAGATGAGGATATCCTGAATCTGGAGGAGCTGAAGAAAGACTTGCAGAAAGCCATAGATGCCTTGAAGGAAGACTACACAAAGTCGCTATCCATTAGAACATCACAAGGTAATGTTCCAATCAAGTACTGTGTGTATATATCTTGTCCTGGGGTCTTAACCCGTTTCCTTCGGGATTCTAAAATCTCCATAGACTTTGTACACAACCCATTCGGTTCCCGTAGTCAAGGGGTTCATTAATATGAGGAGAATATTTGGAATGACAAAGTATCCTTCTATGGGTTCAGGTTACATGTGACACATGTAATATGGAATTCATATTTCCGATTGCCTATATTTTGTGTTCTTTTATTGAAGAAGAATTAGCTGAAGTTTGTTCCTCTTTCATACAGAATGAAACATCAACTGTGTAATAAAAAATTAAAAAACTGTAATGTTCCAGTGAGATGTCTCAAGAAAGGGAGTACAGAGAACGCCCCTTATATACACGTATTAGGTTTCAGTGATTTGTATGCAGCCCCCCCAGAGCCCCCCAGTTACAGTGCGCGCGTACTGCGCGCAATAAGGAAGTAGGCCGACTTTCAGGGGTGAATGGTGTGCATAATCTGCCTCGGGATGGGAGAAATAGGCGCGCAGATGCCAAAACTTGTAGAGAAGCCCCCCGGTCATTGCGGAGCACGTAGAGGGCGCACTTCCATGAAAGGCTGCCCGTATTTGTGTATACCCAAATCAAATAACCTAAATGGGTTAAATATAAGTATATGACAACATTTACAAAATTGTAAAATGGTATTCTTACATGTATTTTTACACAGGTGCGCTGGATCACATCATGGTTTCCACCCCAGATGGACGGTTCCCTCTCAACCAGCTTGGTCAGATCACAACCAAGTCAGCAAACCTCATCACCGTCAACCTCTCAGGGTTTCCACAGGTTAGTGTGATGCTTCCATCCTCCACAATATCAAGCCAAATTAATACTCAATTTAAATTGAAAGAATCCATTTAGCCCCATTCTTTAGACAAGTTTTAATACATGAATAGCAGTTTACCCCCATTGATCTACAATGAATTGTGAAAGGAAGTTCATCCTGCTCAGAATCCTGAGTGTCTATACAGTTCAATTAAAGCATATATTTTTTGCATTACAGAACAAATCAATAGACATAAATCTATGAGCATTGTGACTTGAGTCGAACTGTAGCACTCGGGAGAATTACACGAGCATTTCTATACCCCGTATGATGTACCTATTGTTTCTTGTTGGAATAATTGTGGGTATCATTTTCTTTCTTGACCATTTGACCAATGGCAGTGACGTAGCTGGGGGGGGGGGGGGGGGGGGGGGATGTGCCCTTTTCCCAAGCATCTGACAACAACAATAACAAACATTAGGGTAAAATTCTTAATAGAATAAAGAAATACAAAGAGTGTGCCCCCAGTAATTTGTGTACCGAGCATGGTGGCTTAGCGGTTAGAGTGTCCGCCTCATGAACGGGAGGTCCCGGGTTCAACCCAGACCGGGTCATACCAAAGACTTTTAAAATGGTACCTTCTGCCTTCTAGCCAGACACTCAGCATTTATAGAATGGAGAAGGGAAAGTTAATCACACGAGTTACCAGAGGACTAGCCCCCTTCTGTAACTTTCGCTACATTTAGTAGACGTGTGACCTAGGGCTATTGAAACGGAGATAGGCGCCACCTTATGTGCCAACATTGGTACGGGAAAGACTTTAACTTTAACTTCAAAGTCTGACCACGTTATGACATTTACCATGGGCATTCAAATCTTCTGTAACAAGGAGAAGATTTAAATTACGGTATGCCTATATTTTCTGACATTAAAGATTAGCAATGCTGTTTTCATCTGTGATCTGTCAGTAATTCAGTATTTCAGCATCAGTTTCACAGAGGACTTTTATGAGACTCTTTGGGGCCTAGTACAAATTAATATCAATGTAGGATGCTATATTTAACAGATTTTAATTAGTTCAATATATTTCAAATGCTTAGGTGACCGAGGCTGCAGCCAAGGCTCTCAGCAGCTCAGGGATGAACTTGAATCCTAAAGTGGAAGGCAACATCATTCAAGTACCAATTCCAAAGTAAGTACAGTCAAACATGTCATAGCGGCCACTTGTCTATAGCAGCCAACCTGTCTATATTGGCCACCAAGCCTGATCCCCTGAAGAGAAAAGGAATGTTATGGAACCTGTTTATATAAAGAGGTCACCTTTCTGCAGTGGCCACTTGTCTTGTTTCCCTTAGGTGGTCACTATACACAGGTTTGACTGTATGTTTAATACAAACAGGTTCCACCATCAATAGGGCCTTGTGGCTCAATGGTTAGAACGCGGATCTTACAATCCAGAGCCCAACTTTGTCAGCTTCTTTTGATTTATTCAATTTATTTCCCGTCAGTTTCCTCTATTTTGAATTTTTATTACATTGAAAGTGTCTCAACACTTTTAAGAATAAAAAGATATACCTTAAAATGGTCTAGTAACATTGTAAAAACCCACAAACTCTAGAGGTTCTCGCAAATTTAATATTCATACTACCAATATAAACATGGAACATGTTTGGGTTTACAGAATTTCTCTTTCGTTGTAAAGATATTTATGATTGAAGTGTTCAGATTTGAAAATCACCCTGGGAGACTAACTGTGTACAAAGTTAGTGCAATGGGATAGAAAATATTGCTTTGCATTTTTGCGCATAACTCGTTCACATGACATTAATTTACCATGGAATTTTCCCAAATCACTTGGTAGACATAATAGATCACAGAAATACACACTTTACTCACCCTTCTACATTTGTTTGCGTATATATCAAAATAGTTACTAGATCCCTTTGACCATTATTCTTTTCAGAGTGACCAAGGAGCACAGAGAGAACCTGGCAAAGTCAGCGAAAGGAATGTGCGACAAGGCGAAGGTCAGTTTGAGGTCAACCAGGTCAAAGTACGTCTCCATGGTGAAGAAGCACAAAGAAGGGACGTCAAAGGACACAGTATTTAGGCTAGAGAAACAGATCCAACAAGTCATGGACACTTACAGCGAAACAGCTGAGCATTTACTCGCTGCAAAGACGAAGGAACTTCTTGGAAAATCGTAATTCTGACTCAAAGAAGGGATTGTAAAGGATAATTCATTAAAACTAGATAAACAAATTTAACTAGTCACAAAAACTGTTGGCAATACTGCTGAGCAGCAACCACGTACTTCAAAGACGATGGAACTCCTTGGAAAGTCATAGTACTCACCTTTCATGCCTTTGCAACGAAGTAGCTGGAGGCATTATGTTATTGGCTTGACCGTCCCTAGTCTCTTCCTTCGTCTCATTCTTATGATTTCTCAAGAACTGATTGACGGATAACCTTCGAAATTGGAACATGCATGTATCTTTGGGTTATGAGGTCAAAGGTCACAGGGTTCATTACTATGCAAAAATAGTATGTAAATGCAATATATCAAGCGCCAATGAACTGGTATGATTTAAGGTAATGAGGTCAAAGGTCACAGGGCTTATTTATATATATGGAAAATAGTTTGAAATCACAACAGCTCGAGAACCTTGTAACATATTCAAAAATAGCTTGTAAATGCAATCACTCAGCCAATGGACAGATTACCATCAAACTTGGTTCCTGTATATCTTTTTGGAGTCAATGGACTGATAAGATTTGGGATCTTGAGGAAAAAGGTCACCAAGCTCTTTATAAATACATGTACAAACAAAAATATAACTTGGAAATGCTATATATATCAAGAACCTGCCAATATATTTCCATCAAACGTGGTACTTATATGTATCTTGATGAGCCTATTTAACCTGCTTAGATGTTGGGGTCATGAGGTCAAGGGTCATATGTTAAAAAATAACTTGTAATCATGATAACTCAAGAACTGTTTGATTACAATCAAACTTTAATTTAAACTTGAAGTCAAATTAGGCTCAATGTAAAAAAAAATCAGTTTGCCTCTGAAGAAGATTCTGCTACGATCGAAATTTATTAACTCTCATTTTATTACACGGGCCATATGTTAGTAGATAAGCATGTTTCAACAGTATTTTGCATCAAAAGAAGATATTGGTTATAACTGCAGTTATTCACCCAGATTGAATAATTATACCAGACATTTATTTTGTACCCACCGCTGTGCTTAATCAAATGGTCTGTAATCATTTGTGTTATTTTTTAAGATTATGTTATTATTTTGTTTAAAGAATACCACCACCAAAAAATAATATTCGTATAAATGAAAGGTAACATCTTTAGTATTCCATTCCATCAACAAGTTCACACAAATATGTTTCCAGAAAAAGAAAAAAAAAATTGGAAAACGCATCACCATTCTAAAGCATGCGTTCATGGGTCTTCATGTACAAGACTACTTTGTCCAGAGCGAACGAATCGCCCGGGATTCTATTGTCTCCAAACGTACGCGTGAATAGCATTGGCCTGTACGGAACCAGGAAATAGTAGTGGTTCCGTAAGTGGTGGAAATTAATTGCTTTGTTTATGAATTACACAACCCTTTCCAAAATGTTGGGTATCTATTTGATATCACAAAACGGTATCAAAACATATAATTATGTGTTGTTCTTTGCCTGGTGGTCCCCTTTAATGTTATATTTCATAATGGGATTGCAAGAGTTTGTGAATTGGACACAAACTAAACAAACTTTTCAAAACTGCCCAAAATCATGATGTGAAAAATAAAATGGAAATGGTTCCAAAAGTTGTTCATAGATTGATGTATGTGTTCAATATGTGATTGAGTTAATTGTTATTGAGTAAATGTTCTGTCTGGGTTGCATGTTTTGTGTGTTCACAGAAAAAATTAGAAAGCATTTTTGGGGGTCTACTTTTCAAGCTCGCCTACATGGGAAGAGCACTCTGAATTTGTTTTTGCATTCGTGAACTCCATGAAAATTTACAGGGGCTATTTGATTATTTTCAGGGGCTATTTTTGGCATTTGGGGGGCTAAATTGCCCGAGCCCCCGTGTATAAGCCAGTTCGTAATTAGACTATGGAGCTTGGGTGACGTCAGAGGGCGTAGTCCGATATTCCATCAACGGGCTATCAACGTACAGTAAAGTGTATGCTATCATGTCATATTACCGGATAATTTTAGTTTGACAGCATAAAACAAACATTAGATGCATAAAATCAAAGTGGAAATTATACGAGCAGCTGCATAAACTCACAAAGAACACATTTGATGTAAAGTATATTCAAGAATTTACCGATTTTTCTCCATATCAACTTTCTTGTAATCATCTTTCTTGTGAATGATCTAGGTGAATCATTCACACGCAATAATGCTACAAGGCGGGCGATAAGCATACTACCCATTCGTACAATGTACCGTTCAAAATTGAACGCTATGTTTTAGGACGCCATCGGCAAGGAAAACAGACGGGATATAATATTTCTTTCTACATGTTGCGCGGTCTTCAAAACAAGAAAGTCGGTAATCATCAATTTATATAAATTGTGGATCACATAAACGAAATTTTGTTTGCATTTGCTAATAAATGGAGAGAGAAATCAGCCGGCAAAAACTGTTTTTGCGTTGGATAGTGCAGCAAGCGGAAGACGATAATCTCCGCCAAATGATATACACTATTATGTACACCTATATACGTGCGTGCTAGCCAGGCCAAGCAAGGCTCGGTGAAATTATTGATCAATAAATATCATCATTACACATGAATAACACATTCTATCAAACCGGTTCTTGTTCTATGAAATAGTACATATTATGCTATTAACCTTTGATGTGGTGAATACAAAAACGATGGGCTTATTTTTATCCTGATCCAGATTTTAAAAACGTAAACAAATAATTCGCATTCAATTGCACGTGTGGCTCCTTTGATTCTCACGATCGATGGAATATCAAAATACCCGGAAGTAAATACGCGCATGCGCAGATTGTAACTACGAACTGGCTTATTTTGTTCACTGTGGGTGTATGTGTGTAGGACTTGGATTGCTATTCTTGTGTGTGTGCGAGCGTGTGTGTGTGTGTGTGTATGTGCGTGCATGCATGCGTGTGTGTGTGCATGCGTGTGTGTATGTTTGTGGATTTGTGTGTTTCCCATTAAAATCAACTAAGTTTGCAATTCGAAAACAATCATACAATAAATGATAATTCAGCAAGGACCCCACCCCATTGAAAATAATCGGGAAACCAAAGTTTAGGCACAAAAATAATACATTAATACACAAATAATACAGCTATACCGGTATTGCCTATTTGAAATAATTATTATAAATTATTTTTCACAGAATGTTATTATTTTAGAACTTCAATGAACTCATGCACTTTCTTAAAAATAAATATTATGAAGTCCTAATTAGTTAAAACATGGATTTAGTGCCTTCATTTAATAAAAAATAATTATATAATTTTACTTGAATTGAAAGAAGAGGAAAGGAAATTTACTCTAAATGATTCTAAATGGGAGCACATGCCCCCAATAACGTGGCAATACAAAAACTGTTTTTTATTCATGTAAAAATAGATACACCACTCACCCCCTCCCCCCCCCCCCCCCTTCAACATAAAAGGAACAGACAAAAGTACAGATATTCCATTTCCAATTGACGGAAAAGAAGTTGCACCAATTATTGCAGTTATAATGTATTAAACGTAGTTGGCGCTATAATTGTTGCCTTGGCTCCGTTGTAAACATCGAACAGTAAAAGTAGTCGCAAATTGTAAGTATTTTTCTGGTATATAGCAGAAGAATTATTTCGTTTGTATTAAGATTTTCCCTGAAATAATAACTATTCATGATTATGAGTTAGTATTGCTTTCAAGTATGTTTGTTTTATTGAATTAACAAGCAGTCTGCGATCGGCTTGTATTTGGGTTCTCAGTATTTGTTATTGTTGTCCCATATACTGGAAAATATGTTTGTCATATTTATGCGCTCGCTTTTTTGTTTTGTTTTGGCCATCCGATCCGTGACTGTGTCCCATGGGCCGTACATGATGATATGAGATGCAAAGTGCCATTAATCAGATTCTGTCAGAATAATGATTGCTATTGTTTCCTTCGCTTTTGTGAATATTTCAGGAATAAAAGTGGTATTTAAATGATTTTTGTGCAATTATGAATATGATATTGATAAGGACATATTTGATAAAACTTCTGTTCAATCTCTTGACGTCTAATTGACTCTTGTCTTGTCTTTAGTTTTGATTAATAATATTGATGTCTAATGATTTCATCTATGACTATGCAAACTGCAATTGCATAAAACACCTGTTTTTTTGTCGTGCTGTGTCAGTGTGCACATATGGAAGTAACTATGATCAGCTCTGTGCGTAGCACAGAGCTGTGAATTACTGACGATCGAAATGGTGTAGCGTTTTTGCGATGAGGTGTTTTTATCACCTTTAATTATAATTTTTTTGTATTTGGTTAACCTTTTCTAGAGAACAAAAGTGCGTTTTATCTGCGCGCTACATAGAAATTATATGAAAAGAATAATAACTTACCTCAAATTGATGATTAATCCCAAACGGCTTCGCACAAATATTCGAAATTGTCCTGTCGCCTCCAAAGTCATCGGCAATGCATGCTGGGATATATAGGCGAGGTTTTATTCCGGTTCCGTGCGTAAGTGGCGATCGGTTGACTAATACATATAAGCCAGGCCACTGTACTCAATGTTAACCTAACCGCCTGGCATATAATATACATCGCTCGAAATCTTGCAGGAACATGTTTGTAGATGGGCGATGAGGTGTTTTATCCTCTTTAAGCAGATTTTTAAAAAATTTTGTTTACTTGTACTGCACCCTAAAATACCTATGTACGACGGCGCTACACAAAATTGCTATAAAAAGAATGATAACTTACCTCAAATTGATTATTTATGTCGATCGTCCTTGTTAGAATCCGGCTTTTTTTTTCGATCCGTCGGCATCGCACAGCGGGATTCTAACAAGGACAATCGACATAAATAATCAATTTGAGGTAGGTTATCATTGTTTTCATAGTAAGTTTGTGTAGCGCCGACATATATGGGGGTTTCTGTGTGTAGTACAAGTAAACAAAATTAAAAAATAATCTGATTAAAGGGGATAAAACACCTCATGTCAAAAAAACTTCTTAATTTCAATCGCCATCTCGTCACAGCGATGTGCTACGCACATCGCTGATCACAGTTAACGACGAACTATCAATCGCTGTGCAGAACGCGCGCACATCTTGGCTCGTACGCCAAAGTTTGACCTGCGACCTCACGCATGCGCACTGTGGACACAAATTCGGATACCATTTTGGAATTTTTGCTTCTTACCACAATCTGGACGATAAAAACCTAATTTTGTGAATAAATACACCGAATGGAGCCTCATGTATCAAGACAGTGGACCATTGATGTCCATGGATAACATCCGTCGTAAGTATAAAACCAGATATAAATTGTATAGTATCTTATATACTATTTTTACCAATAATTGTTACGAGCGGTACACCTAACACACACTTCAATATGCCAGGCTCTGTGCTACGCACAGAGCCTGGTTAGGTTAATATGGAAGTGACTGCCAATTACTCGTATAAGCAACGTTATTGTGACAGTTTAATACTGTATTTTTTGCTGTCCCATATTTGGAGCTGTCCAAATTATGGTTTGCCATACATCTTTAAATTAGCTAGCTTCAATCGTAACAATTTGTCCTCTTATTCTGTTTCATCACACAGGACTGCTCGGTCGATGACAAGTTGACAACAAGCAACACATGACATGATCTTAAGTTAAAGTTTGCAACTCTAGCGAATCATGCAGTCTTCATAGCAGTCTTTAGGATGCAAACAGTCACATCATGTCTGAATCAAAGCAAGAACATGGAGAAGGTGACTTTGAGGATCAGAACTCTAGTAACGTGAAAGTGTATATTGAACCTGCTACACCGGTCCAGAGGGAAAGCGAAGGTGAAGAAGAGTTGGATAGCAACATTATCGCTGAAGATTCCGTCAAGACACCAACCATCGAAGAGCGAAAGGATGAAGAAGTGTCGGGTGACAATAAAATTGCTGCAGAGACTGTAGAAAGGCCGACCCCAAAAGAAGAAGAGGCTGAAAAGGAGAGCGATGATAATGAAAATGCAAAAGAAAGAGAGGATGGAAAAGTTTCAGGTGACAATAAAATTGCTGCAGAATCTGTGAAAAGACCGACCCCAAATGAAGAGGAGAATGAAGAGGAGAGGGTTGATCATGAAAATGCAAAAGAAAGAAAAGATAGAAAGGTTTCAGGTGACAATCAAATCGCAGCAGAATCTGTGGAAATTCCAACCCCAAAAGAAGAAGAGGTTGAAGAGGAGAGGGGTGATCATGAAAATGCAAAAGAAAGAAAAGATGGAAAGGTTTCAGGTGACAATCAAATCGCAGCAGAATCTGTGGAAATTCCAACCCAAAAAGAAGAAGAGGTTGAAAAGGAGAGCGGGGATAATGAAAATGCTAAAGATTCTGTTGGAAAGTCAGAGGAAACAAGCAAAGTACAGGTTATTATTGAACCAGCAACACCAAGACAGGATGAAAAAGATGGTGAAGATGAAAAATTAATTGGTGAGAACTCGGGGACAAAGTCAGATGAAACTGATACACATGTTGGAGATGATAAACAAGATCAAGTGGACATCAAAGTCAGCGGAGAAAAGGGTAATAAAGTTGGTGCACAAATAGTATCTGAAAAAGAAGATAGTACTGAATTAGATGCATCGCTTGCAACTGAAAATGAAAATAACAATGAGGATAGTAAAGATGCATCTACTTCTGATGAGAGCTCAACAGATAATAGATCTGAAAATGTTGCAAAGGGCAGCACTGCAATAAATGGAGGAGAAGGTGCTGATGCAAACAATGGTGAAGGAAAATCCAATGTTCCTGAAGATAGTGCAGCACAAGAAAGTGATAGACCTACTAATGGTGAAAGCAGCAAGCCTACTGAAAATAGAAGTAATGGACAAGATGCAAAAGAGAACACTCAGGAGACTACTCCAAATGTGGAAGCTCCAGAAGTAGTTGTAACACAAGAACAGCCAAACCTTGCCAGCGACGAGAGCCGAGTGAATGAAGAAAACTCTGAAATCAAGGAAGATGCAGCCCCAACGAAGGATACAGCCAGCAATGATGCAAGACAAGAGAGCAATAATGAAATTACAGAACAAAATGAAAACATAAAAGGCACACACGGACGTAAAAGTGCATCAGAAAAGGATAGCGTAGATACAAAGTCTGCTGAGGATGGGAATGGAGAGGTTACGTTTCAAGTCACGACGGACGTCATAACAGAGGACATGACTGGAGGAGCAAAGAAAGATCGAGACGTATCAGAGGGTTCAGTCGGGGAGAGCGACAGGGTGCCGAAAACGCCAGAGAGCGTCGCGAATTCCGTTGATCTTCCCATGGAGAGTCCCTTAGGCAGGGCTAAGAGTAGACCATTGACGGCAGAGTCCGAGTTTGCATACAATGAGCTCGACTTCCCAACGCCCGACTACGAGATATATGGACCGACACCGACAAACCCGGATGGCAGCTCGATGACGCGAAGGCAACTCAGCCCCAGCAAGAAGGACAGGCAGTTAGCGAGCCGGGGAGAGGGTACGAAGAGCGTAACGTTTGCGGATGATGTGAGTAAAGGGAGCGATAAAGGGGACGTAGGGGATGATCAGAGTCTTGAGACACCTGTTCCTGCTAAGGAGGAGGATGGGGAGAAGGGAGAGGAGGGAGGAGAGGAGAAGAAGGATGAGGGGGAGACAGAGGAGAAGGAGCAACCAAAGGATGGAGAAGGCGACCAAGAGGATGATACGGACAATGATGAAGACCAGAAAGAGGTGAACAAACATAACTTTGAAGAAAAAAAACATAATTTAGACCTTTTGTTGCAATAAAATAATGCCATTTACAAAATGTAACCTTAGGACATGTTCCATCAGCTGAACTTTTTGGAGCCAATAATTTCCATATAATTTCTCCATATAAGAGCTCTAATATTGAATTACAAATGTTTACCCTTTTTAAAAATTAAGTGGCATTCTGTCGAAAAAAAATTGCACAGAAGAGTCTTATATTCAAAATTTTATTTGTTCATCGAAGAATGTCATTTTTGCACGATTTGGGACTTGACATTTCGAACATCTCCAATCAGATGCATCTAATCAAGGATGTAATAATTGTGTTTACTACATTGTTTTCCATCAATTCAGGAAGAGGAGGCGACGGACATCTTCCCCACCGCCGTCAGCGAGGAGAAGATAGAGGAGGCGAAGAGGAAACAGAAGGAGAATGACAGCATCACCAGGAAAGAAAGTCTTGCCATCGAGCTGTTTGGGGCATCCAAGTTTGTACCTGAATCTATGGAGGATGTTATCACCAAAAGGGCTTACCAACAGTGAGTCAAATTTGCTTTCCCATGTAATCTTGAAAATGTGTTTTGTTTTGAATGCTTTTTTTGTTTGTTTGTTTGGGTTTTGTTTGTTTGTTTTTTTTTGGGGGGGGGGGGTTATGGTATCAAGGGGGATTAGAAAAGGAGCGATAGCATCACCAGGAAAGAAAATCTTGCCATTGAGCTGTATGGGGCATCCAAGTTTGTACTAGAATCTATGGAAGATATCATCACCAAAAGAGCTTACTAACAGTGAGTACAATTTCTCTCCCATTTAGTAGGGAATGCCTTCTCTCTTTTTTTTTGGGGGGGGGGGGGGGGGGGTGTGGTAACGTTACAGAGAGTAGGTAAAGAATGATACCATCACCAGGAAAGAAAGTCTTGCCATCAAGCTGTATGGGTCATCCAAGTTTGTACCTGAATCTATGGAAGATGTTGTCACCCAAAGGGCTTACCAACAGAGCGTCGAATTTCTTTCCATTTAGCACTGAATGCCTTTTTTGGGTGGGGGTGGGAGGGTCTGGTAAGGTTAGAGAAAGCAGAAAGAATAGCATGACCAATTCACCACGAAAAAAAATCTTGCCATCAAGCTGTATGGGGCATCCAAGTTTGTACCTGAATCTATGGAAGATGTTGTCACCCAAAGGGCTTACCAACAGAGCGTCGAATTTCTTTCCATTTAGCACTGAATGCCTTTTTTGGGTGGTGGTGGGAGGGTCTGGTAAGGCTAGAGAAAGCAGAAAGTATAACATGACCAATTCACCATGAAAGAAAAATCTTACCATTGAGGTGTTTGGAGCATCCAAGTTTGTACCATAATCTATGGAGGATGTCATCACAAAGGGGTCTACCAATAGTGAGTTCACTTTTCTCTCCCATTTACTATTGATTTTTTGTTCGGGTTGGGGGGGGGGGGGGGGGAGAGATGCTAGGAAGGAAGTGAAATTACACTTGATACCATTTATAGAAGCTGCATAATTATCTCTATGGGAAATAAAGTATGTAAATATAACACATTGTCTGTTTGGTTTTTGTTTGTATTAATTAGCTTTGATATGGGCTGCAATCTAGCGGAACATGGTGATTACTGTCGAGCCACCCTCAGCTTTGACAAGGCCCTCAACCTCCTGCCCAAAGAAGTGAACGTTACACTTTGAAACAAAGTAACCATTTTCTTAAGGGAACTAGAATTAACTTGATGGAAAATGAAGTAGAAAAGTACAATATGAAATTCTCTGTTTGTTTTTTGTTTATATTAGCTTTGAGATGGGCTGCAATCTAGCGGAACATGGGGATTTCTGTCGAGCCATCCTAAGCTTTGACAAGGCCCTTAACCTCCTGCCCAAAGAAGTGAAGTTCTACCTGATGCGTGGCGAGGCATACCTTCAACTGTGTGACTTCCAGTCGGCCATCTTGAATCTGAAGAAGGCCTGCGTCCTGCAGCCTGAGAACAGCGACTATTACTCCCGTCTTGCCTTTGTCTACTACTTTCAGGTATTAAGTAATACAATGTCTTATTTTATAGCAAAATCAATCTGGTTAATCATCTCTGAAAATGTTATATTTAGAAGGTTCCATTTAAACCCTTCATAATTTTACAAGATCGTTTGGTTATGAAATGCATTTTATTAGTTTAAAAAAAAAAGTGACTAAAATTGATACATAAAATGTGGCAAAGAAAATTGTGCTCCAGTGCTTGATGACACGCTTGTACATTTTCCCAAATGCCTGTTGTAACTGTTTCATAGTTCATATTGTTCATACTGTTTGAAGTTTCATATTTCATATTATTTCATATTGTTTCTTATGCGAGATTGTGTGTTTGGAGCCACGGTAGAGCATAAAAACCGATTGTCTACATTAGATTATATCATTTGACAAAGTGTTGCAGCGGCACACGAAACGTCATGATCTTTTAGATTCCTAGTTTGACCATACATTGCGAGACAAACGAATATCACTAGCAATATTATTTCCGATTGTTTCATACTCCAGGGTCAGAGTCTGTTTGATCAGTGCCTGTTCGCTGAAGCCCTGGAATCCTTCTCAAGAGCTGCTGAGATGAAACCTGAAATCATTGCATACCACACAAGGAGGTAGGACATTCCATCGTTCTCTCGTAGTTTAACAATATTTTAGATGCCTGATTGGGCAAGCAAACTAGCCATTTGATGGGATTGTACTTGCCCGACACCAATTTTTTGCGGGCAAGTGCTAGTGCATTAGCATAATTTTAAAAGTATTTTTAATATCAAATTTGCCGCATATAGTTATCATAGTATTTCATGTATTTCATGATATGTCATGCTTAGGTGAGATTTTGGTGTTGTAAAGTGTGGTGTAATTTGTGTTCAAATATAATTTCAACAATGAGGAGTTTTAGGATCGGGCCATATTGCTTACAATTTCTTGCATCATACATGTATCTTTGATAATTTTGTGAATATTATGGAATAAATAACGATTTGATTTTTCCCCTTTTCCCCATCTAGCATTGCGTGTCTTGCTGCGTTACAGAGGCACGGAGAGTGCCTGGCTCTGGTGAACAGGCGACTAGAGACAGAGAGAAGTAATCCAGATCTCTACATCATGAGAGCCCGCTTACACCAACTCTTCAGAAATGTGAGTCATTTTGAATTTTTTGTTGTTGATACTCTCACTTGTATTCTTTGTTTTGTTTTCATTTTGATAAGGGTAAATTCATTAGAGTTGGGTCCTGCTGTACCAACACTTGTTATATACACAGGTTCCAAACTCTTGAAGCAACTAGAGGTTAAGGCACAGGATAATCAGAATCCATGCACTCAGGCTGCCGTTTCAGGGCTCCTAAATTATTTTTTTGAGCAAGACATCTAATTCTTGTTTTCTTGTTCTTTAAATAACAGAGTACCCTGTTTTACTATGACCTGAAGGATGCACTAGCCCTGGTCCCGGGTCAAGACGAGGCCCGGACCCTGGTGAAGCCACTAGAGGTTAAAGCAGAGGAGAATCAGAATCCATGGATTCAAGCTGCAGTTTCAGGCCCCCGAAATAATTAATTTGAGCAAGACATCTTATCCTTGTTTCTTGTTCTTCAAAATTGCAGAGTACCCTGTGTTACTATGACCTGAAGGATGCCCTAGCCCTGGACCCGGGTCAAGACGAGGCCAGGACCCTGATGAAGCAGCTAGAGGTTAAGGCGGAGGAGAATAGAAACCACGCCACTAGGTTACAGCTGCAGGGCAAATTCAAAGACAGCTTGATAAAGATCTCCGTCGCCATCGAGATGAATCCATCCGTGCCAGAGTACCACCTTCAGAGGTAACATTTCAATATTTCTCCATTAAAGGGATCTAGTAACTAGTTGACAAGTGCAAAAAGTGATGAGTGATTAATCAAATGTGTATTGGTGAAATCTGATATGTCCTCAAAGTAATGTGTGAAGTTTTGTGTTAAATGGATGTCATTTGGCCAAGTAATGAGCAAAAATGCAAAGTGATATTCGCTAACTCATTGCACTGACTTTGTACACAGTTATAACTTTCCAGTGGATAATTAAAAATCCAAGCACTTCAGTCATAACTAGCTTTTTAACGAAAGGGAAATTTGAAACACTGAAACCTGTTCCACGCTTCTATTGTTAATACAAATACAACACGATATCAGGGAACTGCTAGAATTTTAATTGGATTTTGAGGATTTGGACAATGTTACTAGATCCCTTCAAATCTTTTCTCACTTAAAGATGGGATAATGTCAAAGACTTTTGTTTATCTTGTTCATTGATGTTTTCTCATATGATTTTTACAATTTTTAAAATGGTAATTTGAGTAGGTTATTTTGAGCGAGACAATCGCCTTCTTAGCTTGCCTGACATTGTTTAGAACCTTACACATGGCAATGAAAAGCTGTGACATAATAATAATAATAATGAAACACTTGTATATAGCGCATAACACATAAGCACAATTGCATGTCCCTATGCGCTTATTATTACCCTTGGTCATCAGGTACAGGTCAAACCTGCACAATTATCTTACGCACCATCTCAACTCCCCGGGGAACATACTAGCCAATGGCAGCCATATGATAGCGCACGACCAAGTACCCATTTATACTCCTGGGTAGAGAGCAGCAATGTGGATTAAATGCCTTGCTGAAGGGTAAACGGAGTGGGCAGGGTTCGAACTCGGGATCTCGAGATCGGAAAGCGTGCGCTCTACCAATCTTGCCACACTACGTCCATTAAATCACATTTTGGTACTCTTATTGATGATCTTTTTTGTTTTCTCGTCATGGACAAAACTGCCAATTTATGCACAACTGGCTTCTACAGTGTGTAGTATGTACTGCTGCATTTTATGTTTTATGGTTATTCTTTTAAACTATGCAGGGGTGCACTTCAGAGGTGGCTCCATGACTACTACACTGCTATTGATGAAATTTTGTTGCCATGGACTAAATGGAGCACAATATTAAAGGAAGTGACGTGTACAACCATGCACAGTGCCAGATATAACTACTACTACTTTTTGATATACCCTATTATATGTTATTTGTACATTAATATTGTGATAATTCTTTATTATCCTTTTAACTATCAGAGGTGCTCTTCAGAGGCGGCTCCACGACTACAACGCGGCTATTGACGACTTCCTCCTTGCCATGGACAAAACGGAGCACAACGAACAAAGCGACATTTACACCAACGCACAGCGCCAGCTACTGTTGACCTATAACGACTTTGCGGTGGAATGCTTCCTGGGAGGTCACTTCGAGGAGGCCATTTTGCTGCTGAACAAGGCGTTAAAGGGAGAGAAGAGAGAGAAGGGACTTTACATCAACCGAGGAGGTAAAGATACAAATATTTCACTCATATTTATAAATGAGAATATCTGATTTAGCTCCTAATCTTTTGTCCTTTTCCATATTTAAACCATGTTGTTAAATCTCAATTTGCAATAATTGAACAAACATCTTTATTATAGTTTATTATAGTTAGATTTCTTTCAGGTTTCCCTATTTAAATAAATTTTCTGTAATTCTTACCCATCTATTACAGACTGCTTCTTCCGGCTTCAGGAGCTACACTTTGCGCTGGCAGACTACCATCAGGCTCTTGAGATCGAGCCCAACGATGCGGGCATTCGGTCGAGGGTTGCAGCGATCCACAGCCAGTTTGGGACACAGGACTATGAGGAGCACAGCTACCAGGAAGCAGAGTCTCGCTTCACGGTCGCCCTCCAGCACAACCCCAGGCACGGGCCTTACTACATCTCTCGCTGCAAAGTGCGGCTCATGATGGAGGTAGGTTGATAATTGGTCAAAATGTTTGTTTTTAAAGATTCTCATGTGTAGGCCGGATGCTTCACCATGGATTCCTGTTTTGAACTTGACTAGTTTGTGTGCACTGCATAACACTGAGCCAGTGTTTATTATGCACTGTGCGCAAGGCGTTCACAAGATAACACCGCATGTCTGATTTATTCATGCAAACTACCTTTAAATGCCTATTAAATTGATTATTTGTTTTGGTTTCTTCTGGACCATGATCCCTTGCAACTCTTTAGTTGCAAGGGAAGAATGCTATTTCCTCATTTTCTGTTCAGTTGACTGGGATATATTTCTTTTGTGTGTATTGATTTGGTCACAACCCTACCATTCTGCACAATCCTTGAACAGTTTACAAGATATTAATTTTTTTGACTTATTTGGCCACAAATGTGGAGTTCTGATGATGTACTTATGTCTTTTTTTACGCTCAGAATCAAACTGGTGCCAGGCAAGACTTCCTGATGGGCCTTCATTTAGACCCATCAAACACTGACATCTTAACCCTAATGCCCCGCATCTACCCGGGCAAGTCTGTTTCGGACGTAATGCGAACCAAGCAGGCAAAGGATGCCAAGGTTGCCGCTGACAACGCCGTCATGACAGCATCCCCGATCAGGCTACCTGGGCTTGAAAAGTAAGTTTTCTCCATTTAAATATCAACAACAATATTCAACAATAATATACAAAACTGGACAATTTTCAAACAGGTCTTGACACATAAACTTTACAAGCAAATGTGCAGTCTATAACGATTGGAGGAGCGGGTGCCTTTGAATGTTAAAGAAAGAAATGGCATCAAGTGCCATGGATAATTATGATTTTGTTGTTCTCTCTTTAAATTTTGAAAAAGATCCTTGAATGAAGATTGCTTTGTTATGTTAAGTGTAAAATTTGTCTGTGATGAACAAAATTTGAATATTTTGTGTGATTCCTCGCACTTTCCCTATGTTGCATTTGTATTATTATTTTATTTTTTATTTATTATTATTTTTTTTTTTTCGTTAAATTTTGTTATAACACGGCTCTGGTAAATTCAGTAACGTGATTGGTTAAATCCTGTCACGTGACTATTAATTAAATTTCAACAAACATGCACGACCGTGCAAAACAGGGTGCAACCGGGGTGCGTTACTCGTTTTCATTGCACACCTTTTTGCACGGCTATGACGTCACAATGCTTGTTTACATAGTTCTATCGGAGACAAACTTGCGAAAGTGATTTTTAAAAAGATGGAAAAAGCTTCGTTTTGTAAATTATCTGTATTGTAGTAAATAAATCTTAGCAGTTTCGTAAATTATATGGTATGTGGTTTTAAATTGGTAAGTTTTGGAATGGAAATGCATAAAATGCTTTGATAATTCTCATTTTAAGGGAATTTTTTTCGGCAATTTCTGGTGGACTGCGTTTGATCTGCTGAGCTTCACATTCAGTGAAGCGAGTGCAGGTAGTCGGATGGTGAATTTTGTAAATTCATATTCACACTCTAGAGGGTAGATAGACTGGGTTACTAATTGTGGCATGGCAAGTCTGTTTTCAAACATCCAGCAAAATAAACGATTCCGTGGTTGAGCTCGTGTTATAAAACAAATAATACACGGTCTCAATTATCGTGCATCATGTAAATGCATCGCGCTCTCGGCTCTGTTAGCTGTGCGTTGCGCACTCGGCTACGCCTCGTGCACAACGCACAGCTAACAGAGCCTCGCGTGCGATGCATTTACACAATGCACTCTAGACCCTGTATTATTTGTATATAATCCCCATTATATAGATTAGATCAGAAAATGGCACATTGAACCCTGCTTATCTATTGCTAAAGTTAAAAGTTAAGGTATTTTACATAAATTACAAATAAACAAAACAAATGGTAAGAGGATTAATATACAAGTGGTATAGTGAGAGCCAAATTTAGAAGAATCTATGATGAGATATTGAAGTCTTTCATCTTGACAGCAGTTTGTACACTAACATCGCACTGTCCTGCCGATTCTAATTGAAAAAACGGACGGATATCGGATTTAAAAAAAAAAAAAAAAAAAAATCATGATTATTTTTTTAATTTTTTTATTTTTTAATTTTGGATATATTCGATATCCGACCGTTTTTACACGACCCATATCCGTTTTTCAAAATATCCGATTTGACTCAGCACTAATTTGTATCGGGTTTGAGTCAGGTTTATATAGTTGTGATTGGTCGAGCATGAAAAGGGTTTCTGGGAAGGACTAGCATTAAAGGGTACCACCACCCAAAAATAATAATCTTTTTATAGAAAGGTAACATCTTTACTATTCCTTTCCTTCAATAAGTTCACAAAAATATGTTTTCAGAAAAAATATATAATTGGAAAACGCATCACCATTCTCAGCCATGCGGTTATGCGGTCTGAATGCGCAGACTATTATGCGAGCATAGCCAGCGGCACTCTGTGCAGAGCGAACGAATCATCCGGGATTCTATTGACGTACGCGTGAATTGCATTGGCGCACTCGCAAATGCCTGGCCCGTGTGGAACCACGAGATAGCCATGGTTCCGTAAGTGGTGGAAATTAATTGCTTTGTTTATGAATTACACAACCCTTTGCAAAATGTTGGGTATCTATTTGATATCACAAAACGGTACCAAAACATATAATAATGTGTTGTCCTTTGCCTGGCGGTCCCCTTTAATAGGGCCTTGTGGCTCAATGGTAATTAAGAGCACTGGTCTAGCAATCCGGAGGTGTAATTGGGTTGGATTTCCAGCAAAGCCCAATTTTCTTTGCTCATTTTTAATTTTCAGTGATAATCTGTTCATGTACATTACTGTTCATGGTCAACATTAATTGTTTCTCTTTGAACTTGACAGTGGTGCTGCAGGCGGCCAAGATGGGGACAATGCGAAAGGTGCAGATGGTGTCAAGCGTGTGACCTTTGACCCCACTTTAGCCGAAGCTCAAGATACAGTGATCCCTCCTCTCAAGTCATGCATGGATGAGATAGAATTCAACAAGGTTCTTACCAAAGAGAAGAGAAAGGTATGTGATATGATTTAAAGGGACTTAGTAACATTGTCCAAATCCTCAAAATAAAATTTTTGATCTAGCGGTTCCCTCATACCTTGTTGTATTCGTATTAATAATAAAATCATGGGACAGGTTTCGGTTTTTCAAATTTCCCTTTCGTTACAAAGATATGTACGATTGAAGTATTTAGATAAGAAACACTCCGGGCGAGTTTTTCATCCCTGTACAAAGTGAATGCAGTGAGTCAGTGAATATCACCCAATATCACTTTGCATTTTCGCTCATTACTTGGCCATGCAATGTCCATTTGACTTGAAATTTTCACACAATACCCTGTTGACATATGAGATAACAACACTATACATTGCATCAACTCTTCATCACTTTTTGCACATGTCAACAAAGTTACTAGATCCCTTTAAGCTTTCCGCACACAGAGCCGACTCTACCCGATCCGACTGGTTTTCAGTCGGTTCAGCTCAGTATACGTTGCTTCAGGACTCCTGTTTTGATCATTCGAGACCAATTCAACATGTTGAATCTGCTACGACAGAGCGAAACCGACTCTAGCCTGACGAAAATACAATTGGATTGGGTCGAGGCGGCTCCGTGTGCGGAGGGCTTTACGAGTACATTTTGAGATGGTAAAAATGAAGATAAAATGTCAAAGTTCGTAGACCTTTGAACTTTGACCATGGATGTAATTATCTTTGATGTCAGTGTCTGTTCCTCTTCTCACAAATCTCTCACAAATTAGAGATGACGATTTTGCTGTGATTTAATTCCTCGCAGATGATGTTGATTTTAATGTTAGGCCTCTGTTTTGCCAAATTAAAATTAGATATGCAATGC
This sequence comes from Echinarachnius parma, assembly GCA_037951105.1. Taxonomy (NCBI): domain Eukaryota; kingdom Metazoa; phylum Echinodermata; class Echinoidea; order Clypeasteroida; family Echinarachniidae; genus Echinarachnius; species Echinarachnius parma. Next base: position 69,051 of record JBAMJV010003186.1, read on the forward strand.
GAGTTTTAAGTGTTCAGAATTCTGCGGTGATTCATTGCAAATTTCTGGACATCTTACGCAGGTTTCCGGCAAGGTGAAGACGATGCTACACGACCGAGGCACTCTCTTTGTGAAGGATCGACCCCAACTGAAACCTCAGCCCCCTCCAAGACCATACGAGATGAGAGGGGGACACTGGAAGAACCCTGAACCCCCCATCAAACCTGGCTGGAGGACTTTTAGTCTCGGAGTAGGCCTCATGGACTAGGAACTTTAGCAGTCAAAATGTAAAATCTAGCAGTCACTTTAATATCAGTTTTAAATGACATAGACCCAAACTGAAACCTCAGCCCCCTCCAAGACCATATGAGATGAGAGGGGGACACTGGAAGAACCCTGAACCCCCCCATCAGACCTGGCTGGAGGACCTTTAGCCTCGGAGTAGGCCTCATGAACTAGGAACTTTGGCAGTCAAGATTAAAATCTAGCAATCACTTTAATATCAAAGAGATTTAAATGACATACATGTAGACCCAAACTGAAACCTCATCCCTCTGCAAGACCATTCGAGATGAGAGGGGGACACTGGAAGAACCCTGAACCCCCCCCCCCCCCCCCCATCAAACCCGGCTGGAGGACCTTTAGCCTCGGAGTAGGCCTCATGAACTAGGAACTTTGGCTGTCAAGATTAAAAGATCTAGCAGTCACTTTAATATCTCAGAGTTTTTAACGACATAGACCCAAATTTATACCTCAGCCCACCTGCAAGACAATACGAGATGAAAGGGGGACACTGGAAGAACCCTGAACCCCCATCAAACCCGGCTGGAGGACCTTTAGCCTTGGAGTAGGCCTCATGGACTAGGAACTGGGGAAATTTTGGAGTTAAGATGAAAATCTAGCTTTTGCCATAATACCATTAAACGATGATTACCCATCGATAGAAGTGATACAATTGTTCCATCCATATACTGTCATTCTCGCATTAAGTCATGTCTATTGACTATTCTAAGTTAAAAAGCCATGTTAGGGCATCATCTGCTATTTGATGCATCCCCTTATAATCATAGCTGGTATTAAATGTGGTTTAGAACCCTCTCACTGACTTATTCTGTCCGTGTTGATGATGAGGCAAGAATGACAAGGTTTCGTTTTACAAGCACATTTACTAGCAAGAAAATGACCTTTGTATAAGATTATGAAGTACAGTGGAACTTTATTTGTAACAAAGTCCTTTAGGCCATCAAAAATTACTTTATCACAGCTTTAAAAAAATTTAAAAAATGACTGGATCCAGCAAATGGACCTTGTTATTATTATTAACTTAAAAACAAAAGAAAATGGCTGGATCTAGCAAAATTACCTTGATATATAAGAGGGTTTTTGTTATATCAGAGCCCTTTATAATAGGGTTTCACTGTGATTCAATGCATACTTGTGTGTATTAAAATGCAGTATTCTTACATGCAATCCATTCCAATCTTCTGTACTTTTTCAAAAGTGCCTTTTGTGCCCTTTTTGTGGCAAAATAGAAACAAAGTTTCAGGAGATTAATCAAGGTGCATTTAATACATGTAGAGACAAACGTTTACAATGTTTAACGTACAAATAAAGTTGGCATCATTCCAGCACACCAATTCTTTCATGTTACTGGTCAAGAGGGCTCACTTTTAAAAATGTGAACAGTTTTGTTGTTGAAAGTTTACTTAAATTTGTATGAGTTTTTGCATTTTGTAAGCAAAATGCGAGTAACATTTGAAAATTTCTTGTCTCAGAACATCACCAATACACTTTTATACAAAGTCTTTGTACTCATTTTATATGGAAGAGTTCAGAAAAAAATCACTTGCTGTCTTCAGTGCCTATTAGAGTCCGTCCATTCCAAAAACTAATTGGTCTTCAGTATTTGAACATTTCCTGCGTACCAGTATTACATTTTGAACAACAGATGTGCTTTTTTATCTGTATTTTTCTTGTTCTTGTGAACATACAATGTACTTCCAGAATTCACCAATTGTACACATATTTCATTATTCACGATTGTGCCTTTTTATATTATTTCTGTAAATTGTAAAATAGTGTACTATATATTTATAATAAAACAAAGCTATTCTATACACATGTATGACTAGAGAGTTTTCTGTTGTATGTGTATTCAAATCTACCGTAGTGCATGTTCGATTGCACCACTATATCTCACCATTACAACTATATATTACACCAAATAATTTGTTCTACAGTGGTTTTTCTTAAAACTTAGTGATCCATTAAAGATTCTTGAGATAATTTCATTGAAAAAAAATACTATGGATGATCAAGTATCCAAATTTGGATACTCTTGACTACGGTCAGAAACCGTGAACATATTTCCATGATTGTGGAGACATTTGAAAAATCAAAACCCATTTCATTCTTCTGTTGCCATAAGCCCAACAACAAGGTATAAGAGAAGTGTGGAAGCTCCAAGTGATTCTGGTCGAAATTGTACAAAGTTAATAGACCACTTTAATTATAGCCCACCACAAACCAACAAGCAACTGCGCATCTAGGCTAAAGCAAGACGTGCATATTAAAAGCATGTAATACTAGAAATGACCCTTTTTGCCTTGTGGCTCAGTCGGGCAAATAAAAACAAGATTTGTCAAATTCTAGTGGCCTGAACACTGAATCTGGTGGCCTGTGGGTCTGTGCTAATTTTGAGTGTTTAGTATAGATCGGATCTTGAATTGTTTTTAGTATTGGATTGGATAATGTAGTATGGGCTCTTTGCAACCCGGATAACCTGCAAATATAAACCCCTCATAAAAAGTTCCGCAATTCAAGTTTGAGGGTTCATGTCTCTTGTGCCTTGATTATCTTTCATGAATTTGGTATCGTTGAAAAGCCTGTCTATTTGTAATGGGTTTGTAATTATGGAATGTGCATTACACCCGAATATAGGGCCAAGTTGAGGTTGAAATATTGCAAAAATGCATCGTTTTTGTGCGACCGCCTCAACACCATTCATAACAGCCATCTCCAAACAAATAGACAATTCACATTGACAATAAAGTTGTAATTTGCAACATTTTACTTTTGACATGGCTCCATATTCAGGTGTACTGCACATTCCATAATTACATAATCATTCCCAATTAGGCAACAACGGAAAAAGGAATAAACAGGCTTGTCAATGATATCAACTTCGAGTAGGATCTTTTAATAACAATATAGATATCAGCACATGAAACGTGATCTTTTAGATTCCATGTTGACCATACATTGCGAGACAAATGAATATCACTAGCAATATTATTTTCGATACTATATCCGCAATGAGTAATATATTTACTATTAATATAGATATCAACGCTCAAACAACGTTTTTGAGGGGTATATATAATGTCCATGACAAAGAACATAACATTTGACAATAGGTTATTCATTAATGAGCACAAAAACACAATTAGAGGCAAAGTGACCGTTCATTATTTGTTTTTGTTTACATTTAATGTACTTGATTTAAAGTAGATTATAATTTCCAAGAGAGGACACTGGAAATTTAATTTAGGGTAAAGAGGCACACAAAAAATCTACCTCCAAAATGTTAACAAAAATCAGAAGCCATTTATATTCCTGCATTGTTGCAATTTGTTATTTGCAGCACAAATAACAGCACTATCTAGCACAATTGGTGTAAAATTACACCTTGATAACAATAAAATGTATTGATAGACATTACGTTTCAAACAAGGAAGGGGCCATTAAGATAAACATGACATGATCTTGCAAACTACATGTTTGTTGTAATATTTACCAGCACAAATAAATTTAATCTTTAAATTATGGAGTAATGATTGGAAAATTAAAGGTGAAATAGTAGCAAGAATAATTCTTACAAGTGAAAGAAAATACATTTACATTTGTATACATTAAACTGTTTTATCAACTTTTTAAAATTTTGTTGACTTGCTGACTTTCAGTGTTTTCTTACAATTATTTGGGGACCAAATAGGTGATTCCTACATTCTTTGGGACTAACAAGGACTTTAATAGATGATCACCAACAATTTTACCTTTAAAGATTGAAAATATCAATGTACATGTAAGTCTACAACATTCAAGAAATATAATGCATCAACTTCCAAAATACATAATTTGTTCATGACAGTCTCACAAATTGGAACAAGTTGGGGAATGGCTTCGGAATGAGACTCTACTACCATTATGCTGTACCAGATATATTTATATAAATGTACAATTATAGTATTATACATACAAATTATACACCTAAATGGGTGTTAGTGTAGGACAAAGGGTATATACTTTCACAACTGAATTGATATTGCTGTCACTCGCCTTCTTTGCCAATCCCCGCATGTTTCCCACATGGCTATACAATCACCTCTCAACAATCTAGGACAAGCCTAGATAAGCTCACTCATGTTTAAGAGCAAACTATAATGGCATTCTCTTTGAAGATGTGCCCACAACAATGCATGACTAAAACTTTTGTAAAAGAACCCATGTTCTATGCAATTTTTATAGCGCATCTGTTCTTTTAGTCATGCGTGCCAAGTCGTGGGCACGTCTTCAAAGAGAATGCCAACTATAAGAACTTACCAAGGTCCAAATTAAACTTATGCTTTATGAAACCTCCCTATTGATGTGAAAGTTAGTAACAGAATGCCTGTTGACGGCATGGATACTATGTATGATTTGTAGTAAGCCTCCAAAAAAGCTAGAGCAAGCTTCACGTTAAACTTAAATACACTATGAAACATTCCTATCAATGTGAAGTTATATTATATTACTGAAGACCTGTAAATTGTGCTATGTCCCGGTGACATTAGTAGGACGATACACTTGACAATGCTGCTGAAGTATCTCATTTTGCGTCCTGTCCAGACGGCCTGTAGGAAGAAACAGAATGAAATAAATTATACAATATTAAACAATTAACAAGTTTTTAATACAAAGTGAGGAAAGCAAATAGGAGAGTTTCACACAAATTGGGAATGTGATATTTTCACATATTATGTAACCGATTTTCCTTTAAAAAAAAATTGTTATCATTAATATATAATGCTAACCCCAAAAATCTGTTTAATACAAATTGTATAAGTTTGTATATGTTGAGTTAATTACAGGATCAATTGATTGTATCATGCGAAATATTAACCTGTTCCATACCAGATTTTGCAATCCCCATAGAATTAATACAGGGCCAACCAAGGTTCCTACTAAGCAATGGGTTAATTAAAATGCAGATGTATGTACAAGTTTGGCAAGCTCAGACTAGGTAAGCTAGAATTTTGAATCACACATGGAGAGATATGTGTCGGGTTTTGTCATCACTTGCACTCCAAGTACTACTCACCCACAACTAATACTATTTAAGTAAACTTTGAAAGCACTACAGCGAATGAGAGTGGGTATTCATGTCTTACTTACTACAACTTACAAAAGCATGCTTTTTAATACATACACAGATAGTTTAATAAAGTGATCCATTAACTTGGTGTCAGATTTTGATTGTCTTGAATCCAAATTCAGATACTATGAGTGATCAAAATATCCACATTCAGATACTCTTTACTACAACCGAAAAGCGTTCTGGAAAGCTTTTCAATTAAATTATAAATTTCTCCATAATTAGGGAGACATTTGAAAAATGAAAACCCATTTAACTTTTCTGTTACCATAAGCCAAACAACAAGATACAAGAGAAGTGTGAAAAGCTCAAATTTAATTTAGTTGAATTCAACAAAGTTAATGGTTCACTTTATATAAAGTGGGGATACAAAAGCCTCAAATTAAAAGGTTTTTTTTCTCAGCGACTTACTTTGCCCATTCCACCTTGAGAATGAGATGATCGTATCCAAAACCTGAGACTCGTTGTATAGCCTTGGCAGCACTCTCCCGGTTGAAGAAATTGATAAAAGCGAAACCCTGCAAAAGAAAAGGCGTAAGAATTAGTAAAAATGTGGGTATGTTCATGTAAGGATTTCCTGGGATCCAGGAGGCCAAAATTGCCAAGTTATGTATCAAATCAAATGTCTGTTCACCCTCTAAAAGATAATAATAATTGAAAGCCAGTTTCATTGCCCTTTAAGATAACAAGCCCTCTGTCTTACCTGAGATTGACCTGTGACCTTGTCCTGGGCCAGGTATATCCTCTGGATGGCCCCAAATGGTCTGAAGAAATCTTGTACATTAACTCCTAACCATTAAACCAATTATTGAACTGCCCCCCCCCCCCCCCTTCACCCCCCTCTCCCTTCCCTTCATCCCCTCTAAATCCTAAATTATTACCTTACATTGACCATAGACCTTGTCATGGGCAAGGTATATATCTGCTAGATGGCCCCAAACAGATTCTTCATCTGAACACCCCACCCCTACTCTCCCTCCAACCCCAAGTATCCTCTAGCCAAAGGCCACTGGGGCTCAAATTACATCTGGTTACGACTCTGTCATATGCTAGTCCCTGTCTTACCTTAGATCAGCCAGGTATATAATTTGGATGGCTCCAAACATCATGAAAGATCTTGTACGTAAACCCCCAACACCTAAACCAAATTATTTTGAATCACCCCCCCCCCCCCCCCTCCCCTTCATACCCTCTGCACCCCCCTAAATTCTTTAAGAAGTACCCCTCTGTCTTACCTTAGATTGACCTGTGACCTTGTCCTGGGCCAGGTATATCCTCTGGATGGCCCCAAACGGCCTGAAGAGATCCTGTAGATCTGTCTCTCTGGTGTCCTCCGACAGGTTTGTCACCCTGATCGTAGCAGCCTCGTCTGGCATGTGTGAAAGCACAGGAAAACATAAGACAGAGTCATACAATGATACTATGAAGGAGTCGAAAAAATACCCATTTAATAGAGTTCAATGCAAAACAAATTTTAGATTGTTTTTTTTTAATGCAGGCAACCTTGAAAATAAATTGTAATGTTATGCCTGCTATGAAGGAGAAACATGTACATGTCGTTACATCTTTGTTCAAATTTTCAGAATTATACAAATTGAAAAGTTTTTTTTAAAACTAGACAAAAACAAAATCAATAAGACACCTAGAAGCTTCCAGAGTAGCTGCTATAGACAGGTGGCCACTAAGACAGGTTTGACTGTAAAGTAAGGCTGAGTCGGTTCGGTCGATCACACCGGTTACCGACCGTTTCAATCGGGACCCGGTTTCGTTATATCGGTAACGGTGCCCCGAAAAAAAAAAAAAAAAAAAATTTTTTAAAAGAAATTAAGATTATCACTTAATGTAGCGGAATTCAAGTAAAAACGGGGCAATTGATATCATTTACTTTAAAGAGTGGTTATTTTCGAGAAATTCTTGGTTCGTTACTTCGTTTGACAGTCAGAAATTGAACAGGAAGCGCAAAATTGCTAGTCATTTGAACGACATTATTGGCGGATGTGCACACAAAGTTAGTCCGATACTCCAGGGGAGTTGTCTGATGGATCTTCGTGTGATCCAGCTGATGAGCCAGTGCATTCAAAAGTGGCTCAAAATACGTATTTTGGTCATTTGCAACATTTTAAAATGTTTTGACTTTTGATATTCTACTTACAGGATTTCATGGCGTTTGATAGCTGAACAGAAACAACTAGATGGATCTTCGACTGCGCGCAGTAGAAAATGATGCCTCCGCCATTACGCGATTTATATCAATAAGCTATAAGTGACCTTGACCTTTGACCTCATGACCCCCAAAATCTAATCAGTTCATTGGCTCTCCAAGGAACATACACGTACCAAGTTTGGTCAGAATCCGTCAATCCGTTCTTGAGATAACGCGATCACGAGCTATTTTTGCATATATAATGAGCTCTGTGACCTTTGACCTTTGACCTCATGACCCCAAAATCTAATCAGATCATCGGCCCCCCAAGATACATACATGTACCAAGCTTGGTCAGAATCCGTCAATCCGTTCTTGAGATAACGCGATCACGAGCTATTTTTGCATATATAATGAGCTCTGTGACCTTTGACCTTTGACCTCATGACCCCAAAATCTAATCAGATCATTGGCCCCCCCAAGATACATATATGTACCAAGTTTGGTCAGAATCCGTCAATTCGTTCTTGAGATAATGCGATCACGAGCTATTTTTGCATATATAATGAGCTCTGTGACCTTTGACCTTTGACCTCATGACCCCAAAATCTAATCAGATCATCAGCCCCCCAAGATACAAACATGACCCAAGTTTGGTGAAAATCCGTCAATCGGTTCTTGAACGTTCTTCAAACGCGATCACGAGAACGGGACGTACGTTGCATAAAAATGGGCCCCAAAACAATGAAAACAATTACGCAAAATATCGATAAAAAACGGCTACATGTATAACGTATGGCGGATGAATTAACATAACTCCGTCGCGGAAGGATCTCGCGCGCGTAAGATAAAAAGACCCGCAACCCGCACGCAAAGTATACGAGCGATATGCATGAAACAGCGGCTCGAAAACTTGCTGCTAGCTAGCTACAACCGATCGATTTCTAGGTCCAATTTACTTTGGAAAAAATACTTTTCTTGCAAAACTGAGTTAATTCTAGATAGTCTGTAACTATTTTCCCATAAAGATTGATATGTAAATTCATAAAAGCCTCAGTATTTGTTATGTTATTTGCATATAAAAAGAGCAATATAAGCCCCAAACAGTGCATTTTTGCAGATGCTTGCACGATGGTGTGATTTTACCCGTCCGAGTTTCGACGGTAAAAATTTATCGGGATACCGGTTCCCGACTGGTAAAAGTTTATCGGGACCCGGTTCCGAATATATCCGACATGACTCAGGCTTACTGTAAAGTATCTAAGTGAGACGTCAACAGCTTTTGGTTGCCATGGGTAGTGGTTCTATACAAGAGCAGGCAAGCCTAAAATTTGGCCATAGTTCCAACCCACTACTAAAAGCCTGATGAGAAAACATGTTTAACAAAAGTATATGACATCACTACTTTGGTACTCTTTTCTTTCTATTTACTTAGAAATGCAGGACAAAGAAATCAAGAGAAAAAAAACAAACTAACAAACAGACTTGGCACAGTCAGACTTGGTAAGCTGATAAGAGAATCATAATTACACAAATTCACTATCAAGTGTTGTCATCACTCAATGCCAGGTTTATTATCAGAAAAAAATCTACCAAAAAAAGGAAGGTGAAAATCAATTTGTAATTGAAACTACTTATCACTGTGTACATGTATGCTACAGACTAGCAGATAGATGCTGCCTTTATGTGTCAAATAGGCACAGGAAGGACTTTAAATATTTGTTTAAAACCATTGAACAGGCAATAGACACTCACCCCTTCTGCCCTGCATGGTCTCCCCCTTTCTCCTGCCACCATCACGCGCTCCTGGCGGGATGTACTTGCCCGATGTGGAAGCCTTGGCCGCGTCCGGGTTCGCCCCACCTTCACCGTCAGCCTGGCCGTCCGCGGCCTCCCCGCCCTCCCCCTGTGTCTTGAGCAGCTCCGTCTGGAGGGGCTCCAGGGATTCCTTGTAGGGGCACTTGGTGGTCCAGTGGTCGCCCTTGCAGACACGGCACACCATGATGCGCTTGGACTTCATCTTCTCAAGCTCGGACTGTTCCTCGGGCTGGGCTTCGCCGCTCTGTAGCGAGGAAAAACGATCAAATGGGTTTGACCCAAGATGGTCATATCTTTTTGTGTGATTTATCTTGGTACGCTTCGTTTTTATATTGATTTTTGTTCATTTATGTTTGGATTGTGTAAATTTGTTATCATTATATTAATTGTACAGAAACATAACGCATGGAGAATGTATTGCTAATTACATGCGCTATATAAATTGCTTTTATTATTATTATTCTATTTTCAAATGGTAATCATTTTCACTACATCACTAATGAGGAGAGAAAGAAAAGAAGAGTGGAGAAACAGGTAATCAAATGTTCAAACTAAAGAGGAAAGGGGAAAGGGAGAAAGAGCAGAAAGGTTAAAAATGGAGGTAAAGCAAGATGGATGAGGGTGAAATAGAGAATAGAGATATGAAAATAAAGAGTGGAGAAACAGGTAATCAAATGTTCAAACTAAAGAGGAAAGGGGAAAGGGAGAAAGAGCAGAAAGGTTAAAAATGGAGGTAAAGCAAGATGGATGAGGGAGAAACAGAGAATAGAGATATGAAAATAAAGAGTGGAGAAACAGGTAATCAAATGTTCAAACTAAAGAGGAAAGGGGAAAGGGAGAATGAGCAGAAAGGTTGAAAATGGAGGTAAAGCAAGATGGATGAGGGAGAAATAGAGAATACAGATATGAAAATAAAGAGTGGATAAACAGGTAATCAAATGTTCAAACTAAAGAGGAAAGGGGGGAAAGGGAGAAAGAGCAGAAAGGTTAAAAATGGAGGTAAAGAAAGATGGATGAGGGAGAAATAGAGAATAGAGATATGAAAGGAAGGAGTGGAGAAACATGATAAGAGAAGGGCAAAAAGTGGAAGATATGGATGGCGCAAGGAGTATGAGAAAAAGATGAAAGATAAGGATAGGAAAGTCAAGAAAGAGAAAAGATAACGAGGGAAGGGGGACGATGGGGAAAGAAGGAAGATGAAAACTTTTGAAGAGGTGAGGAAGGACGAGGAAGAAAGTGATGAGTTATACAGGGCTCATACTCTTATTTTGAAGTCAAATTCTATGACTTTCAATGACCCTTGCAACAAGAATTCCATGACTTTTAACCACCGTCAGAAACAAAAACACTGTGACTTATTCTTGTACTTTGTGCAACAAAATAAGATCTACAATTCTTATCTTTATTTCAGTGCTGAAGCGATGCAGATAAAGTGAAATTTCATGTCATTCCATGACCAATCAGAACACTTTTCAATTTTCACTGACTTTCAAGGCCTGGAAAACACAAAAGTAAAATTCCATGACTGTCCAGGTTTTCTAGGCCCTATGTGAACCCCATTATATCTTGGCAATACATTCAGACTTGGTAAGCTGATTAAAATGAATCATTGATCATTCAATCTCAATTATCAAGTGTATCATCATCTAGAAGCCAAGTACGAATAACTCCCTATAAAAGTATTAAACAACACTACTTTCAACCATTTAGATCACTTATACAATGATGTTTAATCATATTTGTTTGTGTGTCACCCCTTTTTGTAAACCATTCAGTATAAACTACCACCTAAAAAAACACCTAAATCAAACATATCTATAGAGCAACAGACAAGAAATATATAAAATAAAAGGGAAAGAGCAAAGAAAATGGGATTTCTTTGGGATTCAAACCTAAGACCTCCGGATTGCTACAGCTAGACTAGCGCTCTACCGACTGAGCTATAGAAAAACTCTAGTGCGGTGCTCGTCCCTGAAACCCCTTAGTTTTCAATGCTCGTGTGGTCAGAAGCTATAACTCACCTCTTTGGATGAGATGAAAGTCATGAAGACTTCATCCATTACTACAGCCGTGGTGCCGGGGTTGGGGCCTGGTGGATCGTTTGCTGACTGCCCGTACTTGGCCCATTGCTGAAGAGAAACGAAAACCAATGAAATCTCATGATATATTCACTAGAAACTAATAGGACAATTCATATAATAGTTTGCGAGGGGCAGCTTTCCATATTATGAGGATAGCAAGTTATTTGACAGTGGCTGGGGTTCTAGAGTGGATCATCTGCTGACTAGCCATACTTGATACAAAGACTTAGAATTATAGTTATAGTCCCATTGTACATGTCACACACGTGACCCAGACATCCCCACATAATATCATACATTAAAAAACAACTGTTTGAGATAATTTTTATTTTTTACCATTTTCTTACTTACAGATATATATCAGTTGTCTGATACTAATATGAACATTTTAGCTCTTCATATATCTCACAGGATTTCCAAAGTGAAATTGAGTTTAATTTTTTTTCTTCAAAAATGCTCCTGTGCAAAGTCGCACACGTGACCGATGCCATTTGACCTCTGTCCTTGGGTAACGTAATCCTAATAAAATCTTTTCTGTTACACTTGAAAGACTTCAACATATGCAAGTCATATATGAAGTTCACATCATCATACCTCCTATACTAACTAAAATATAAGCATCCTATTTCAAAACATTTCATATTTTAGGTCACACACGTGACCAAGAATGGCCCTACTGGTCATGTTTTCATATATCATGGAGGGGGAAGGGGTTAGAAAAGTAATTGTTAGATGCACAAACAAACATATTAACCCTACTGCTTGAAAATGCGTATACCCTAGCAGACATTTCTAATCATGTCACTATCCAAAAGGTCTTGGCAAGCTCAGACTTGGTAAGCTAGATTATGAATCAAACATGTATAGATTCATGCATTACGTTTTGTCATCACTCGCATGCCATTTACATTTTTGATAAAGTAATTTAGCTTGGTAGACTGCATCTGATATGGGTCTCCACAACACTGTTAATTTTGATACCTCTAACAAGCCTCCACACTAACTGTTTTCACTACTGGCCCGTTCGGGCAAGTAAAATCATAAATGTTCAAATTTTATTTGCCTAAACAGACAACTTACTTGCCTGCTTACTTATGAGATTTTCATGTAAGAAACTACATTCTATTCTCGTAGTTTAAGAGAAATTTAAGTTGCCCAATTGGGCAAGCAAACTAGACCAATTATGAAATTTGAATTGCCCCACACCAACTTTTACTTGCCCCGGGCAAGCGGGCAAGTGCTCGTGTCGAGCCCTGCCTCTAATAACCTTATCAGGGTTCATAAAACTTTTGCAATTGTTGTAAGTATCCAAATAATATAACTACCATGGTAACAGCTAACAGCTGATTGACCGTTGACCTACTACTAGTTGCAATAATTGGACACTTACAACAATTCAAAAAGGTTTTATGCAACAGGGCCTTGAAGCCAATATTTACCTTTCTGTGTGCAACAGATTTGGATGCCTTCCTCTTCTCAATCTTGAATGTTCTTGTGATCTGTGAAAGAAAAGGAAAACTTGAGTGCACAGGAAAAGATAAACTTCCCTGTTATGTGAACTGTTGTCACCAAACGTCGCCAAATGTAGAGCTACGAAAGTTTAGAAAAATAGTTCACTTTGTCATTGCACTTTCTATGCCATTGCTGTATTTCCAACCCTTGTTGCACTTAAAAGGTTGTTAAATTACCAAAGTATGGTATCAAACAAAGTTGTCGTCCACATGATCGTTTGCCTTTCAATCTTTTAGTTGTAGTTAAATCTTTGAAATGTTTCTATATTAGATGATATTAATTTTGTTTTCTCCTTGGCAATTCAGACTTGGTAAGCTGATAAATGAATCACTAATCATTTATTCTCAGTGGACCGAGACCACTTGCCAACAAATTTCGAGGCCGAGTCCACAGGCTGAGAGTCATGTTAGCCGGTTAAGATGGTCGAGATGGACTCGAGATCGGTAAAAAGTGGACCCATAACCGGCAAAAAGTGGACCTTTGTGAATTGGGGGGGGGGGGGGGTACGTACACACCCAATGCACCCCCCCCCCCCTGGCTACGGGCCTGCCTAGTATGACCATTTACATTGTAGATGTGGCAAAACCCAGTTTACACCTTTACATTTATTTTGATAATTACCTTGATAAGCTTTCCCTCTTCATCACGTTTATACTCGATCTGCCTTTTGGTGTCATCTTCCAAGATCTCTTCTGGTGGAGGTATGCTCCCTTTGATTGAATGAAAGATCAGGGTTCATACACTTATTTTCAATTCAAATACCATGACTTTTCATGACCTTTACAGCAATAATTCCAGGACTTTTTATCACAGTTCATCAACAAGATTCTTGGACTTCCTTCAATACTTTTTTGTAAGAAAATAAGTTCTAGACATTTTAATTTTAATTTCAGTACTAAAGAAATGCAAATAAAATGAAATCCAATGACTTGAACCATGACGCAAGATCATTTTAACATTTCCCTTGACAGTCAAGGCCCTTGGTTTAAACAAAAGTAAAATTCCATGACCTTTCAGATTGTCCAGGGGGGTGTTTCACAAAGATCCTAAGTTGAACTTATCTCTAAGTTGGACTTAAAAAGTATGGAAAGTCATTAGTTTCTTTGAAAAATTGTTGTAAATGTTCTTTTTCAAAATCAAAGGCATAAAATGTTGATTCAAACAATACTTTCTATTATCAAGGAGACTTCATGTTTTTGATGTAAAATATATGAAAAGTCTAAAAATACTTGCATTTTTTCATTTTGAATATATTTTATTCCAAGGCTACAAATTTTGTGTCCATCTTAGAGTTAAGTTCAACTTAGGATCTTTGTGAAACACCCCCAGGCCCTGTAATTGTATGAACCATGAAGAAGTCATGGCAAGACAGTGTAAAAATGCAGTCATCAAAAATAAAACTAACTAGTTTGACTTATTGATATCATTATCACATCTTAATGAAAGCACTAAACAAAAAGGACCAAAACATGTTGCATCCATCAACAAGTCACTGGTCATCTCGATCTTGGTTTATTTCCTATATGTTTGGAACATTTCTATACTTGTGTGTCATGAAATTTAGATTGATAGGGCCCATTGCTGAAAGAGTCACAATCAAATGTAAGTTAATTGCAAGTCAGAAAATATGCACATTTGAACCAATCAGATTTGCACATGATCAGACTTGCAATTAATTGCAACTTTACAATCAATTGCAACTCTTTCTGCAACGATCTGATAGCAAACAAGCAATCATGGTTGATTACAAATATATCTTCACTTTGAAATACATTACACAGAATGTCTGGATGATTTATTTTTCAAACACTAACAGTTTACTTAAAACATCAACCCGCAGCAGTTCTATCTTTTTCCAAGACTAAATTAAAAGAGAAATAATAATACAGAAAGCATGGAAAGAGAATGAGAATGTGAGACTGAGTCTGAGAGAGAGTAGAAGAAAGGAAGCAAAATACATTCATGAATCATGTAGAAACACATGAAGATTGAAGAACAGAATTAAGGAAAGGAACGAAACAAACAAGAACTGTAAAAAGTAGAAATTAATGCCTAATGCCATGGCATGTCTAACTCTAGATCGACAAATCTATCGCTTTCATGGCCTTTTTGACATTATTATTGTTATTTTCACTGTCGGCATTCTAGCGATAGACGCGACCGATACGCGGTGCCTTAAGAGGCAAGAACACCGTAAGTCCGCAGTAAAAGTTACTTACGGAATAACATTTTTGTTGGGACATAAAACACCACATTCTCACACTTTGAGCGACATTTGTAGCCCTATCAATACATTTAGGGCTGATATAATACTTTAACTCACCGATATCGTGTGTCGCTATACATGTCATTCTATAATTACGGCGAATTGTGAGATTTTCCACAATTTCGCGGTACTTTTTGTTCAAACTGCAAAAAAAAAATATATAACGTGCATCCGTATGCGCGAACACTTTTTCAGAAACTTAGGCAGCTAGGTACGGTACAGCGCGCGCGCCGCAAAGCTGCTATACAGAACTTGGGCGCGCCAAGTTATAGCAGCTTTGCGGCGCGCGCGCTGTACCGTACCTAGCTGCCTAAGTTTCTGAAAAAGTGTTCGCGCATACGGATGCACGTTATATATTTTTTTTTTGCAGTTTGAACAAAAAGTACCGCGAAATTGTGGAAAATCTCACAATTCGCCGTAATTATAGAATGACATGTATAGCGACACACGATATCGGTGAGTTAAAGTATTATATCAGCCCTAAATGTATTGATAGGGCTACAAATGTCGCTCAAAGTGTGAGAATGTGGTGTTTTATGTCCCAACAAAAATGTTATTCCGTAAGTAACTTTTACTGCGGACTTACGGTGTTCTTGCCTCTTAAGGCACCGCGTATCGGTCGCGTCTATCGCTAGAATGCCGACAGTGAAAATAACAATAATAATGTCAAAAAGGCCATGAAAGCGATAGATTTGTCGATCTAGTCTAACTCTAATGAAAACTTTAAAAAAGGTTGAGACAACAACAAAACAGAGAACCTACGAAAGAAAGTATATGATAACTTACTTATGTCTCCTTCTTCAACCTGGTCTGCCCAGCTGATGGGCTTTGATCTACAAAATAAAAGAAAAAAGGGAGTTTTGTGCGACTTTAGTCTTTGATAATCTTTTTTTAATTTTTAATTTTATTTTGCAGAATATCTTAGTATAGTTTTGACTTTTGTTTGTGAAAATGGTGTGATGGCCACATGCTTATAAGTACGATTCCCCGCAATATTAAAAAAATGTGTTAAAATATTACTAACTCATAAAAATAACCAATTTACAATGCCAATCAATGACTACACAGTAAATGTACCGTATCCGATTTCTCACACGGCAGTTACATTGCACTCGCTCTCAGAAATAGAAGACAGAAGTTCAACTTTAAATATCAGTCTTTACTCTAATAATATAATATCGTAAATGGCAAATTTCATTCAAAAATTGATAAAATATCTTTTTATCAGTAAAGACATTCATTAGAATACTCACGTGTCGGCTGAAGGCATTTTTTGGACAGCGGTTGAAACAGCTGTTAGTAAATGAACTATAATAAATAAATAACTGACGTATTTTTTAGTATATGGGACTGAAATGAGTAAATTGTACATGTATAATGTGCATACATGTGGCGCAATTTTGGACGGACACACAATTATTATTAATCCGTGTCAGAGCCGTATACGCGCGCGCGCGCGCGGGGCGTCCAAATTCGCGTCCCGTCGAGAAAAAAACTTCGAAGATGGCATATTGTTTCTACTATAAAACAAAGACGCTGAATTAGTGAAATCATCGATTTCTTCTCGCCATTGGGGGGGGGGGGGGGGGGGGGGGATGATACGTCATTTTGACCATCTTTGGCGAGGGAGCAAAGCGACAACCCAGCAGCGTGCCCAGGTTTTTATGACTGGGGGGGGGGGGGGGGGGGGGGGGGTAGGGGGCCCCAAAAGCATTTTAGCTGTTTAGAAATTGGAACATTGCAAGCATCATGTTATGAGGAGGGCTTTGTCCAAGTATGGCTAAACTTTGGCCTGATAGATACATAGATTGCAAGCATCCTGATGGAACCCGGATGGAATCAGTCATGGGATACGTACATTGGGAAGCTTATTGGGGGTCCAGGGGGCGAAGCCCCCGGAAGTTTTGGGATTTGTAATATCTAGAAATAAAGATGTTGTCTATATGTAAATAGGAGATACAGCTAACTATTGTATAGTTAGCTCAATTTTAGTGGGCATAGAGAAAAGTCTTGAATAAAACTAATAAATTAGTACAGGGCCGGGACTGAGTCAAATAACCTTAATGGGGGTTCCAGGGGGCGCAGCCCCCGGAAGATTTTGGATTTGGGCAGTTTAGAACTTTCAAAAATGTGGTTTAAAGAAGACTATAGTATCAACTTTCACATTATAAATGAGGGGGGGGGGGGAGGGGGGATAATAATACAGACCATCGATCCCACCTGAAATATTGGGGGGGGGGGGTATATCCCCCCCCCCCCCCCCCGTGATCGACGCCATGAGTGAAAGCCTTCAAATGTGTCTTTCTCAATTATTTTGAAGACCATTACATTTTTTTTTTCAATTCAGGAGTACAATTACTAGTATTCAGGAGGGGGAGGGGGGGGGGGGGGGGGGGAGCGACTGACGCTGGCCTCGTCTTCATAAAAGCTATGAAAATTCTGCCCCACAATATATGGGTTGCTTTGGCCCTAAATTGGATGAGTTTGCCTGCAAATGTGTGGTGGTGAAAAAAAGATAAAGTTGAGATAACTGTATGTACCAATGAAAAAAAAAAAAAAAAAAACAATATGTATTCATTTTCCACACTACCTCATATATTATGAACCCTGATGACGTGAAATGAATGAGGTATCATGATTACAAAGCAATTAATAAATGTATGTAAGTGTGTGTAGCTTTATTTTAAATGCCTGAAAAAGAGCAAAGAAATGAGATTCCTCCGGGATTCGAACCAGAGACCTCCAAAATCCCATTTACTAAATTTGCTCTTTTTCATGTAGGCCTATGTTATTTATTTCTGTTCAGTTTCTCTATAATTTGTTTGAATTAGCTTTTATTTTTGTGATATCAGAGCCAGAGTTGTGTTAATAATCATTTACTAGCCTATGTGACCTCGCTTGCACCACATATGACGACCAGTCAGGAAAAATGATTGTGCTGATTTTCCCCGGTGATTTTCAAATTGCACTAAAGTCATTACTTTTAAAATGATATATTATATAGATTTTTAGAGGGTTTGCTAAGTCAGAATATAAAGCAAACCCTCTCAAAATCATGAGCGCCCAAGATTTGGAACATGCATGGCTGAAGAACAAAGGAGAAAAAGGATCGCTTCAAAGATTGGCATCCATCCAAGCAATGTAATCTAATCATTTGTATTCAATAAAAAAAATCTTATTTAAACTTTTATGAACACTAATTCAGGAAATATCAAAATTGGGAATCTTATATTTTGAACAAAATTACTTGTTCAGCTTATAACAGAAACTGCCACCGCAACTCAAAGGTCGTTTTGTGGTGTAAGGTAAACTCTTCCTTGATATTTATATCTTTTCAGTTGTGAAGCAACAAAACGAAACTAAGAAACAGATATTTGTTTTTAAATACAGTCAAACCTGTGCCAGTGATCACCTGCACCTAGGGGAAATGGCCACTAAAGACAAATGACCTCACAGGGGATCATATCTAGTGGGGGGGGGGGGGGGGGGTGGGGGGTGTTGCAATGAATCGCAAGTCAAAGAAATACACACATTTGAACCAATTATTTAGGCGCAGTTTCTGACTTAATCGTAGCTTTGCGATTGATTACAATTCTTTATGCAACACCCCTATTATGCCACTATATACTTTAGGATAGGCAGGTCAGCCACTAATGCAGATTAGAGTCTATATACCAAACCTGCCTCTCTAATGGGTTGGCCAATATAATGCCACATATACTGCTATAATCATCTTCACCCAATTTATTTTGTCTGTCTGTGTATGTGTCACTGTGAATGTGTGTGTGCGTGCGCGCGTTTGCTACTGTGTGTGTGATCAGCCACTAGTGCACTAAGACAGATTAGACTCTACACCAAACCTGCCTCTCTAATTAGTCCATGAGCCAAGTCCAAAAAGAGCATTATTTTAGGATTTGGCTGCACCCCGGAGGGGCATGGAAAATTTGGTATCAGAGGAAAGGTCATGAACCCATCTCCCGAGAAATGCTAACCCCCCGAAAAAATATTTGCTCGTAACCATGGCAACGCCTATTATGTGACACATGCCCCTTTTCACATGAAATGCAACTGAAATTTAGAAAATTTAGTTACTTACCAATTATTAGTTAATACATTTTTTTTAAATGTATGTTTCCAATGATTTAAACACTATTAATGAAATGAAAAATCATTCCGGACAGTCTGACATAATGTGTAAGTAAATATTAATCAAATTGTGTTGCCTAGCAACATAATTTTCCCTGGCATCCAATTTTACCTTGTTATATATATGCTTGCCGTTTTCTTTTTTCAAGGTGATTTTCTTTTCAGAAGTGAATATAAAATTATCTGAGCCATTAATTTCAATTTGATTGACCTTATATTGATTCTAAAGTCATAACTTTCAAGAAAAATAAGCATTTCAACAATATTCTCTGATACAGGTGTTTGTTAGGATATGCCTAACTAAACCACCATTTTCATGAAAATTCCATTTTGCTGTACAATTGTGTACAATTGAAATAAATCCAGTCGATTAAGACATTATAACTTGTAAACTTAAGGTTTACAAATATATATGTTTACTTCTTGAAATTATAAATAGACAAGACATAACATTAGTAACCTTGATTGTTAGCGATATCCTGTTCTTTTTTTTTAGAGGACTGGTGTATAATACGTGCATCCCTGGTTCTTGTGGAGCAAGCCATCGAAGCCCTTGGCGGATTGTAGCAGCAAAGTGTGTTTGTCAAGAAGCACAGGACGTCCATCTATGTAGATGTCAGCAGGAACGGCATCTGATCAAGGAGATGTGTCGTTTGAGAGCTAACTAGTAGCCTTCTTGACCTCAACATTGTCGGGTGAAATATTCATGATCAGTGTGATTTAATCGGGGGCATCTGGTCAATTGAGGATGGCTTCAAAGTGTTTAGTCCATCTCTTCAGTATATCCGGTTTCTCAGATAAGGGAGATAAGGGAGTTGACCGATCAGAACTTACAAGGCGAGACCTCATTGACGATTGAGGTCCATAGAGGGTGTTGATGTCCCCGTAGAACCGCTTTGAGTCAGTATAGCCCTGGATTTCATAATATGCCTTTGAATGTAGCCACGAGTCCTGTTTGGCCTGTATTTACGAGCACTGACTAGTGTAGGCCCCCTTTTTAGAAGCATATTACTAATGGATAATTTTGTAGAGCACGATTTTTACGTCTATGATTTTCGGTGGATTTCTTCATCATGCCCATCTAACCAATCATTGCATCTTGCGGGTAGACGTTGATAGACATTGCGGGTAGACAGTCATTCACAATTTGTTTCAGTGTTGTCAACAACGTGTAAAATGTCTGCCAGCTGATCGCCTAGATCTGAGATGAGTTTTCCAGCCACATCAGGATTCTTCAGTGTATACATTGTTATGCTCCTTTCCCTGTGGGCGCCTCTTTGGTCTAATTTGGAGCTTTATCTTATATATGATGCGCCTGGGGGTCTGTCCAACAGTCTGCCTCACACATATAATTGGTTACTCTGACATCCTGCACGTCTCATTTTACTGCCAATGCCGTCGATGAGGTTTCAAAAGATGGCATTGGTTAGCTCTAAGGCATGTGCTTCGCAGGTCTGCAAAAGAAGTAATCAATTGTTGTTGCGGGTGCCCACTCCATACTGCCAGTGACACCATCCCATAGGCATAGTGATGAATCATGAACAGTATTGAACAGTATTTGCTTGTCATTTTTGCCCACTGAAGTAAGGAAGGTATCAAGTTCTACATAGGACATGTCTTTCACATCATCAGGGTTGGTCATTGTCGGAGCATAAGCACTTATCAGGGTGGCCATTCTCCCATTCTGTATCGTCATCGGGAAATTGTCGATACTTGTTAGTAGATCAATTTGCTTACGAGATAGCTCTTAACTGCAAAGTCAGCTCCAGCTTCAGAACTTGAATTAATATGGATTGAATTGAAGCCTAGAAATCAGACTAGCCTCTTTGTATGTATATTATATAGACAACCCAGTAGTATTTCATCCTACTTTGATTTGTTAGAAGAAAACCTTGATTGTGTACATACAATATCAGATAGAATGGTTCTCCTAGGAGACTTTAACTGTGATTTGTTAAGGGACACTACTCTATCTAAACGTTTGACTGAGTTAAGTAGTCTGATGGGATTATCCCAACTTATTCAACAACCCACTAGGGTAACGCCTAATAGTAGCACACTCATCGACTTAGTCTTAGTGTCAAAGTCAATGGGTGAGCTTCAATCTGGTGTTCAATCAGTTGGATTAAGTGACCACTCCCTGGTGTACGTGGTTACAAAGTTTAAGTCCCAAAAGTCAATACCTAAAATCTCGACGTTTCGTTCTTTTCGATTCTTTGAAGAAGAAGCCTTTCTTCGCGATTTGGCAGCCATTGACTGGGACAAAATGTGGACACAGCTAGATAATGTCAATCAAAAGTGGGACAAATTTCTTAGTGTCTATTTGAAGTTGTGTAATAAACATGCCCCTTATGTAACAGTACGGAGAAAACAGAAAGGTTCCCCATGGATTAATGATGAATATATTATGATTGCTAGAGAACGTGATTACAATAAGAAAAAGTTTGATAAAACTAAAGAAAATATGTTTTATGAGACGTATAAATATTATAGAAACAAAGCAAATAACTTAAATAAAAAGTTGAAACGAGCTTACTATCGGAAGGAATTAACGGATAGTAGCGTTGATATGAGGAAAAAATGGAAAGTTTTGAAGGAGTTATTACCTAGCAAGAAATCAAATAATAATTCACATATTCTAAGAAATGGGGAACCTGTAAATAATTTATATGATATAGCAACTGAGTTTAACGAGATGTTTAGTAATATTGGTACGGTTAATCAAAATAACATAGACAAAAATCAACAAAAAGATAATTGTTTGAGACACATTCAATTGGCAAGATCTATCTTTTGTTTTGAAGAAATTAGCGTAGATTATGTTCAGAAGGAATTAAGTAATTTAGATTGCACAAAGTCTATAGGACTTGATGATCTGCATCCCAGAATTTTAAAAATTAGTGCTCGTCACGTCGCTATACCATTAGCGCATATATTTAATGAATCTTTATGTACGGGAAGCTTTCCCCAATCGTTTAAACTTGCCAAAATAGTACCTATACCTAAGAATAAGCTTACTAATGACATACGTAATTATCGTCCTATATCATTGCTATCGATAGTGGCAAAAGTATTTGAAAGAGCAGTCCATTCACAGCTCCTTAAATATATTGAAAAAGAAGGTCTCATGACTGAGCGCCAATCGGGTTTTAGACCCAATCACTCAACTGCAACATGTCTAACTGAGATTTGTGATTATTTATATGAAAATTTTGACAGGGGTAAATTTGTTGGCGCTACATTCCTAGATCTGAGAAAAGCGTTTGACGTCATACCCCATGACTTGCTTTTGTTAAAAGTGTCTTACTTTGGAATAACTGACGTTGAATTGAAATGGTTTGAATCTTACGTAATAGATAGAAAGCAGTGTGTGTTCTATAAAGGAGAAACGAGTGACTTTCTCCCCGTGAGAACGGGGGTCCCACAAGGATCAATACTAGGACCACTTCTCTTTTGTTTGTTTATGAATGATATGTCAAATTTAAAACTGAGTATTGATACAAAAATCTCACTTTATGCAGACGATACAGCTGTATTTCACTCAGGTTTCGATGTTAGGAAAGTGCAGACAAATCTTCAATCAGATATAAATAAACTTAGTAAATGGTTTTTAGACAATGGTATGATTGTAAACTCAGACAAAACGAAGGTTATGTTGTTCTCATCTCGGCAGAAAAAAAATAATTGTAACTTCCAGATATTTATGAATGGTCAATTACTTGAAAACGTAACCAAACTCAAACACCTCGGTGTAACTTTTGAGCAAAGTTTGAATTGGTCATGCCACGTGGATGATGTTGTTAGGAAAATTGTACGATCAATTGCATGTATACGAAGAATTATGTCCTGTTTAACAATCGACAATTTGAAACAGTTGTATTTTACACTTATACTTCCGTACATAGATTATTGTTGCACTGTGTGGGGTTCTCTAACAAAAAGAGACATGTTGAGGATACAAAAATGCCAAAACAAATACGCTCGAATGATTTTGAAAGCTGACTATAATACTCCATCATTGGGACTCCTTCACTCACTGAAGTGGCAGCCCGTTGAACAAAGAATACATTTTCATTATTATGTTATGGTGTATAAGTTATTGCACAACCTTGCCCCACAATACCTTTGTAATTTAGTATATAGGCGTAATGCAGCATAATGTACTCGTTATACCATTTCTAGCCAATTATACTTGCCAAAACCTAGAACTGAATATAGAAAACGCTCCTTCTCGTATGTTGCAAGTACACTTTATAACGCACTACCTATGTATGTCCAAATATCTCCCACATTAAAGGGATAGTTGAGTTTTGGTAGAGAGGGCGCTAGACTACTTAATTTTTTTGTGAGGTAATGAAAAACTGAGTGTCAAATTTGAAAGAGCATAATATTTAAACAATAAAATCATCTTTGTTTGATCAAAATCGGTTCAGAGACGGCTGAAATATCCATAAATATAACAATTTGTAATAGTCTAGGCGATCGGTGCAAAAAAAGGCGAAAATCGCTCGGAAAATGATACAAGTATGAAACTTGGTACAGTTATACTTGAGCCTATACTGAATATTTTAAAAGGTGGAGCCAATGCATCCGGCCTGTTTCTTAGCAACGGTTGCTAAGAAACTTATTGACCCTAGCAACGAGCCTTTTAAGCATATCTTATTCATTCCAAAAGCATGATGCTATGTGTTTTAGCATCAAAACTAACTAAAGACGTGCTATAATGTCATTTTAAGTGTCAATATTAATACAAAACAACATTTTTGTGTTGCTAGGCAACAGATAAACCATAACGACTGTATATTTTTATCGCAATTGTCTATTTGTAAATGATTTTCACGTCTCACTGCCTAAAACAGCTAACAGAGAAATATTTGGGTATATTTTCAACTGTTATGAAGGTTAATTGGTAAATAATATTAAAAAATCAGTTGCTTAGTAACATATTTACCATAGCAACAAGCTGTGTACACATGAAAACAATCACTCCACATGGTATCCATTTAACTCAAACAATTTTCTTATCAATATAAGGCCTATGGCAAGGTAATTAGTAAGGGTTATGGTATGATACCCCACATCAAATTGAAACAATGTTGCTAGGCAATACATTCATGGAAGCAACCAGCTATTTTGGGACAGATGGATTGTCTTAACAATACATGTTCTCACCATGAAGTCGTAAGTCATTGATCATAGTTTCAGGCATTGTCGCAATCTCCTGTGCATGTGCAATACACAGTGCATTTTAAGAGCGCTCGTACACATTTGCAGTCTCTACACCTGCTCCTGCATTGACACTTCAGCAGCTCTGGGCAGGATGCGCTTGCTTCAGGTAAGTTTGTCCACAGGGGTCTCCACTGTTCTGGGCAAGTCCATCCCCACTCAGAAGGGGAGGGCATCTGGCGATATGGCATAGTAGTACGTCCCCAATGGTGCCCACCTTGCAATGATGCCCTTCTGATATGTTGCTGTAATGCAGCCTTGGTGGGGGGAAGCGCTGACATCTGACGCCCTTTCGTGTGAACAGAAGCTTTCTGACTTCGTTGATGGAGGTACATGTTGCTGTCTCATCATAGAGAAGAATGGTGAAGTACTCTAGGGCAGCCTCAGTCTCTTCAGATATCTGATCTGGTGCACAGTGCAGCTCATACAGGGCTCCAGTGAGTTCATCATGTGTCTCCCACATTTTCCATGCAGTCTTCTTTCCAACTTGGGCAAACTGGGAAACAGTGTCGCAGCCCGTGAAAGCATGAAACACCGGAAGAACCAACGATATTTGTGGGCCAAGGGAGGCACTTATCTCATGAGCCGGGATGTAGTGAAAGTTCTTGCCAGTTCCGAATGCGATCCAGAGGTCTATTCTTCCTAGCTGCTGTACAGTTGCTATTGCTAACACAAGTACATCAGTATCTACTGTCCGAACAAGGATCTTGTGAAAGCCCTGTCTGACAGCATCGGCAACATGTACCATGATCCTGGAATCTGCTTCTTCATGGTTGCAGGGAGTAATGCTGGATGTGTCTCGTGGTGCAGGTATACAGAGTACATTAGCACCATTGGTGACAACAAGAGGGTTCTCTGCTGATGCAGGGGGTTATATATACGATACTTAATACCATAATATATATGGACTCACAATTATTTAAGTTTAATAAGTGACCTCAGTAACTATAACTAAATACATACATTTAAACTTCTATATCATGACAACTACTGTTCTCTAAAAAGTGTGATGGGTGACCTCAATGCAAAAGTAGGAGCGGACCACGGAGTATGGGCACCACCTTTGGGCAAGTATGGACTAGGACAGCTCAATAGCAGAGGGGAGAAGCTTCTAGAATTCTGTATGTTACACGGAATGGCAGTGTGTAACACATACTTCCAACACAAAGAATGTAGGAACATGTAGGAATGTAAGAATGGGCAACATAGACGTCCCCGTGTGGACATTACATAAATCAGATAGACTTCATCATTACCAAATTAGAGAACATCAAGTCCTACTGCAGATCATACTGCTCAGCAGAGGTTGGGTCAAACCACAATCGAGTAGGGCCTACTGGCAAATGTAAAGCTATCACCTACAAAGTCTAAGCGAATGAAGAGCCTTCCCAAAAGCTACGATGTTGGCAGACTTAAGGACTCTAACATAGCAGAAGCATTTAAAGCCAGGATTGGAGGTGCCTTTGAACCACAACTTCAGCTTCAGGACACGGATGCAGATGAGCTGTGGAAGCAATTCAGGGATACTACCAATAACATCACAGAAGAAGTTGTAGGCTTCAAAAGGTCAAAACAAGTTAAAGGTCGCCTATAAGATGTCTG
This sequence comes from Echinarachnius parma, assembly GCA_037951105.1. Classification (NCBI taxonomy): domain Eukaryota; kingdom Metazoa; phylum Echinodermata; class Echinoidea; order Clypeasteroida; family Echinarachniidae; genus Echinarachnius; species Echinarachnius parma. Next base: position 95,237 of record JBAMJV010003186.1, read on the forward strand.
TAAGGAGTGTGAACAAGGGAGGAAAGCCAGAATCCTGGTGATGAACAATCCCTCTGCCCACAACAAGAAGAGCTACAAAAAACTCAATAAAACGGTCAAGTATGAAGTGAAGAATTGGAAGAAGAAAATTCTTGACGCAGAGGTGGAAGAAATGGAGATTGCTCACGCAAAGAACAACATCCATGAGCTCTTCAAGAAGGTTAAGAAACTATCTGGAGAAAGAGACAAGATGCAACCTGCCGTAAAGAACAAGGACGGCATCTTTAAAACAGCTCCTGCAGAAGTGTTGAAATGCTGGGAAGAACATTTTAGCGGCCACCTTAACACGCAATTTCCAAGGGTCGAAATACTCTTCAGACCATACCTGACCCTCAACCTACAGATAACCCAAGTGAACCTTTCACAATTGAAGAAGTAGAGGCAGCAATGAAACTGTTAAAGAACAACAAGGCCTGTGGTTAGGACAAAATAGCGGCCGAAACCCTGAGGACTGGTGGACAGCCGACAAGACTACTCCTGCTCAAAATAATACATGCAGCATGGTTGGAAGGTAAAACACCGGAAGACTGGATCAAGGGTCTCATCACTCCAGTGTTTAAGAAAGAAGACAAGCTGGACCCATCCAACTACAGGGCTATAACACTACTCTCCATACCTGGGAAAGTTTTCTGTAGGATGGTCCTCAGGAGAATACAGGGAACCATTGAGAACCATCTGACTGAGGAACAATGCTGGTTCAAAAGTTGTAGAGGCACCACATATGCTGTGTTTGTCGTCAGACAGATCATCAAAAAGGCCAGAGAAAGAAAGATACCAATCTGCATCTGATTTTAAAGCGGCATTCGATACTATTTGGAGAGAAGCTCTCTGGAAATGTTTACGTTCCATTGGTGTGGACAAGTCCCTAGTCGAGCTTATAGAGAGCATGTACAAGCAAAGCAACTGCTCTGTTATGGTTAACGGTAAGATAACCGAATGGTTTGATGTCATAACTGGTGTTCGACAAGGCTGCCTCCTCTCTCCAAGCCTCTTTAACCCATTCCTGGAATTTGTGATGAATGACATCCAAAAAGTAGACAGTGGAATACAGATGGGTGACATGCGTACTAACAACATCCGTTATGCAGATGACACCACCCTCATGGAACTTGTATTTGAAAACCTCCAAATCTTTACAAGGGAACTGGAAAAGGCATGTAGAAGTTCGGGAATGAAAATCAATGCCACGAAATGCAGAATCATGACAGAGGACCAACAAGTTATTACACTAAACAACACCAACATCGCGAAAATTGATAAATTTGTCTTTCTCGGCAGCATGGTACCTTCTATAGGAGATGACGTGAAGAGGAGAACAAGACTGGCAGCCTGGTCATTTGGAAGGCTGAAAAGTGCCATCTGGTCCAACCAAGATATTTCAAGGACACTCAAAGTCAGGAGCTACATAGCCCTGATCCTCCCTATTGACACATATGGAGCAGAATCCTGGACCCTCCGTAAATCAGATAGATCTACATGTAAGCTTGAGGTATTTGAAATGAGATGCCTCCGGACCATTCTTGGAGTTCACCTAATGGACAGAATAAGGAACGAAGAGATCAGACATAGGCTGAAAATCCCAAGCGCCATATGTGAAGAAATAACAAAACGTAGTCGGAAATGGTTTGGCCATGTGGTACGCATGCCGCATCACCGCCTACCATACCAAGCATACCATAATGACTTTGACGCACGCAGACCACGGGGACGCCCTCCTACGAGATGGAAGGACCAAGTTAGGTGCGATATGGGTCTATCCATTCATGAGGCAGAACATCTAGCCCAGGATAGATCAGAATAGAGCAGGATTTCTCGTAGGGGAGCAAGGGTACACACCGTCCTACGCACCTACATTCAGTAAGTCAAAAATTGGCCAACAATAGTTGACAGGTTAGAAAAGCCCAAATGTTGATACAATCAGGTAAATGCGTTGCCTAGCAACCATTATAAGGCCATGTGCACTGTGGGGTGGCCTTTTGCTTCAGAGTGAATATATTATGCATAGTAAAGCAATATATATTGAAATACATTATAATGTTTAGTAAAATTGGTCTGCAGACAACAAATTTGCTTGGTTGCTAAGGAAAATGTGTTGCCTAGCAACTGTTGCTATGATGTGTATATTGCAATTGCTCCAGGGTGGTGTTATGATGAAGAGCAAAGCTTCAGATATTAAAATACATTAAATTGTTCGGAAAAATTGGTCTATAGGCATCTTACATGTTGGTTGCTATGGAAAATACGTTGCTTAGCAACCGTTGCTATACTATGTACAGTTTGCATTGGCTCCACCTCTGAAAATGCTTAGAATGATGAGACCTACATGTGTAGAAAATTTCATACTTGTATCATTTTCCGAGCAATTTTCGCACCAATCGCCTAGACTATAATAAACCCGGGGCCCGGGTTTATTAGAGAATTTTGAACCAGCCGTTAAAAATTCAAAAAAAATGCTTCCTCTTTTCAAAAAGTTACAAAATAGGTATTTAAATAGTTGTTGGTTATTTCTCTATCTAATCACTATTTCAACAAAGCATCACATGCACAATATTTAATTCAAAATGGTTGAAACCGATGAGTGTTTAGAGAGCGCCCTCTTACGTTTTAACGGCTCTTTTTGAATGATAACATGATCTTTACTACGTCATTTGTAATTTTTTGTTCCTTTCTAGTTATAAATATTAGTTTGTAATGTAATGATGCAGGTTTTGGTTACTAAAATTCAGTTTCACCAAAACTGTACTCTCCTTACCAGAACTCAACTATCCCTTTAAGCATATTTAAAAAACGCCTTCGGCAACACCAGTCCATTATATGATATCGCAATAACTATCGCAATTAGATTTTTTATACACTTAAGTTGAAATTTTTATTCTGTCATACCCCCGATGTAACTTTGTTTTAATTGCCAAGTTTTTAAAATGATTTTTTATTATATTTATGTATTTATGTTTTGTATGTATGTATATCTTTATGCTGTGTTTTCAATGTAAACGTTGTAATTTCTATCTGAAACAGGGCCCTTTTGTAAAGCAGGCCTTTGTGGCACTGAATGGGGCTACCCTGTGTTTTTAAAGAAGACTGAATAAATAAATAAATAAATAAATAAATAAATAAATTGCTCTTGATTGCTACCCCGGCCACACCAGAAGAAATTGTATCCACCCCCATGTTCTGTAAGGTATCCCTTGTCAGCCGAACGAGTTCAGAGAGAGCTGCAATACCTTGCGAGCTCTTTAGCATGTTTAGCAACCAGAGCTGTTCTCTTGTCAGGTCTATCGGCAGTAGGTTTGTCCACATTATAATATATACCAGTGGTGAGAGGTATTATTACCGTTCTTTTCTTTCCTTGGGTCAGCCTAAACCAGCCTGCCAAGCATGTTGCCCAGTGGGTGGCCGCTGTTCGCATGTTAACACATACGAGGAGCCAAAGGTGAGGGATGGTACTATATTGGATGCAATGTCAAGGGACCTATCATTAAAAGCACATGACATGACACCACGGACTTAATAACTACATATTCCCCAATGCAAGTAAACCATACATCCCAGAAGGAACATATCAGACAAGCAATTAAAATTTGTAAAGAACCTCTTTCCATAACCACCCCTATGCCTAGTCAAGCAAAGTCAAGGGAAATGTGTTTTTGTTTGTGCATGCCGTTTGTGATCAATGAACAATCTAGCAGAGAGGCTAGTGATGTAGACTGGCAAGCTATTGGCAGATCGCTGTGTGATGATATCAAATGATGATTGTCTTCTCTTGTTCCACCTCTATATTAAGGACAATAGTTGTTTTTACCTTTACCTACTAATCTCATTCTTACATTTGCTAGGATACTGTGTTAGTTTCGGATCATCCAAGCTAATTAGACCAAACAAATGCATACAAATGCTGTAGATTATATAATCCGTTGTCTTAAAAGAGTCTTCTGAAAAATCATGCTAAAACCTCATCAAATCAATTCTGAACCATTTTCATCTACCCTTTCATAAGTCATGTGTAAACATTCAATGGTAAATTAATGTCATATGCAACCGAATACTCTTCCATGCTATATTGGTATATACAAATATTTGAGAACCACTTAGGTTCCAAGTAAGTTTTGAAGATTTTTGACAAAGTTTCTAGATCGATCCCTTAAATGGAGCTTTTTGGTTAATGTTATTTGTCGCCTAAAATGTTTTATACGCAAACATTTGACATGACATATTTAGTACACACTCCGCTGATGTCCACCATCTCTATTCACTATCCTTTAACATGCATGTTGTACCAAATATAGGCACAAAATACATACTCAGGACATTCCATTTTGAAAGGGAGGTCATGATGCATGACCTGTTTAAAAAAATTACATCTACGTTGTGTTGCTATGTACACTCCCTTTCAATTAAGAAAAGAAAATATAACGTTTATGACTTTAAAAGTTAGCTGAGTATGTACAGTAATGTACGATTAAAGCAGAAAAGTCATGAGGAAGGGCAACACCCATTGGATATAGGCCAAATGAATTGGTGCTAGGCTAGATACTGTTGCTAGGCAACCGTCATACAAATCTGTATTGATAATCTACAGTATTACATGTGTGCTGCAAAAAGAAATGGTGCCCAAAAAGGTGCCCAGAAAGGTCAAATGATCTCCCTAATATAATGTCGAATGTGTGGTTGCCATGCAAAATGCTGTTGCCAGGCAACATACGTAGAGGACGCTTCAAGAAATATTTGTTGTGAGGTAATGAGTTATGACTAACTTTGTGTAAAATCTGAAAAAGATCACGATCAAAATCGGTTCAGAAAGGGCTGAAATATTAATAAAGGTATCCGAGTATCCGCATTTAATCAACAATTAAAGTAATACCTACACTTTTTCGAAACCAACCATGATTCTTAATTGGTTTTTATGATCCCTTTATCATAATGTTGACAAAACATCCAATTCACAATTTTGAATAAAAAATGGTTGAAATTTATTTCTAGGGAGCGACCTCCTGTATTATAACGGCTGATATTTGTTATTTTTATGATAACAGCATTTAAACTTTAATAGCCGTTGTACGTTGTTCTACTTTTCAGGTACGGTGGCCTTTCAGGCACGGTGAATTTATAAAAGTGAAAATATTGTAATGATACGAGGCAATTGTGTAACTATAACATTCAGTTTCACCAAAACTGAACTATATCTCTTTAAATGATATCTTACAAGTTTAGTTAGTCAAATTCAGTTTGACCAGAACTGTTCAATCCCTTTAAACCAGTGATTTATAGAACATTTACTTGGCGCAGCTATACGGGGGGCGCACAGTAGGCCAAAATGCTTGAACAAGAAAAGTACTATCACTTTAAACCAATAAACTATCCAACAACTAATTGTAGACCAAAATGCTTTAACAAAAACAGTACTATCCCTTTTAACCAATAACAATATAAAATGTACTGTAGACCAAAATGCGTCAACCACACCGTATTCTTCGATCGGTACATCATGAACCCCAAAACGGAACAGTGTACTTGCCATAATATAGGTTTTCCCATCCATTTTCAAACTATCGTCAATCAAATTCAATCAATGCTTACTTCAATTTCGTCCCGAGAAGTCAGGAAACTGCAATTGCTACATTTGATTTCGTAATTTCGTCATTCGAATTGATCAATGATCATTCAAATTCAAAATTTGCTCATTCGAATTCGTCATTTTGCAATGGAATTCGTCCCGACTGGTCATAAAACTCACAATGTGAAGTTCGAATTCGTCATTGTTCATTCGATTTCAAGACTTCGTCGTTCGATTTCGTCACGTAGTGTGATTGCCCTGGTCCACATGTATTTCCCTATTGTAGCCCATAATTTCAGAATGAATAACTTCAAAAATAGGTGTTTTTAAAACCATCAACTGATCACAAAACAATTTATTTCGATATTGCAATTAACAAAACAATAATTGACCCAAAGTCTGATTGATTGATTCATGCAATAAATTTATGTTGGTAAACACATTACCATATCAAATTAATGATACATAAAATACAAAAAACTTTTCAATAGACGATAGACTAAATGAATTTCTGGGACACAAAACAAACATAGACATTGGGTTCAAATATACAAAGGATGATAATGAATGGATGATGAAACAAAGCATCAAATACAGCATTCGATATCGTTTGACGAATTTGAATGGGAAATAACGAAATTGAATGTCCAATGACGAAATTGATCATCACATTGTACACCGGCAGGAGTGATCGGACGAAATTGAATGAGCTTTGACTAAAACGATCGGGAAATTGACGAACTTGATTGCGAAAGAACGAACTTGTGTGATGATTGACGAAATCGAACATTACATACGATCGGCGAAAGACTTTCCGGACGAAATTGAAGTTAACAATTATCGAAATTGAATGACGATTATGTGAAAATGGATGGGAAAACCTATATATAAAGAAACATGGTGACTAGGTTCGCGGGATAGTGCATCTTTTACAAAGAAAAATGATACCAAGAACAGTGATTTTGGTCGAGTAGTTTTTGTTTGAGGACGTCGGGTTTCCATGTTTACAAAGTCAGTGCCTGATAAATCGCACTTACTGCCCGTCATAGCATAGTTTATTCTCTCGTCACACAGCTGAATGCACACTAATACTGGCGCGAGTGTTGTTCGTTTTTCGATGCTATGACGGGCAGTAAGTGCGATAATTTTTTCAGGCACTGACTTGGAAAATTTTGACAAAAATAGGAACCGGACATGGTCTCACTTAAGACATCATAAATATAAACAAAATACTCGATCAAAATGACTGTTCTTGGTATAATTTTTCTTTGTAAAAGATGCCCTATCCCGTGAGCCTAGTCACCATGTGTATTTATTATGGAAAGTACGAAGTACTGGTTGCATCTTTCTGTATGTTTTGGCATTTAGTCAATTGGTCGTATTTTCATTTCGGTCTTCTTTAGTGAATAATATGGCCCCTTCCAGTCACCCAAAACGACTCCAGTGCCGTGAGAAGTGGTAGTTCCACCCAGGTAATCCCCGTTCAGGTTGGAGGAATGACAGCCCATGTACCACCACGCACCGTGGTATTCCTCGGCACAGTTCACCCATACCGATTCGTCCAAGTCTCTATCCTTCGTACTAAAGGGCCTACCAACATGAGGCTCAAGAGAACTGCCTGAAATAAATTGCAGTAAAATAGAGAAGAATGATAATGCAATGCCCCGTCATGCGTATGATGCGATTCACAACTGATTATTCGAAGAACAAGAACGAATTACAACGATTCCCAATAGTGGACATATCAGATCAGAGCAATTATATTATATCAACCGTTCATCACTAATGCACATGTCAACAAAGTTACTAGATCCCTTTAAAGGGTTGTATTGTTTTGGTAAGGCTGAACTTTAGTAACCAAACCCTGCACATTAACATTACACACTAATATTTATCACCCATGCACCATTCTCGAAAGGTATTTAAAAAAAATACAAACGACTAAGTAAAAAGTTATCATTCAAAAAACGCCCTTAAAACACAAGAGGGCGGCCGTCTCCCATTTTCATACAAAAATATGCATGTGATGTCTTGTTGAATTAATGATTATATAGAGAGATCATGAATAACTATTAAAAAACCACTTTTGAAAATGTTTGAAAAAGTGTAAGCATTTTTTTTCTTTTTTGTTTCACAAAATCATCGTATTTATTGATATTTCAGCCATTTCTGAACCGATTCTAAACAAATAAAGTTTATTCTGCCATTAAAATTGCATGTTCTTTCAAATTCGACACTCAGTTTTTCATTACCTCACGAAAAAAATTGTGTTGTGCAGCGCCCTCCCTACTAAAACTGAACTACCCCTTTAAGAACCTACCTGCATCCCCATCGTAATCCCCAAGAATGAACTGGTAGTGCAGGGTCTCATCGGCCAAACGGAACAGGTTGTACGTCGCGTACCGCGTATTTTCTTCGAAATCCTCGAGGTCGACCCGGAGTTCGTACGTCTTCTGCCATGTCAGACGATGGATATTCTCGTTACCGAGCCAGTGTTCGCCCTTCACGCTTCAGAAGCCATTCTTGTAGTCCGCCCAATCAAGATTGAAATCCACACTCCCGTCCTGAGCTCGCTGAAAAACCTTTCATATGGTATAGATAAGAATTAAACTATACGGTTTGAAAGTGTTTGAAAGGTTTTAGCCAATCGCAAAAGTTAAATTCCAATAATGACTGCTTCATTTTAAAGGGGTAGTACAGTTTTGGTAATGCGGCGTTCCCACTGTCGTGCGATCCGTTACGAACGCCACGATTGGCCATTCGTAGCTGATCGTGGAACTTCTCTGAAATTTCAGGTTTTGATACGAGGTGATGCGAGTCGATACGTTCTGGTGCGATTTGGTGCGCTTGGATGCGATATGGTCACGATTGATCAATATCAGGTGACACGATCTGTCACGATCTGGTCTCCCGTTCAGATACGATCATATACGTTCCGATAGGATTGTCCCTATTGAGTCCACGATTGGGTCTCGATGTGACACGATCATCACGATCGGGGTCCCCGATTTTGGACGATCGGGTACGTGCAGATACGTTCGGATACCTTCCGATACGTTCATCACGAACCGATGCGATCTGTTGCGATAGGATACGATTGTAGTCGCGATGTCTTTCACGATGAGGATCGAGAGTGATCACGATTTGAGCTACGATTGGACCCCGACGGATATATATACAGCCCGACTGTTCACTCTACAGAGTGACTGTTCACTCTACATAGTGAACACTATAACCCACAGCCATTGATGATGGCAGAAGTTGAGGATGATGACAACGTGACATTTGCTGTATTACTGTATGCTCACATTATCGCCAGAGAGGAAGAAGACGAGCAGCAGCCAGACCAGCCACAACCCAACCACAAAGGGCCAGGAGAGCTGCAGTCAGGCAGTGCTGATTGCGACCATGGCTCACAGAGGAGAGGAGAGGAGACAACAGCTTGGCCAGTTCTCCAGCCTCCTAGACACCCAATTGAGGCTGGAAGATCCAGTAGCGTTCCAAAAATACACAAGGTTAACACCACAGCTCTTTGGTGAAGTATTGCAGAGGGTGGCTCCAGCAATCGAGAGGGAACTCACCAGTTTCAGGCAACCCCTCTCATCTGGACTGACTGGCAGTGACATTGGTGCACCTTGTCACTGGAAACAACTATCGGTCCCTTGCGTATGCCCTCAGGTGTGGAGTGTCCAGCATCTCAGAGATAGTTCCAGAAGTGTGCCAGATAATTGTGCAAGCGTACAAAGATGAGGTGTTTAGCCTATCTGTGACCCCTGAAGCCTGGACAGACGGTAGCTAACCAGTTTGAGCAGAGATGGACCATCCCCCACGCCATTGGAGCCCTGGATGGCAAACACATTGCTATTAATAAGCCACCCCACACTGGCAGTCTGTACTACAATTACAAAGGCTTTTTTTTCCTGATACGGCCTGGAAGAGGAATCCATATGACTCCCCCCTCCCCCCCCCCCCACCCTGCCCTCTAACTGCAAGCCCTGATGACCACCAAGACATGCCCTTCTTCATCCTGGGGGATGACGCCTTCGCACTCAGGAACTACCTCATTAAGCAATGCGGCACTTGCTGCTGCTGCTGCAAAGGAGGCCACATTTCTTGCATCCTCCGTCTCAATGTGAGGGATCAAAAAAGAGAACTTCTCCCACACCCACTTCTTTGTGCTGTTCATATCAGTAATGGTATCCCCTCCTGACCAACTCTTCTTGGCGCGTTTCTTCAGCCGGACCATCATGGTCCTCATGCATGTGTACTATATTTTAATCTTGGCAGCCTGTGCAGCCCAGAGATCCTCCTTCTGGGTGCCATCTTTGAAACCCGCAAGGCGTTTGCTGTAGAGGACCTCATTTCTCATATGGAACTTAATGATTTCCTCCTTTTGCTCTTCAGTAAAGGCAGTTACTGTTTTCTTTATCTTGGCTTTCTTGGTGGGTGGTCTCCTCCCGGGGGGGTCACTCTCATACACAAGTGCTACCCACCCGTGTCACACCTTTTTAAAAAAGGACCCTAATGGGCAAAAATGGCGTATCGCACCTTTTTTAAAATGGACCCTAATGGGCAAAAATGGCGTATCGCACCATTTCTGAAATTTACCCTAAATGGCGTATGTATCGCACCTTTTCTGAATGGAGCCTAAAAGGCGTAATGCACATTTTAAAGTTAACACCCCTTAATTGTTAAAATGGCATTTAATATGGTTTTAAAGCCTCGACTCGAGTGACGCAAAATGCTTAATTTACCTTTTTGCTGAATACTATACGGTAAACCCATAAAAGAAAAAAAGTGTTTGAATCTAAATGACTCAACACATTACAATCATCAGGTCGTGCCATCCACCATCCGGTCACCGGTCATGGGGCCTGGGCGATGATTGTCAACAACGTCAAGGATCCATCAGGCTCAAGTGGCAGCTCGATAAAGGCATCGGGATCGGCTCATCGTCCTCATGGACATGGTTACTTAGAAGTGCACTCATACATCGGCTCATGACCATGGCCATAGCATGACCCATGTCACTCAGAGGGTTCAACGGAGTAGACCCACACTCGGTGATGTCACTTGTCAGTGACTCAGCTCAGTGACACAAACAATCAATTTGAATAATCTTTTCAGCCTAGAAATAGAATTGCAATTCTACAAGAAACAACTATTATTTATAATTATATTGTAGCTAGGAAAAGTCTCAGTAAAAGGAAGTTTGTATCCTTCAATAATGTGTTTATATAGTTAGTTTATATAACTGATATAATGGGTGCTCCAGAATAATTATGAGCCCTCAGGCTCAGCGGAAATTTTTGTAATCGATCGCCCAGATCGTCGGGCTAGAGTCAGTGGCACTAGGCCCCTACCACCAGTACTACCAGCTGTAATTTATGCAAACACGTTCGTTGCCACCGTTTATTACTATTTTACTTACGGGTAGTCTACTTACGGGCCCGTCTCCATTGTATTAGATACAAAATGTGTCAATAAATGCCGATTCTCGGTTGGTAAATGACTCCTTGTCCTTCGAAGGCTTCATCCTAAAGTCGTATAAAACGCTCTTTCGTGGCTCTGACGCGTCGCAGCTTCGAATATATTCAGATCACTGGAAGTTTATGCTGAAAATACCGTCTGAAGTAGCGACCACTGTGATGCATGTGAATAGTGCACCGCATGTAGCGCACTTGTTACGTGTATACACGCACACAACATTCATGCACACATATATTTCAGCCGCAGAAATAAAAAATATTCGAAAACCTAGTACGGAGGTACGGTAGCTAAAAAGGGACCCCTTTTGTAGAAAAACGTCGAAACCTGTAAACCTGAAAAGGTACCCTTTTTTAGGTTTTTGTGCGATCAGTGCTTGAAAAACACCCCTTTTTAAGGAAAACGTCGACGACGCCGTATAGCTGAAAATGATACCCTTTCGACGCTTTTTTCTGACGCGGGTGCGTAGCCAGTCATGTTGGGAGTGACCCCCCCGGGGGTCTCCTCTGCCTCCTCTGCTGGCTGGACTAGTTCAGGCTCAGGGGGTAGAACAGTCTGGCCCTTTCCATTCTTGCGTCTGGTACCCTTGGGTGGCATCTCTCAAAGGCTCCACAAATTACTAGCAAAAGCAAGCTGACAGTAAAGATGTGCTCTCTTCAGGTGTACATTGCTGAATGAGGCGCATTCAATCTTGTCCAGTATATATATGGGCGCGAGAACTCCATAACAGATCGTGAACGTCCGTGAAAAGGCGTATCTACTCGCATTTACTCGCATCTAATCGTATCAACTCGTATCTGCTCGTGAGGCATACGTGTCAGGTCGTGAGCAATGGTACCCGACTGAGCGTCACAGATCGTGACAGATCGTGGGAGATCGCAGCACATCTCAACAGAGCGTAGTGTTTGTCTCGTCCAAGGTTGATCCCGATCACCACGATTTGGAAGCACGATTAGATGCGCTTTGTTACGATCCAATACGATCCGATGCGATGATGACGATTGATAATTAATCGTGTTGATCGTAGAATTTTTTTGAACCGTTCCAAAAATTTCCTACGATCAACACGATTGCCACGACTGACCTTACGAGCTGATAATATCTGATACGATCACCACGATTACTTCCCGATCAGCTACGAATGGCCAATCGTGGCGATCGTAACTAATCGCACGACAGTGGGAACGCCGCATAAGGCTGAGCTTTAGTAACCCAAACCTGTACAATAACACTACAAACTAATAGTTATAACCCCACCATGCTCGAAATTTGGGATAGAAAAATACAAACGAATAAGTAAAAAGCCGGTTATCATTAAAAAAAGAGCCATTAAAACACAAGAGGACGATCTCTAAAAATGCATTGGTTTCAACCATTTTCATACACAATTATGAATGTGATGTTTTGTTGAAATAATGACAAAATACAGAGATCCTCAACAACGATTTAAAAGAAATCATCGAATATACCTGGGCCCCATATTTATTACGAACCCCCGTTTCTTTTAGGACAGACCCGCCCCCCCCCCCCCCCCCCCCCCCGGGACCCGGGGTAAGCTCATCGGTCCATTCGGGCCGGATGAGCTAAAAACTTACTGTCCATCCACCTTCGTCGGTCTCCATGTCACAGAACACGAACAAAGGATCCTCGCCATCATCTAGGTATACGGCAAAGCGGTCACTAGCAGTGAACCCCGCTGTCTGGACCTCTTTGCAGTCCCTGGCCCCGTTGCGTCAGCCGGAGGGGTTGGTACTGGGATCAACGCTAGGCATACAGCTAGGTGGGTTGTTTCTCATCTCATCGAGTTCCCTGCGGATTTGGTTGGTCACATTGAGCTGGGCCCTGACTATCGGCATAAGTTCGTCACATCCCAAGCAGCTGGAGCGATCTGCAGTGGAATCACGACTTGCGTCACGATTTGAAATCTGAAGTAAATTGATAACAAAAAAATTGATTATTTATGGTTACGTATAGTCTGTAAAACAACATGAATATCAAATAATTGAGTCAAATGAGAGCGCGTGCCTAAATGAAATTAATATCATTATTTCGGTCATTAATTCGTCCACGGAAATTTGTAAATCCGTGATTTCGTGCATTACTTCGGACAAGTATAACTTTCTTATTTCTTGAATACTTAAGCCCAAACTTTCACGAATTATCCTTTGACTTGGCTGCGTAATAAGTTATAGTGCAATCACAATATACCACAATTTCACTGTCCTCTAGTCAAATACTCCGTTTACCATTCATAAATCCGAGCATTATGTGACATATTGCATTAAAGTTGCAGATTAACTATTCAGAAATCTAAATTTATATAAGAATTCATAAGTGGCGTACCCAGGATTTTTTTAAAGGGAGGGTTTTGCCTCAAAAAGATTTCTGTCAGCGGGGGGGGGGGGGGGGGGGGGGGGGTAGTAGTAGAAGATTTTCGAAGCCGAGGCCAAGTACCTTCAAAATTTTCGAGACCGAGACCGCTAATTTTCGAGACCGAGACCAAGTCCCTGTAATTGAGAATCTGGTAAGGGTGGGGGGGGGGGGGGGGGGGGGGTAGTCGTAGAAAATTTTCGAAGTCGAGACCAAAATTTGTCGAGGCCCCTTTCGAGGCCGCTGCCCCCATTTTTCGACATTTTCGAGGCCGAGACAACGGTTTTTAGACATTATCGAAGCCGAGACCACGCTTATTCGCAGTTTTCGAGGCCAAGACCATAACAAATGACGGTCGAGACCGCTTAAATTTGGTCTCGAGACCATTTAAAATTTGAAAAAAAAAAATAGTCATTTTGGGTAAAGGGGGGGGGGGGGGGGGGGTTGAACCCCCCAAACCCCCCCCCCCCCGGGTACGCCTATGGAATTCTTTAGCCAACTTACTGTTTAAAAAGTTTTGCTGTTCTTGCAGGTCTGTATTCATGCATCTAACATATTTATATCTTGTGTATTAGTACTAAATTTGTTGGTTTTAAAAATGTTTTAAAAGTTCCTTGAATAAAAAAATATGTAAAATGAGAATCATTCCCTTTCAAATGTTCTTATATGTAATTAAAAATTTGAATTCAAGATATTTTATTTATTAGTCTACAGGCCGGGGGACATTTTGACTTTTTAGAAAAATTTTAAAAATGCTTACATTTGAACAAAGACTACATTGAAGACTACAAAGACTACATTGAACAAAATCTAAATAGGTTTTTAAATAATTGTTGATGATATCTCTATTGAATCATTATTTTAACAAAACATTAAATGCACAATTTTGTATGAAAGAATGGCTAAAACAATGAGTTTTTAGAAAGCGACCTCTTGAGTTGTAACGGCTCTTTTTGTTTAAATGTCGAGTAGGTGTTTAAGCCACATAACCCGTTGAGTTTTAACAATGTAGCAAAACAAGTCATTCTAAGCCCCCCCATATTCATAGTCCTGATATAAAATTTTCCGTTTAAATCTATCTTTACGCCTCCAAATAAAATCAAAAGAAATGTCTTCCACATCTTCCAAAACCCAATGTGGGACTGATATGAGAGAAGATACATAATTAAATTTCGAAAGAGCGTAGGTTTTTAATAATTGAATTCTACCCATAATTGTCAGGTCCCTTTGTTTCCACCATCCCAATAGACGTTTCGTCTTACTTAACATTTCTTTATAATTCAAATCATTTTTTGTTCACATTCCGTGCAAAATAAACCCCTAAAATTCTTATTTCCTGTACTAAGCTACCAAATTCTACATTTTCATACCTTTCAGATTTCTCTCTCAACAATATAAAGTGCGTCTTCTCTTTATTAACTTTTAATCCACTTATTGCTTCAAAATATTCAAAAATTATTTTTAACCTATTCACAGAATTTATATTCGTACAAATATCGTAATATCATCTGCGTACAATACTTATTTAATTTCCTTATCCCCAAGTTTAATTCCTTGAATAACATTGTCCTTTCGAATAGCAAGTGTTTCAATAAAGTAAACCCTCTCAAAATCATGAGCGCCCACGATTTGGAACGTGCATGGCTGAAGAACAAAGGAGAAAAAAGATCGCTTCAAAGATTGGCATCCATTCAAGCAATGTTATCTAATCATTTTTTATTCAATAACAAAATCTTATTTAAACTTTTATGAACCCTAATTTAGGAAATATCAAAATTGGGAATCTTATATTTTAAACAAAATTACTTTGCCAGCTTATAACAGAAACTACCTCCGCAACTCAAAGGTCGTTTTGTGGTGTAATGTAAACTCTTCATATAGGTATATGCCTTGCAGGGGCCGTGGAAAGGTTTTGAAAGTGAGGTGGGGTGGGGGGGGGGGGGGGCGGGGCTGACCACATTTTGTTATAATTATTGTCATTTTATGCTTATGTATTTCTTTGTTAAGCCAAAAAAATGCGGGCCGCAGCCCCCCAGCCACCCCCCCCCCCCCCCCCCCCCCCACGGTTCCGCGGCCCCTGCCTGGTTATTTATATCTTTTCAGCTGTGAAGCATAAGGGGGTGGGGCACTATAAACAAAACTAAGAAACAGAGATTTGTTTTTAAATAGTCAAACCTATGTCAGTGATCACATGCACCTAGGGGAAATGGCCACTAAAGACAAACCTCGCAGGGGATCATAATCTGGTTGGGGGGGGGGGGGGGGGGGGGGTTACATGCATAAGTGTTGCAATGAATCGCAAGTCAACGAAATACACACATTTGGACCAATTATTTAGGCGCAGTTTCTGACTTGTGTTTAATCGCAGTTATACGATTGATTACATTTCTTTATGAAACATATACGTTAGGAATATAGGCAGGTCAGGTTTAACTCTACCCCAAACCTGCCTCTCTAATGAGTTGGCCAATACAGGGTGGCCCAGAAATAACGGAACGGGGTACTTGCCATACTAAAGACTCATGATGCCCGCCATACTGCATCGAGTAACGATCAACCGTGCGCTATTGTGAGTGTGCGTTCAGCTGTGTATAGAGAAGAAGGGGTACTAACAATGGCGCACGCATTGAACGTTACTAGTTGCTATGACGGGCATCATGTGTCTTCATTATAGCAAGCACCCCGTTCCGTTATTTCTGGGCCACCCTGTATTATGCCACAATAATTACTGCTATAATCATCTTCACCCAATTTATTTTGTCTGCCTGTGTGTGTGTCATTGTGTATGTGTGCGCGCGCACGCGTATGTGTGCGTGTATGTGTGTGTGTGTGTGTGTGTGCGTGTGTGCGTGTGTGCGTGTGTGCGTGTGTGCGTGTGTGTGTGTGTGTGTGTGTGTGTGTGTGTGTGTGTGTGTGTGTGTGTGTGTGTGTGCGCGCGTGCGCACGCTCTTGTGTGGAGATTACGAACTTCACTTTATAACACACATTACAAATATGTCATGAACATAGCAAATTAACAAAAAAATATGGCGTTACAATAGAAAGATGAGGTGACCTTGGTTGAAAGCAGAGCTTGTGGAATTAAGGTCCCTCTTGTGTATCTTATGGGTATGTCCAGATAGACAAACTCATCAAATGAAAGTACTATATGCATTAAAATGCTTACAAACTAAACTAACTAATGAACTGAAAAAGATATAAACATAAATAAGTGTGATAAAATCTACTGACTACTAAATAATGACAATTTACAGGAAAAGCAGGAAAATACTACGAGTAACAGGACAAAATACAAGGTAGTGGGAGAGAGAGTGGCAATACAGACTGAAACACAGACAGAACAAAACAAGACAGACAGATGATTTGATTAACAGGAGTATAATTAGAAGTAAGTAGACCTATATGTAGCAAATAATTATTTTCCTACATTGTACATAATGATTTTAAAAAAAACTATAAATCTAGGCAATATCGACTCAAAAAAAGTATGTCATGTCAAACGTATCATAATCACTTCAAGTACACGGTGGTTCCAAGATGTTATGTCTGAAGAGATGCTTGACCAACGTTCTTGCCGTGTTTTGTTCGTTCAGATCAGCGCAACCCGTTTTCTAGTCGGCCCGCATTTTTCAGTTCATTGTAACCAAATAATGTGAGTTGTTGACACTGATCTACGCCACTGCATGAACCCTCGACATGGTTTCCCGCCGATGAACAACGTTTGTCATGATTTTTTTCTAGATTGTGATATCAGGGGCCGCGGAAAGGTTTTGAAAGTGGAGGGTTGACCACATTTGAACTGTTATGTATTTCATTATTTTATGCTTATGTATTTCTTTGTTTAAAGCCAAAAAAGTGGGGGGCTGCAGCCCCCAGCCCCCCCCCCCCCCCTGCTTCCGCGGCCCCTGGATATTTCCTAGATCCAGTCATATCATCCAGTCATGCTTTTGCGAAACACTTGACCTTGCCGCGACTGATCAGTCGCGGTAGTCGCGGCGACTCGGGAGACCCAAAAATGGTTTGCAATCTCACCAAGGCGAAGTCTTGGAGACGTCTCCGCGACGTATCCATGATGACAAACAATTTGCCCGAGGATCAGGAACAAACTGTACCAAACCTAGTAACGTGGTCTCTAAAGTGGGTCAAGCAACGTCAAATAGTGTCGCGGAGGCGTCTCCGCAACGTCTCCTCTCAGTCGCCTTGGTCTCCAGTAGGTCGCGGCGACGTTGCGGCGACGTCTCCCCAGTCGCGGACAAAATTAGTCTCCGCGACGTCGCCGCGACTGATGGATACGTCGCGAAGACGTCTCCGAGACCTGCTGGAGACTGAAAAAGTCTCAAAAAAAATCGAACATGTTTGATTTTCCCGCGACTCCCCGGAGACCCGGCTAGTCTCCAGGAGACGTCGCGGCGACGTCGCGGAGACGTCTCCGGGACTAGCGGAGACTGAGTCGCCAACTAGTCTCCAGCCCGGTGAGATACCACCTTAATACAGCCTCGACAAAGTTGCTGAACATTCAAGTTGTGCACATGCGCCGTTAGCCACATCTTCGGTCATGTGGTCGGGTCAGAAACGCCCCTTGCCACGTTTCCATACACTTATAGTATACGGTACCCAACTAGGTGTATAATATAGGTCGTAACGTAACGGAGAGGTTTCATTAAATCTGTTCAAGCCTCGGGGGAAGTCAGCAACTGCTCCGAAAACTGAGAAGACCATCAAACACAGAGATCAAACCCTCTGTCTGCAGAAAGTCTGAGAAAGATCGCCCACATATTCCCGCGACCTTTACAGCTAAGGTTCGTGTGGGTACGTAGACTATAATTATACGATTTAATATAGTTTTTCCCATTCATTTTAACACTATTGTCATTCAATTTCATTAATTCGTTATTCAAATTCGTCCCGAGGAACCACCAGAGCGGAAATCCCAACTTCAATTTCGTCTTTCGTCGATCAAGTTAGTCAAAGATCACACAATTTAGTCATTAGGCACACATTTTCGTCAATTGCAAATCAAATTCGTCGGTCACAGTTGTTGAACACATAAAAGCGAAAACAATTTCGTCAATTGGCAATCGATTTCGTGAAAACTCTATTCTTGTACAAAACTCTGTAATTCTATTATTGTCAAAACTCTGTAATTCTTGAACAAATTTGAAAGTGTATGTTTTTATGTTCATTTTATTTATTATTTTTTTCTTTATAAACAAAAAAAAAGAAGCTAATATTCCCATATTTGGGGGTAAGCTTAGACATGTTAGAGAAGGGTATTCATAGTCTGATATTCCTGCTTTAATACTGCTCGTCCTTGCTTCCGTCTTTTCTCTTTCGATTTTTTTCTTCATTTCTATATTTCTTTATTTTTCTAATGTTTTTTTTTGTTGTTGAAATTCCATGGTCAATTTGCGGAGCTTTTTTTTAATTTATTTTTTTAAAGTTCCTTGAGTTTGTGTATGAATAGTAATATGTGTAAATGTGTTTTGTGTATGTTCAATGTTGTATGTGCCAATTGTAAAAATCTCCACAGGGTGTATTGGATTTATATCCCTCATGATGTCAGTTATATATGTCTAATGTAGATGTTGTTTCTATGAATTGTCGTGGTCCAGCAAACAAGGACAAAAGACATGAATTGTTTCAATTTTTGATATGAAATAAATATCATATATGTTGCTTAAAAGATACGCATTTTATTGATTTAGATCGAGAAAACCTTAAAAAAGAATGGGGTGGTCAATGTTTTTTTAGTTGTAAAGATTCAAACTCAAGAGGAGTGGCAATTTTGTTTAGTGGAGGCATAACAGTCGATATTTTAGATAGTAAAGAAGATGATAATGGAAATTTTGTTGTCTCCATATTAGGATATTTGATTATGATATTACATTAGTATCTTTGTATGGTCCCAACACTGACAGTCCCCTTTTTTATGATAAGAAAAATATATATTGGAATTTGAAAACCCATTTACTATTATGTGTGGTGATTGGAATCTGGCACAGGATTTTGATTTAGACACAATTATATTCACATTAATAACCCATTGGCAAAAAATAGAGTTAGTCATTTAAAACAGAATTTAAATTTGATTGATCCTTGGAGAGAATTGTATCCTTAAACAAAAGTTTTTCTTGGCGACAGCCAAATCCCGTAAAAATGGCAAGATTAGATTTTTTTTCTTGTTACAAAATAATTAATGTCAGTTATAGATAAATTGAAAATATTACCAGGATATAGGACAGACCATTCATTAGTATGATTGTCTTTGAATTTAGATAAGATACATACTGGTAAAGGTAATTGAAAATTTAATAATTCGTTGTTGAAAGATGAAGAATATGTACAGAAAGTTAAACATGTAATTAAAGAAAATATTGTAATGTATTCGGTGGATGAAGTGTCTTATGATGAATTAGACTCAGATAAATGTAACTTTGAAAATTATAGATTTTCTATAGATGATCAGTTATTTTTTAATACATTATTAATGATAATAAGAGGTGAGACAATATCATATTCAAGTATGAAAAGAAAACGGTGTATGAAAAATGAAACTAAATTAGAAAAAAAATTAGTGATTTAGAAAATAAGATTATTTATGTTTTAGATAATAAAGATATTATTGAAGAATGGGAAGATTAAAAAAAATAGTTTGGAAGATTTAAGAAAACAAAAAGTCGATGACGCAATTCTTCGTTCAAAGTTAGAATGGACTGGAGTTTGGTGAAAAACCCTCAAAGTTCTTTTTGAACTTAGAGAAACAAAACCGTATTAATAGACAAATTAAAACACTGATTGATGATCAAGGTAATACAATTCAAAATCCAAATGTTTCATTTGAAGTACATCGTTTTTACTCTAAATTATATAAGCATAAGCCTGTATCCGACTTTGATTGGGATCTTTTTCAATCAAGAAACATCCCGAAATTGAATTTGCAGATGAAAGATTCTTTAGAAGGTCCTTTAGTAATTGACGAGGTTTTTCAAGTCATTAAAAATATGACAAATAATAAATCCCCAGGAATGGATGGTTTTACAGTTGAATTTTTAAAGTTTTTTGGGGGCAGTATAAAGTATTTTTTACTTCGATCATTGAATTATGCATATTTTAATGGTAATATGACTGAAGCGCATGAAATGGGATTGATTACATTAATACCAAAAGGAAATAAAGATAGGAAATTGTTATCAAACAGGAGACCTATTTCTTTATTAAATGTTACATATAAAATAGCTTCATCTTGAATTGCAAACCGGATTAAGCAAATATTACCTTTTTTGATTAATGAAAGTCAAACAGGTTTCATGTCTGGACGATTTATTGGGGAAAATATACGTCTTTTGTTTGATTTGATGTTATACAGTGATTTAAATGATATTCCTGGACTTTTGTTGATAATAGATTTTGAAAAAGCCTTCGACTCAATATCACACGACTTTATTTTTCAGGCCCAGGACTTTTTTAATTTTGGTGATTCCATAAAATCATGGATTAAACTTTTTTATGAGAATGCATCGTCATGCGCTTTGGTCAATGGTCATATGTCAAACAGATTTAATATAGAAAGAGGATGTCGTCAAGGTGACCCTCTGTCTCCATACATTTTTCTTTTATGTGCAGAAATATTAAGTATAATGGTAAGAAAATGTGATGGTATTAATGGGATAAAAATAGCTAATGTTCAGCACAAAATAATTCAGTATGCTGATGATACTCTAATTACTTTAAATGGTACAGAAGATTATTTGAAGAAAACGATAGAAATTTTAAATACTTTTGAAGGTGCATCAGGACTGAGTATAAATAAACATACAACTAAAGTTATATGTATAGGGAGATATAAAGAAAGGAAGGATTCTTTGTGTATAGAAGAAAATTTAGATTGGGTTTTTGATGGTTATTTTCGATATTTAGGCACCGACTTTTCGGGTGACTTGCACGATATGGTGGATCATAATTATTATGAACAAATTATAAATATTAACTCTCAAATGACTCTCTGGTTAAAAAGATCGTTAACAGTGTTTGGCTGAATAATAGTTGTAAAATCGTTATTAGTATTTATTTTTATCATTACCGAACCCCTCTGATGAAATAAGGAACATATTACAAAAGTCATTTTTTGCATTTATTTGGAATCATAAACCTGACAAAATAAGTAGGAAACAAATGATACAACCCTATCATTTGGGAGGAGCCAAAATGATAGATATATATTCACATGTTTATTCATTGAAGATATCATGGATGAGAAGATATTTTTTTGGCAATATAGATTCTTTTGTTGATAATTTAAAGCCCAATTGATCAGTTTCGGGAAAGTAGCCGAATAAATCTATATTGATCATTATTGTTGAATATGTATTGAAATAGGGCTTGTGTGGTAAAATCCGACGATAAACATCGTTAAATACAGAAATATCGGAATAAAACCGCTGGTCGTAATACAAATAGCGTATGGGCGACATATCTGTCCCATTGGAATAGATATACAATTTTGCAAATATATCAATTAGTAGGCGGTTTCTTGGCAAAATTTCGATGATCCTATATTAGTATAATAATATTCTTTCACATTATTCGTAATAAGAGCTTCCATTTCATTTTTTTGAGAGGGGGGCGTTTCCAAAACTGGTCTTTACCTTTAATGTGTACATTTATGCCTGAAAATTGTCAATTGAACGCTTCTTTGGTGACGCTCACTTTTTAAGACTGTCAATAGTTGCAACTAACCCGTTTTGGAAAAATGTATTTTTTTTTGGCTTACAGTATTTTACAGTCTAAAAGTTATCGCGATATATCTTGTCAGCCTCTATAGGTCAATAGTCATATTCATGTGAATAACGTGTGTGTATTTTATAGGTTTTGGTACGAAAAGGGTATAATATGTATTAATGATCTGTTAGATGAAGACGGTACTTTTTTGTCACTCAATTAATTTAAATTGAAATACCAAATGACAGTAAACTTTTTGCAATATTTTGGTCTATGTGAAGCTATTAAATCTGGTTTTAATAACCGCAGTGGTATCTTTGTTATAATGAAATAGCCTTTAAGATTAGATTTAATTTCCCTTATCTGTCAATTTCGAAAAGGCTGCTCACATATATATGCTTTATTATTACAACAAAAAAGAGAAGAGTGTAAAAGCTTTAAAAGATGGAAAAGGATTTTTAATATTGATGAGTCCATATGGCAGAAATATTGTTCTCTTGTATTTAATTGTATACTCTG
Source organism: Echinarachnius parma (assembly GCA_037951105.1). NCBI lineage: Eukaryota > Metazoa > Echinodermata > Echinoidea > Clypeasteroida > Echinarachniidae > Echinarachnius > Echinarachnius parma. The sequence goes on from JBAMJV010003186.1 coordinate 117,924, forward strand.
GATGTTAATTTACGTTGGTTTCAATTTACACTAGTACATAGAATTTTGTTTACAAACGACATATTGTTTAAATTGAATATGGTTGAAAATGAATTATGTTCCTTTTGTAATACACATACTGAAACAATTATTCATTTATTTTGTGATTGTCAATTTGTTAAAAATATTTGGGCAAAATTAGAAAGGTGGATAAACTTAAGTGCTGGATGTAATTTACATTTTACAAATGAAACTATATTGTTTGGATTAAGAGGTTGAAATAATAGAGCAATACATTGTTTATTATTCGTTAGTAAGCAAATCATATTTAGAAAGACATTAGTGAATAAAATACCTGTATTTTCTCAGTTTAAATTAGCGTTAATTTCATATTATAAAAATGACAAACATATATTTAGTTCGAAAGGTCATGGTAAATATTTTGATACAAAATGGTTGTCTTTGAAAAGTATCTTTTCTGATATTGTTTAATTAGTTAAATTTATACAAAGCTATTGTACGACGGTTCATTATGGTTCATTTATTGTTATTATTGTTTTGTTATTATTATATGCTTTTAAATGTCATGCTATATTTAATTTTGATATGTTTATACCAATAAATGCCCTGTGGAGGGGGGGGAAAAAAAGAAAAAAAAACTCTATTCAAATTCGTCCAATGCATATACACTGTAATGTTATGTTCTATATTGTCTTGATATAACTGCTAATTGTAACATTAATCAATTAGGGGGTAACATACACATATATACACTCGAAAACAAACTCACACGCACAACACATATGCACACACTTACAAACACACATACATTTGCACACATGCATGTGTGCACACCAACACGCACAAAAGCACGTTGACAGCAAATTGCATTACATTCTTTTTCAAGACAAACATACGGTAGAAATAATATTAAACAAGTATGTATACACACACACACACACACACACGCACACTCACATACATACATACTAATCTAACTACCTACACCATCTACATAGTCATGACACAGACAGGCATATAAGGCTATATACATGGGACGAATTTGAATACAGTTTTGACGATATTGGTTGCCAATTGACGAAATTGCTTTCGCTTTTATGTGTTCAGCAACTGTGACCGACGAATTTGATTTGCAATTGACGAAAATGTGTGCCTAATGACTAAATTGTGTCATCTTTGGCGAAATTGATCGACGAAAGACGAAATTGAAGTTGGGATTTCCGCTCTGGTGGTTCCTCGATCGGGACGAATTTGAATGGCGAAATAATGAAATTGAATGACAATAGTGTTACAATGAATGGGAAAACCTATATGTTTGTTATTTGTTCTATACGCGTGGTTCTATTCATGCCTCATTATCATTATTTTACAATCCTTGAAAATCCGTCTTATAACAAAACAAAATAAAGAAACAACGTTGTGACAAAATCAAAGTAGATTTGGGGATTAATCATTTTCGTATTGAATATCGTAATTAAACTAGGATATTATAGTTTCGACACATTGTAAACATTTTACAATAGTTTATGAAACTGAGAAAATATTATAAAAACTTTCCTCCGTAATAAGAATTAAAGGGATAGTTGAGTTTTGGTAGATAGCTAGAGTACAGTTTTAGTTAAACTGAATGTTATAGGTTTTCCAGGTCAAATTCGTAAAAACAGCAGCTAAACTAACGATTCGATCATTCAGATTAGAGCGATTTTTCTTCAAGTGCTGTTCGCTATATTCATTTTCACTTTAAGAGCATTCAAATTCGTTAATAGGCATTTGATTTTGTACTCCTCTCCATTCAAATTAGCTTTTTCATCGTTCAAATTAACACTGCACAATCGTCATTCAATTTCGCGCTGGTATAGAAGAGCAACAAATCTGTCCCTCAATCAACATTCAAATTAGTTTATAGGCACTCGGTTTCGCACATTAAGCATTCTTATTGGTTTGGTATATAAATATTCCCTTTTCATATCATGTTTACATTTGTTCTCAATTTGTATTTATCCATTGTGATGTTTCACACACTACTGTGCTAAATCAAAGACATACATGTATATTCCCCAAAAGCGTGATAAGTACACATTGTGCATGTGAATCACAGTGATTTTCATAATAAATTACAATCTCATTAATTTCAACAGTTTTTGTATATTTGAATAAATGCTAATACATGTATATCTATGAAATCTTCATTTAATTTATCTATCAATTTCATCATTATTCATCATGTCGATTTTCTTTGTTTTGTTTGATTAATTTAATTCAATTCAAACATCCCGCCCTCTATATGTTTTGTTTTTGTCATTTACATAGTAAGTGTATTCCCATGACGAATTAAAATGCCCACTTTTTACAAAAGCTTGCCTATTAATTATTATAAATTGGATGCTCCTTTTTAATTTTTATTTTGGCCGGAATTTACAATCGCGTGCTTTAAAAGTTAAATTGAATGACCATTTTAGTAAATCAAATGATGATCCCAATCATCAGTCAATTTCGTGCTAAATTGAATGATCGAATCGTCAGTTTCGCTGCTGTTTTTACGAATTTGACCGGGAAAACCTATAGTAACCAAAACCTGCACCATTACATTGCAAACTAATAGTTATAACTCTACCATGCTCAAAAGAAATTAAATAATTACAAACGACTAAGTAAAAAGCCTGTTATTATTCAAAAAGAGCTGTTTGAACTAAAGGGCGCTTTAAAAAAACGCATTTGTTTAAACCGTTTTAGATAACATATTGTGCATGTGATGTTTTGTTGAAATAGTGATTAGATAAATAGATAATCAACAACTATCTAAAAACTTCTTTTGACAATTTTTGAAAAGAGAAAGCATTTTAAAACGAATTTTAATGACTGGTTCAAAATGATTGAATAATTGTGGGGCCCCACGTTTATTGCAAATTGATATGTTTATGGATATTTCAGCCGTTTCTGAACCGATTTTGATCAAATCAAGTTTATTCTGCCATTAAAATAGTATGCTCTTTTAAATTTTACACTCAGTTTTTAATTATCTCACAAAAAAATATTTTGTGTAGCGCCCTCTCTACCAAAACTCAACTATCCCTTTAACATTCCAGACTTATCAGCAATTTTCATTGCGTTGTTCATTCTTGACTTGTATTTGACACATAGGCAATTACTTTTTGGATAAAGTTAAGAAAATTCATGATGACATTGAATCAAAACTTAGTATAGGTTTTCCCATCCATTTTCAAACAATCGTCATTCAATTTCGATAATTGTTAAGTTCAATTTCGTCTCGGAAATGTGTGGCTTTTAGTTTGTCATGTTCAATTTTGTCTTTTCAACACCCAATTTTGTTTGTTCCCAATCAAATTCGTGTTTGTCATATACATTTTAGTCAAAGGTAATACGATTTCGTCCAATCGCAGACTGTGTGGCAGAAAGTTATGATCAATTTCGTCATTTTGCGATCGATTTCTTTTTTTCTCGTTCAAACTCGTCTCACATTATAGCAAGCTATGATTGGTATTGAATTTTGGTATGAAATATCTTGTTATTCATCACACTACGGCTGATTGTTGTGAGTTATACATGTATTGTCATGGGTTGGTTGTAATACATGTCTATCATACAATTTATCAACATTTTCAGTCATGATAACTCCCAGCGCTTATCAATCAATACAAAATGTTGCATTTTCCCAATGCATCTATACTACGGGACGAATTTGAATGGGAAATTCTTGAAATCGATTGAACAATGATGAATTTGAACATAACATTGCCCACTTAATCGCCAGGTGGGACGAATTTCATTGCACAATGACGAAATAGAAAAAATAGAACCAAATTTTAAAGTTGATTGGTCATTGACCAAATTGAACGATGCATGACTAAATTGTATATAACAATTGCAAGTTCAGGATTTCTCGGGACGAAATTGAAGTTAACAATTATCGAAATTGAATGACGATTGTTTGAAGATGGATGGGAAAACCATAATAATGTAAATGAATTAATTATTGATGAAACTTCACTTGATAAACAAATAGTAGCTCTTATAGATTTTAAATAATTATCTGAACAAGATGTTGAATATTTGATTATGAAACTCAGTAAGAAATCTTGTCCATTGGACCCAATGCACACACAATTATTGATGCAATGTTGGATGCATTTTTACCTGTCATAACCTATAATTATTATCCCTGTCGACAGGGCAGTTCCCTGCTCTATGTGGAAGGTTGCACGTGTTAAACTATTGTTGAACAAGTCTGGTTGTCTTGTATTGGAACAGAATTCAGTAATTTGAGGCCTTTTATAATCTTCAGTATAATATTTCGAAGTTGGTAGAAGGCGCTGCTACCCAACAGGGGCGTCGATCCGTTTTTGATATTGGCGGGGGGAGGGGGGGGGGGGGGGCGAAATTTGAAAATTTTTCTAGAGTGACCACTGAGAGAGCTAAAAGCCCCACATTGGCATGCCCTATTATGCACTCATTGAAAATGTCTTCATGGCTCGAAGACCTGATTCGGGGGGCACTCACATTTTGGGACAATAATTATGGTCGTGGGGGCGAAGCCCCCGGAAGCTGTTAGATTTTAGACATTTGCAACTCCTATCATGGGTGTTAAAATTGTATAAAATAGTGATCCTATACTCATAACGTATTTTTAAAGGGCATAGCGAGGAAAAGATTGAGCTTTGCATGAGATGGATCCACTAGATCCTGTATACTATAGAGCCATCGATCTAATCTAGGTCATTGGGCTCCCATCAAACTAAGCAAGTGCGTCAAAAACTTCTCAAAACTGGAGGGGAGACATTGCGAGGAAGCGAAGCGACCGAGCGGGGAGGGTGTGGCAGGGGTGTCCCCCCACAGTAGGGAGCTTTTGTATTTTGGGGCGTGAAATTGTGCGATTTGGTGTACACCTGAGACAGAAATGTCACGTTATATGAAGTATAAAAGTATGGATTAAAATTACATAATGACAAAGAAAGGGGGGCAATCTTCATCACTTTCAAATGTGGGGGGACGTGATAATTATTCCAATATGATTTGCGCTCAGCGCATATAGACCGAATGACTGAAAGATATATTTCAGATTATTTTATTTTCTGTGACGGTGGGCTATCTATAGATGAGGGTTTGATTAACTTCGTTTGAGGTGTGCGTTTGAGAAATTACACTGCCCAACACATTTGGAAATGTGAGTTCCCGCGACCAACATGAAACTTGCACTATAAGAAACTATGTGCGCGCGAAGCGCGCGGCAAAAATGAGATTTACAGACCTTTTCAAACTAGAAAACATCTAAAATAGCGCTCAAATGTTCATTAACAGCATGCAATTTAGAACGAAATTGAATGAAGATCAGGATCGTGTTTCAATTAGCAAATAATTTCATTCAATTTTATTTTTGGACTGTGCGATTGCCAACTTTTGTCAAACCGAATTGAAATAACACCCTTCAACTTAGAAAATCAGGTGAAGAGCATTCGATTTCGTCCTCAAAGGTAAAATGTAGGCGTTCATACATTCTATTTCGTCTACGGGCTAACATCTTTGAAATGTGTGCAATCCTTTTCATTAATTTCTTTGGTTGTATTGTTTTCCTATAAAGCTACTCGCTCGTTTCTTGTAGCTTTATATGAATAGGCCATTTTGCTTTATTAGCAGTGTGTTTCTCAAAAAGAGAGATTAAGATAACTCTTTAAAAAACAGAATAAAGACAAAATATAGATAAAGAAATGACCCAAGCTGCACTGTGTGAAAAATGGAAATGAAATGAAAACATGAAACAAGTGTATGACTTAACATAACATTACAATTACCAGTTAAATGTGAAAATGTGAACATTAATTAGCAGTGTGTATCGGAAAAACAAAGATTAAAATAATTCTTAAAAAAAAAAGAATAAAGAAAAATATGACCTAAAAAAAAAACCTGCCTTGGGTGGTGGTTGGGGAGTGATGGAATAATGGGAAATAGGGAAGTAAATTGCCACCCTCCCCCCCCCCCCCCTCCCCCCCCCCCCCCCCCGCCTTCATAATGCGTCATACTGCATGATTGTTCTAATCGTTCTTATTTGAATGCTAGATGTGCAAAGAAGCACGCCTGAAAACGAAATAGAAAACCCAAATCGGTCCGAATTGAATGCACATTGACGAAGATGAATGTTCTGGAGGTTAAAATTGAACAGTGTAAACAGCAGGTTTACAAAAATCACACGAACTTGAATGACATATTATGAATATGCCTGCTATTTTGACGAATTTGGCCGGGAAAACCTATACTAAGACAGTTCTCCTTAGAATCAAAACTGATCTTTTAATATCAATGGCATGCAGTTGAAATGGTAGTCTATAATCTAGACTATCGAAAGCGCCGCCAACGAGAGAGATCTGCGTACCAGCAGTGATATGCATAACATCATTGATCGCTGCCATCCGAGGACTGTCAACTCCCAATCCCTTCCCCCTATCCCCGTTTCTCTCTCATCCCCGTTTTATGGGTTTATTTCTGTCTATAACTTGCACTCATAAAGCGTCATCTTGTTCTCCCACGCTACATAAGTATACAGAACCTAAAATTGAGACATCAACAGCATGGGTATTGGGCTAAGAGTCATCCTGTTGAGCCTTACAACTGGGCTAGTCATCCAGGGCCAGGGTTGCGCTGGATGCCCCACTACCAACCCTCCCCCGCAGACCCAACGGCCTAGCGTTGATCCCAGTACCAACCCTCCCCCCCTGACCCAACGGCCCAGGCCCAGGGACTGCAAAGAGGTCCAGACAGCGGGTTTCACTGCTAGTGGCCGCTATGCCGTTTACCTAGATGATAGCGAGGATCCTTTATTCGTGTTCTGTGACATGGAGACCGACGGAGGTGGATGGACGGTAAGTTTTTAAAATTAGCTGAAAAAAAAGCTCTGGCATTAACAAAAAAGAAACGTGCGCATGCGCCGATCGCCGAAGAGGTGTGGGAGATGAGCTGTCTTTCAGACCAAGGCCCCGTATCAGAAAGAGATTGAATCGATTGAAAGTTGAAAGTATTTCTAAGTCAGATCATGTGTTCTTAGTGCAAAAATATGATCGGTTGAAACGCGCAAAGTGTCTAACAATATTTATTGTAACTTACAATCGAGTGTAACTATCTCTGCAACAAGGCCAATATATATGTATAGGCTTGGGGAACGATACGAAGGTGTTGCAGCCAGTGTCGTAGCGTGGTCGGACTGATTGGCGTGCCCCCCCCCCCCCCCCCCCCCCCCCCCCCGTCGCTACGCCACTGGTTGCAGCCACCCACTCCCTGATACTGTTGTAACAATACTACTATTGAGATAACTTTCACTTCCAGTTGGCTGCGAGATACAGTCATGTATACGGATAATTATTGCTATAATCATGTATGTGGAACAGAAATAACAGGCAAAGTATAATGCGTGGGTAATAATGGGTAGTCAGCAAATTCCAACTCGCACCGTAATCTTAAATATCCCGAGGTAAACTCACGATATGTGTATTACCTGTTCCACCCAACACCACGGCCCCGTTGCAGAAAGAGTTACGATCGATCGTAAGTCCCAAAATTGATCGTAAATGGCCTTACTTACGACCAATCCAAGATTTATGATCAATCCTGTTGCAGAAAGAAGTTACGATCGATATTGACCGTAACTATTGGTCGTAAGTTTTAAAATTGATCGTAACTTTAACAGGTGATTTTTCTTTGGCGTAACTTACGATTAATTATTCACAAGGCACAAACATGGGCAAACATACCAACATACACACTCATTCAAGCACATAAATACAGATAAAACTCATCCTCATAAAACAGATAATCATACAGTGTTACACACTGATTCATAATTTCATACATACATGCATACAATACAGACTATACACATATATACATACATAAACACACACACACACAGACACACACAAACATCCAGTCAAACTTTTCTCAGAAGCCACTTTTCTATACCAGCAAACTAATTACAGTGGTAACTTTTCTTGTTACTCTGCAATGGTCATTATACAGTACTAAGGTTTTACTATATTAAATCGTAAAGGCCTGTATTGAAACAAAGGGTAATGCTTTACTTGACTGAGAATAAAAAAGGCCAACAAAGTGCATGTATTTTTATTCTTAAAATTTTTAATCCAAAAAGAGTACACAACACATGACTTTCGATTCATTCCATCAAATAGAATGTTATTATTTTGTAGTGAAATGAATACATTCTCTAGTGACTATGCCAGTCCTTTACTCCTTTTCCCCCAATTAATAATAATTGTGGCTACTTAAATGTAGCGCACGCATAGGCGTACCCAGAGGGGGGAGGGGGGGGGGGTTTAGGGGGTTTAACCCCCCCCCCCCCCCCCTTTGACCGAAAATGACTGGTTTTTTTTTTCTTCAAATTTTAAATGGTCTCGAGACAAAATTTAAGCGGTCGAGTGGTCTTGGCCTCGAAAACTGCAAAAAAGCGTAGTCTCAGCTTCGAAAATGGTTGATCTCCGCATTGAAAATTGTCTACGACTTCCTGGCTACCCCCCCCCCCCCCCCCACGGCGCTCCCGTTGCATCACCCCAGTCAGCTCAAAAAGTGCACATTGTCCACTTCCTGGGGACGATTCCAGCTAGGCAACCTCCAAGGTGCAGACATGGCTACGTAACTCCTTTCCATCCTTCCGGGTGACATACCTTGGGCTCGAATTTGGGACCTCACATTGGAAGGCACACGCTCTACCAATCTTGCCACACCGTCTTGCTCTGTCATCCTTCTCCAGCTTGGGCGGATCCCGTCTGTCGTCGTCTTCTATCTGCTAGCTAGCTCCGCAAATCCAGGCTGCTTGATGAGCTGAAATATAATACATAACATGAAAATAAAAAATAGAGTATACTTAGTCTTGTTACCTAAACTATATTCAATGACACACAGTTTCATCATTCAGAATAATTATTTTGTTCCCACAGTCAATGTCTTGGACATACCTATCACCTTGAAATGTCACAGTACAAGCTGTCACAGCTCTAGATAAAAATAATACTAATTAAAACCATTTGTTTTGGTCACATCACAGGCTATCCAATCCATGCTCACCTGCAAACTGGAATGTTCAAGAGATAAGTAATCAATTACATTTTATAAACCAGCATTCTATTTTAAACGAGCCCAAAGAGACGAATTAAGTCATGTACATGTTAGCCCGTTGACTTTGTAAAGAATGCCATACTAATAAAACATTTTAATTTTGAGCAACAAAATCATTTTTTAAATTATCTTTTAGCAAGTGACCTACTTAACCCATAATTATTTCATGCTAACTGAACTACAAACTAACGTCATAAGTATCAAAGAAAAATAAAAGCTTCAATATTTGTTTAAAAAAGCATTTTGTGTAAGATCGTCAAGTTCTCACCTATCCCATTGCTGTGGCTTGGCCTGGGGGCAACACCAGTGGCTCGACAGCTTACTCCAAGGCAAATGGCTCCAGCATGTCCTCCTCTCTCTTTCGCTTTCCTCCTTTCATCAGCCTGTCCATTCTGGTGATTTCTTCTGTGATTATTCTGCCTCTCTCCCACTTGTTGTTATGACTATATGGCTGTATACCACTGTGGAATTGTACAGTAAAAGAGTGCAAATTACCACATAAATTTGAACACATGACTGAGACTGCATCAGTGCATGGACTCACAGGAGCTAGGAGGCTAATTTTGTAATTTGGTCCTCCATAATATTTAATGTTATACGATATTACCTGCCAGTAAATTCTCATGCATTGAGAACATACACATTTTGGCGCTAATGTGGTTGCGTACCCTTTGTTTTTTCTTTCTTTTCCAGCGCCTTATTTGTCTTTAAACTCAACTAAATTAGTTTTACTCACTGCGCTTTGTCCTTATCCCTCAATGGTCTGTTGTAATATTTTGGTCAACATTTAAGCCCTTTTTTGGCAACTTTAATCGATGGCTTTGAAAGCGTCGCGGCACCAGCTTCGCGGTCGCAAAAATCGAAATAGCAGGACTTCACGGGCGCAGGAGTAGTACTCTCTCCACGTTCATGTCACCGGTAGCTAACGGCATAGCTGCTCGCGAAGTCCCGCTATTTCAATTTTTGCGACCGCAAAGCTAGTGCCGTTGCGGCAAAAACCCATTGATTAAAGTCGCCCAAAAGAGGGCTTAAATGTTGACCAAAATATTACAACAGACCATCGAGGGATAAGGTCAAAGTGCAGTGAGTAATATAATATAATACAAACTAATTTAGTTGAGTTTAAAGACAAATGAAGCGTTGGAAAAAACCCAAAAAAGGAGTACGAAACCACATAAGCGCCCAAATTTCATCTTTGCATTGCCCTTGATGGCCATGGCATGTATACCTTTTTAAAAATTTTGTATTTCAGTTTTGCTTTAAAAGTTTAACTTATTTTTTACACATATTCATAAGACAATTTGTCATACGGGTCAATCCACGTCAAATCACCCAATTTTCAGAGAAATGTTCACCCGACCCCCTTCAATTTTGCTAAAATTCGCACCAAATGTTCCCCCAAGTGTCTCACGGAAAATTCTGAAATATTTTGCCCCAAGGTCAAACGGTTGCTAAGATACGGCCTCACCTAGCAACCAATGCGCGATTCTTAAAAGGTGTTATACAAAAATCAGCCATTTTCAACTCCCCCTCACAGCTAAAGTGAATGAGGGAGCAAGCTAAATTTTTGTAAGTTGAAAGAACTTTATTATCTGTAAAAGTTGAAAAAAAAAAAAATCTGCTACGAAATTTCATTTTCGCGTACGAGGTCATCAAAAATGACCTTAAGTCGTAAAATTTCAATTTTCGGACAGTGTTTAGGGGTCAATAAAATAAATATGACCACCAATAAAGCAAAAGTAAGAATGTAAATCAATTTAAAACAACTTTCTCTAAAAGCACACAAAAAATCAGCACAAAAAATGGTTCTGTTTTCGTGTAGGGCGCCCTCAAAGTCTGAACATATCAGAAATCAGCAAAGTTGAAGGTCAAAGTTCACCTTTAGTCCAACCTAGTAGAAGCATGAAAATTGGTGGAATGATAGACATTCATCTATATTTAAGGGTACCACCAGCGAAAATTGGCTTCCGAAATGTTATCTAGCTTAAAAACGCACACGAAAATGAGGTTAAACACTGTTACGCAACCATTTATTGCCCTTAAGTGGTTTTCAGGGGTTTTTGAAAGCTTCTGTGAAAAAAACTAATCATGCTGCTAGGCTCATTTTAGCATGTCTGGTAGTCCTTAATGGGTACTTCAAGAAAATGCATACATTGGGTAGGTTTTCTTAGAGGATTGACCTAAAAAATGCATCTGAAAATGGTTAGAAAACATGTTTTTTGCAATTATTGTCAATTTTCTGGTAACGTGCCTGTGTTTACAGGCACTTTCAAACTTCAATATTTGTCAGATGGAAAGTGACATAAAGCTCATATCTTCTAATCTGGTAGACATTCATCTATATTTTAGGGAACTATCAGTGAAATTTTGCTCCCGAAATGTTATCTAGTAGAAAAATGCTCACAAAAATGGGGTCAAACACCATTACGCTACCATTACGCTACCATTTATTGCCCTCAAGTGGTTTTCAGAGGAATTTGAAAGTGTCTCTGAAAAAAAGTTTTAATGCTGCTAAGCCCATTTTGGCATGTCTGGTAGTCCTTCATGGGTACTTCAAGAAAATGCATATGTTGGGTAGGTCTTTGTACAGCATTGACCTTGAAAATGCATTCAAAAATGGTTGAAAACACGTTTTTTTACAATTGGTCTATTTTCTGGTAACGTGCATGTTTTTACAGGCACTTTCAAACTTAAATATTTTCGAGATGGAAAATGGTTCATAGCTCATATCTTCAAATCTGTTAGACATCCATCTATATTTTAGTGAACAACTAGTAACATTTTGCTGCCGAAATGTTATCTAGCATAAAAACGGACACGAAAATGAGGTTAAACACTGTTACGCAACCCTTTATTGCCCTGAAGTGGTTTTCAGGGGTTTTTGAAAGCTTCTGTGAAAAAAAACTAGACATGCTGCTAGGCTCAATTTAGCACTTCTGGTAGTCATTCATGGGTACTTCAAGAAAATGCATACTTTGTGTAGGTTGCCTACAGCATTGACTGTAAAAATGCATCTGAAAATGGTTAAAAAACACGTTTTTTACAATTATTTGTCTATTTTCTTGTAAAAAACGTTTTTTAATCATTTTCAGATGCATTTTTTTGGTCAATGCTGTATGAATCCTACCCAATGTATGCATTTTCTTGAAGTACTCATGAAGGACTACCAGACATGCTAAAATGAGCCTAGCAGCATGTCTATTTTTGTTCACAGAAGCTTTCAAAAACCCCTGAAAACCACTTCAGGGCAATAAAGGGTTGAGTAACAGTGTTTAACCTCATTTTCGTGTGCATTTTTATGCTAGATAACATTTCGGAAGCAAAATGTTACTAGTTGTTCACTAAAATATAGATGGATGTCTAACAGATTTGAAGATATGAGCTAAGAACCATTTTCCATCTCAAAAATATTTAAGTTTGAAAGTGCCTGTAAAAACATGCACGTTACCAGAAAATAGACCAATTGTAAAAAAAACGTGTTTTAACCATTTTCAAATTCATTTTCAAGGTCAATGCTGTGCAAAGACCTACCCAACATATGCATTTTCTTGAAGTACCCATGAAGGACTACCAGACATGCCAAAATGAGCTTAGCAGCATTAATACTTTTTTTCAGAGACGCTTTCAAAATCCTCTGAAAACCACTTGAGGGCAATAAATGGTAGCGTAATGGTGTTTGACCCCATTTTTGTGAGCATTTTTCTACAAGATAACATTTCGGGAGCAAAATTTCACTGATAGTTCCCTAAACTATAGATGAATGTTTACCAGATTAGAAGATATGAGCTTTATGTCACTTTCCATCTTACAAATATTGAAGTTTGAAAGTGCCTGTAAATACAGGCACGTTACCAGAAAATTGACAATAATTGTAAAAAACGTGTTTTCTAACCATTTTCAGATGCATTTTTTAGGTCAATCCTGTAAGAAAACCTACCCAATGTATGCATTTTCTTGAAGTACTCATTAAGGACTACCAGACATGCTAAAATGAGCCTAGCAGCATGATTAGTTTTTTTCACAGAAACTTTCAAAAACCCCTGAAAACCACTTAAGGGCAATAAATGGTTGCGTAACAGTGTTTAACCTCATTTTCGTGTGCGTTTTTAAGCTAGATAACATTTCGGAAGCAAATTTTCGCTGGTGGTACCCTAAAATATAGATGAATGTCTATCATTCCACCAATTTTCATGCTTCTACTAGGTTGGACTAAAGGTGAACTTTGACCTTCAACTTTGCTGATTTCTGATATGTTCAGACTTTGAGGGCGCCCTACACGAAAACGGAACCATTTTTTGTGCTGATTTTTTGTGTGCTTTTAGAGAAAGTTGTTTTAAATTGATTTACATTCTTACTTTTGCTTTATTTGTTGTCATATTTATTTTATTGACCCCTAAACACTGTCCGAAAATTGAAATTTTACGACTTAAGGTCATTTTTGATGACCTCATACGCGAAAATGAAATTTCGAAGCAGTTTTTTTTTTTTTTTACTTTTACAGATAATAAAGTTTTTTCAACTTACAAAAATTTAGCTTGCTCCCTCATTCACTTTAGCTGTGAAGGGCAGTTGAAAATGGCTGATTTTTGTATAACACATTTTAAGAATCGGGCATTGGTTGCTAGGTGAGGTCATATCTTAGCAACCGTTTGACCTTGGGGCAAAATATTTCAGAATTTTCCGTGAGACACTTGGGGGAACATTTGGTGCGAATTTTAGCAAATTTGAAGGGGGTCGGGTGAACACCACTGGTTGATTTGACGTGGATTGACCCATACATGTATTTGGCAAATATTTGAAAGATAGACCATATATCAAATACAACATCTACAAATAATTAATTAAAACAGGTTTCATAGATGTCTCTGATGTTCAGGTACAATTTTTCCTATTCCCATATAAAAATGAGTTCACAAATCACAGAAACAGTTTCGAGTTTGGAAATGGTATATGGATACTATGTACTAACATGGATTTCAACACATGGGGTAACATTGTAATAATATACGTTGCGAATCTGCATTCGAGATACCATTATGCTAGCATAATGACGATTCTATACAAAATGAGCAACAGTTAAGATCATTACATAGCAACATAATGAGGTAAGTTTACACTACATATCAATGCCGATTAATTTATCTTTGTAAAAGGTGTAAAATGTGTACTTACCGCTCACCACTCGAAGCAGGCTAGGACTGGATAGATTTGTCTGCCGCGTCTCATATCATAATAACAAGCCAAATTCCGCGGGAAATACGCTGAATTTCGCGGTAATGGGTCGTTGTCTTTATCCCAGCCGTGTTGAATTATGTTTTAAATGGCATTTTCTAAAGAAATCGAGCGCAAGTCAAATGCACTTACGGTTGAATTTAAACCTCCTTTCTGCAACGGACATTTGAAATTGATATAAACTAACGACTCAATAAATCGACTGTAAAGTTACGACCGATATTCTTTCTGCAACGGGGCCATAATCTCATTAACAAATTTGCCATTTATCTCTAGTTTTAGGGGTAGTTCAGTTTTGGAATAGAGGGCGCCTGCACCAAATAATTTTGTTGCGAGATAATGAAAAACTGAGTGTAAAATTGGAAACAGCATAACATTTTAATGGCAGAGTAAACTTTATTTGATCAAAAACCGTTTAGAAACGGCTGGAATATCAATAAATATATCCGATCGAAATAAATATGGGTCCCAGAATGATGTATTCGATGATTTTTTTTTTAAATTTTTTTTTAAATTAAAAAATTGTTGTTGAGGATCTCTCTATTTTGTCATCATTTCAACAAAACATCACATGCATACAAATGGTGGAAACCAATGCATTTTTAGAGAGCGTCTTCTTGTGTTTGAATGCTTCTTTTGTTTTAATGATAACCGGCTTTTAACTTATAGTCGTTTGTAATGTTCTATCCCTTTCGAGCATGGTGGAGTTATAACTATTAGTTTGTACCCAGGACGAAATACCAATTGAAATTCTAATGGGTACCCATTGAATTCAATGGGTACCAATTGAATTCAATGGGTACCAATTGAATTCAATGGGTACCCATTGAAATTCTAATTGGTACCAATTGAATTCAATGGGTACCCATTAAAACTGATTTCAATGGGTACCCATTGGCATTGGTTTCAATGGGTACCAATTGAATTCAATGGGTACCCATTAAAACTGATCTCAATGGGTACCCATTAGCATTGGTTTCAATGGGTACCAATTGAATTCAATGGGTACCCATTGAAACTGATTTCAATGGGTACCCATTGGCATTGGTTTCAATGGGTACCAATTGATTTCAATGGGTACCCATTAAAACTGATTTCAACTGGTACCCATTGGCATCGGTTTCAATGGGTACCAATTGAATTTAATGGGTACCAATTGAATTCAATGGGTACCCATTAAAACTGATTTCAATGGGTACCCATTGGCATTAGTTCCAATGGGTACCCATTGAAACCAATGGGTACCCATTGAATCCAATGGGTACCCATTTACCCATTGAAACCATTTGGCGGTCTGATTTCAACAAAATAACACAAAATATGAATAAATATTAATGTTGAAGTAAAATTCTTTCGTTATTCATGTGTCAATTGTTAGTGTTTTATGTAAGAATTATTATGACAAACTTTGCATCACATGTTTACCTTGTCATACCATTATTTTTCTATTGAATTTGACTTGATTTTTTTTTATAACCACTTTTTATGTATACTGCACATGTGATATATATACGCGCCATGCTGTATATGTATAAATTAATTCCTAACCTGGCACAGCCAGATTGCACTTAGGAATTTTGAATAGACCAGTTGTGCATGTGTTATTATACATTGACACCAATGTACAACATGTCTCATGTACATTGTACGTCCAAATTGCCAACCACTTTCAATTGGGAATGTCAATTTGTTTCCAATTTGGAATTTTCAATTGGTAATATCAATTGGTACCCATTGGATTCAATTGGTAATTTCAATTGGTAATTTCAATTGGTACCCATTGGATTCAATTGGTAATTTCAATTGGTAATTTCAATTGGTATTTGTTTCATTTTCCATATACTTTTCAATTGGTAATTTCAATTGGTAATTTTCAATTGGTAATTTCAATTGGTAATTTCAATTGGTTTTTCGTCCTGGGTAGCGTTATTGTACAGTGGGGTGCATGTTTTGGTTACTAAAGCTCAGCCTTACCAAAACTGTACTACCCCTTTAAAATGATGCAGTCATTATTGGAATTTAACTTTTGCGATTGCCTAAAACATTTCTAACACTTTCAAACCGTATAGTTTAATTCTTACCATATGAAAGGTTTTTCAGCGACGTCAGGACGGGAGTGTGGATTTCTATCGTAATTGGGCGGACTACAAGAATGGCTTCGGAAGCGTGGAGGGCGAACACTGGCTCGGTAACGAGAATATCCATCGTCTGACATGGCAGAAGACGTACGAACTCCGGGTCGACCTCGAGGATTTCGAAGAAAATACGCGGTACGCGACGTACAACCGGTTCCGTTTGGCCAATGAGACCCTGAACTACCAGTTCAATCTAGGGGATTACGATGGGGATGCAGGTAGGTTCTTAAAGGGGTAGTTCAGTTTTAGTAGGGAGGGCGCTGCACAACACAATTTTTTTCGTGAGGTAATGAAAAACTGAGTGTCGAATTTGAAAGAACATGCAATTTTAATGGCAGAAATGGCTGAAATATCAATAAATACGATGATTTTGTGAAAAACAAAACAAAAAAATGCTCACACTTTTTCAAACATTTTCAAAAGTGGTTTTTAAATAGTTATTCATGATCTCTCTATATAATCATTAATTCAACAAAACATCACATGCATATTTTTGTATGAAAATGGGAGAGGGCCGCCCTCTTGTGTTTTAAGGGCGTTTTTTGAATGATAACTTTTTGCTTAGTCGTTTGTATTTTTTTTAAATACCTTTCGAGAATGGTGCATGGGTGATAAATATTAGTGTGTAATGTTAATGTGCAGGGTTTGGTTACTAAAGTTCAGCCTTACCAAAACTGTACTACCCCTTTAAAGGGATCTAGTAACTTTGTTGACATGTGCATTAGTGATGAACGGTTGATATAATATAATTGCTCTGATCTGATATGTCCACTATTGGCAATCGTTGTAATTCGTTCTTGTTCTTCGAATAATCAGTTGTGAATCGCATCATACGCATGACGGGGCATTGTATTATCATTCTTCTCTATTTACTGCAATGTCTTTCAGGCGATGCTCTTTGGATTCATGCTGGTATGGACTTCAGTACGAAGGATAGAGACTTGGACGAATCGGTATGGGTGAACTGTGCCGAGGAATACCACGGTGGGTGGTGGTACATGGGCTGTCATTCCGCCAACCTGAACGGGGATTACCTGGGTGGAACTACCACTTCTCACGGCACTGGAGTCAATTGGTATGACTGGAAGGGGGCATATTATTCACTAAAGAAGACCGAAATGAAAATACGACCAATTGACTAAATGCCAAAACATACAGAAAGATGCAACCAGTACTCTGTACTTTCCATAATAAATACACATGGTGACTAGGCTCACGGGATAGGGCATCTGTTACAAAGAAAAATGATACCAAGAACAGTCATTTTGAGCGAATATTTTGTTTATATTTAGGATGTCTTAAGTAAGAACATGTCCGGTTCCCATTTTTGTCAAAATTTTCCAAGTCAGTGCCTGAAAAAATTATCGCACTTACTGCCCGTCATTGCATCGAAAAACGAACAACACTCGCGCCAGTATTAGTGTGCATTCAGCTGTGTGCCGAGAGAATAAACTATGCTCTGACGGGCAGTAAGTGCGATTTATCAGGCACTGACTTTGTAAACATGGAAACCCGACGTCCTAAAACAAAAACTACTCGACCAAAATCACTTTTCTTGGTATCATTTTTCATTGTAAAAGACGCACTATCCCGCGAACTATAGTCACCATGTTTCTATTATGGCAAGTACACTGTTCCGTTTTGGGGTTTATGATGTACCGATCGAAGAATACGGTGTGGTTGACGCATTTTGGTCTACAGTACATTTTCTATTGTTATTGGTTAAAAGGGATAGTACTGTTCTTGTTAAAGCATTTTGGTCTACAATTAGTTGTTCGATAGTTTATTGGTTTAAAGTGATAGTACTTTTCTTGTTCAAGCATTTTGGTCTACAATTAGTTGTTCGATAGTTTATTGGTTTAAAGTGATAGTACTTTTCTTGTTCAAGCATTTTGGTCTACAATTAGTTGTTCGATAGTTTATTGGTTTAAAGTGATAGTACTTTTCTTGTTCAAGCATTTTGGTCTACAATTAGTTGTTCGATAGTTTATTGGTTTAAAGTGATAGTACTTTTCTTGTTCAAGCATTTTGGCCACTGTGCGCCCCCGTATAGCTGCGCCAAGTAAATGTTCTATATACATCACTGGTTTAAAGGGATTGAACAGTTCTGGTCAAACTGAATTTGACTAACTAAACTTGTAAGATATCATTTAAAGAGATATAGTACAGATTTGGTGAAACTGAATGTTATAGTTACACAATTGCCTCGTATCATTACAATATTTTCACTTTTATAAATTCACCGTGCCTGAAAGGCCACCGTACGTGAAAAGTAGAACAACGTACAACGGCTATTAAAGTTTAAATGCTGTTATCATAAACAAATATATATATCAGACGTTATAATACAGGAGGTCGCTCCCTAGAAATAAATTTCAACCATTTTTTATTCAAAATTGTGAATTTGATGTTTTGTCAACATTATGAAAACGGGATCATAAACACCGAATAAGAATCACCTTTGGTGTAGGTATTATATAGATTTGATTTTAATTGTTGATTAAATGCGGGTATACTCTCAGATACCTTTATTAATATTTCAGCCCTTTCTGAACCGATTTTGATCAAATAAAGTTGATTACCATATGTCGTTAAAATCGTGTGCTCTTTCAGATTTTACACAAAGTTTTTCATTACCTCACAACAAATATTTCTTGAAGCGTCATCTATACCACGGGCGTCGATCTGTCATTGCTACCCATTCATCAGGGGGATGATCCATTCATCCATTCCCCCCTGATGAATGGGTATTACGTAAGTATCGACGCCCATGCTCTATACTTAAACTAAACTATCCCTTTAAGCTAATAACTCGACCATACGACCATAGGCTTTTAACTGCATGAAGAAAACGTGTCAATTTCTGTTATTGGAGTTAATTTGATACACATTCAGACTGGAATGTTTACCAAAAACAATACATTCAAAGGTAATAGGTATTCCCGGCCAATTTCATACTTTTCTTGATCAAATTGATAATCGGATTATTCAATTTCACCCAAACTTAGCTTGCTCCGTATGATTATCATTCAAATGTTTTTATTTGGTCATTCAATTTCACTTTCCGCGCCAGCGATTTTCCATTTGCCGCATTCAAAAGTCTAGGTATTTAGAGCATTCATTTTCGTGAACCTTCATTCAAATTCATCTCCACCTGTTTTCGATCTCTCCTTCCCTTCATATTCACCAATAGTTTAAAATAACTGCATTCAAATGGAAATAACATGTTTAATGAACCTATTGTTAGGTGTTGTATCATTGATGAAAAAAAAAAAACATTGTTTGAATACAGCATTAATAATCATCATCTTATTTTGCGATCAACTGTTCTATAAAATGAAAAATATCAACATGGAAATTATGTAAAAGAGAAGAATAAAAAGAAAGAAATGATAATCCAACATCTGAGAAGCAAGCTTATTTTCTTCATACGACTGAAGTTGATATTTATTCAATTGTATGGATGTTTGTGTGTGCATGCATGTAGATACAGTATTGTGTGTGCATGCATGTAGATACATTTTCTGAGCTTTGGTGGCACAAGATTCAATCAAAAGAAAAAGACAGGTGGGAATTTGAATAGCAATTTAAATAATTCCAGGGTATGGTTGACATTTGGTGGACTTGCTTTAGATGATGTTGATCTACATGCGCAATGTATGGATTGCGGGTGTATGCATTTTATTTGAATATACTGTGTGGGGATTATAATTAATGGCGATACAATGCACAGATGTTGGAGTTGGCGGGCTACATTCAATGGGGGTAGTCTTTATAATATAAATGTATTTTTGGAATGCTGTTACTAGCATGCTTGTTCATCAATAGCATTAAATTAGTTTGGTTTGTAGGCGTTGATGAAAATGTTGACTACCCCCCCCCCCCCCCCCCCCCCCGGGATGAAGACGGTAGCATGTCATTATGGTGAATAATAGTTTTGGGGGAACAACATCCATGCAAAAGAAAAAGAAAGTTCCTTCCACTTGTTGGTGTTTGAATATAGATTTAAATCATTTCAGGGTTTGACCTTTCGGGTGGACCGGCTTTAGACGAGGTTGATCCTTTTTCTTTGTTCTCTTTTTTTTTTTTTTTTTTTTTTTGGTCTTCTTTTTTTTGGTCTTCTTTTTTTGGGGGGTCTAATTCCTTGCATGCACAATGAATGGATTGTGGGTGTATGCATCTTATTTTGAATAGACCGTTTGGGGATTATAATGGCGATACAATGTACAGAAGTTGGAGTCTTGCGGACTACATTCAATGGGGGTAGTCTTTATAATAGGTCATTGCTATCCTGCTCAACAAATGTATCTTTGGAATGCTGTTACTAGCATGCTTGTTCATTAATATCATTCAATTAGTTGGGTTTGTAGGCGGTGATAAAATAGTGGACTACCCCCCGAGATGAAGACGTAGCATGTCATTATTGTTTGGGGGTACAACATTCATGCAAAAGAAAAAAGAAAGTTCCTTACACTTGATGGTGTTTGAATAGCGATCTAAATAATTTCAGGGTTTGACCTTTCGGGGGGACCTGTTTTTTTTTTTTTTCTTCTTTTTTTCTCTCTTCTAATTCTTGGCATGCACAATGAATGGATTGTGGGGGTATGTATTTACTTTGAATAGACAGAGACTAGTAAGATAGGTATTGTAGGATTTTTTTTCTTTTTTTTTCTCTTTTATACGCCTGGTAACAGAGGTTATAGATAGGGTTATAGTTTGGGTCTTAATAACAGAAAGGGCTGGTCACAGGTGACCTATTAGTTGAAGTTGGGTTATCTTTTTCTTTTTTTTTCGTGTTTTTTGTGTAGCTTTTTAAATTTTTTTTTAAAGAGCTTCGGGATGGGTCTTTGGGTGTGTTATGAGGGGTGTGTGTGTGTGTGTTCCGGTATCTGTTCGCATTCGTTGTATGCTCATTTCTATGAGATAATTGAAAATGATGTCTTTGTATTGGAGTTAGTTAAATTAAGTGAACTCTTTTGTTATTTCATTATGAGAGCTTTTAATAGGTGTAAACTGTATTATTTTGGGGTTAGAATAAAATGATTGACAATTTAACATTACTTTCAGTTAATGTAAGAGAGATACGAGATAGAGTTAAAAGGAGAAATATTTTTGAATGGTGTAAAAGTAAAGGCAAAATTATATTTTTACAGGAAACATACAGTACGGAAGGGATTGAAGACAACTGGAAAGGAGATTGGGGAGGACCAATGGTGTTTAGTCATGGAACTAATCATAGTAGGGGAGTCTTAGTTATGTTTCCTTTAAATTTAGATTTTTAAATAGATCATATGTTAATTGATGAGAATGGGCGATACATTATAATTA
This sequence comes from Echinarachnius parma, assembly GCA_037951105.1. Classification (NCBI taxonomy): domain Eukaryota; kingdom Metazoa; phylum Echinodermata; class Echinoidea; order Clypeasteroida; family Echinarachniidae; genus Echinarachnius; species Echinarachnius parma. Next base: position 139,754 of record JBAMJV010003186.1, read on the forward strand.
AGGGAGAAATTCAGCATGATAAAGTGATTTTAGGAAATTGTTATTTTCCTACTAGAGATAAGGAAAGGATGCAATGTGATTTTTTGTTAGAGTTGGATAGATTACTATCTAGCATAGTGGATTCAGAATATTCTTTATTAATAGGTGGAGATTTTAATGTTGTTATGAATATAGACTTGGATTATATGGGTTCTAATATTATTTGTAAAGTTAAATGTCGTGATTTGATTGTAGATTTTTTGTATAAGTTTGATTTAATTGATATTTGGAGAAAAAGAAATCCTCAAAAAAGGCAATTTACTTTTAGACAAAAATCTCCGTTGGTCCAGACAAGATTAGATTATTTGTTTATTTCATCTAAATTAGAAAAGAAGATTAAGGATTGTAATATTTTAGTATCAATAACCCCGGATCACTCTGGCATTAGATTACAAATGAATAACTCGAGTGATAACTTTGTATATGGTAAATCATATTGGAAATTTAATAATAGTTTATGTATGGATAATGAATTTATTAATGTAATTAATTGTAAGATTAAGGATATAGAAACAAATTGGCGTCATCAAATATTAGATAAAATTATGTTTTGGGATTTTATGAAAATGAAATTAAGAGAATATATTATGAGTTATTCACGTGAAAAGGCTAAAATAAGAAGGGCTCAGATTAAAAAGATAGAAAAGGAAATTAGAGATATGGAAATACAATTGTTAGTTACACCCCTTAGAGTGTTAAGTGATGAGATTGCAATGAAGAAAAATGAATTGGAGAAATTATATGAGTATTCTCGTCAAGGCATAAGGGTGCGATCTCGAGCTCCATGGGTTGAGGAAGGAGAAGAAAATATACAATATTTTGAACAACTTTTGAAATCTAACAAGAGAAAAAGTGTGATTAGAGAAATTTATAATGATAATGAGGAAGTAGTAACTGATAATAAAGACATTTTAAAGGTAATTAAACATTTTTATGAAAATTTGTACGAAGTAAGGGATAATGAAGAACCTAATATGTTTTTAAATGATACACCAACATTAAGCAATGAAAGTCGAGATTTTTGTGAAGGGAAAATGACGAAAGAATTATGTTATAATGCTTTAAAGGAATTAAAAATGAATAAGTCACCGGGTAACGATGGATTTACGGCAGAGTTTTATTGCACCTTTTGGCCAGCTTTGGGTAGAATGATGGTGGATGCACTAAATGAGGCTTTTGATAGAAAGATGTTGTCGAATTCGCAAAGGCAAGGGGTAATTACGTTAATAGAGAAAGAGGGTAAAGATATTTTATATGTTAAGAATTATAGGCCAATAACTCTTTTAAATGTTGATTACAAGATACTGTCAAAAGTATTAGCCAAAAGAATTAAGGAGGTGTTGGGGGAAATTATACATTATAATCAAGTGGGATATGTTAAAGATAGAAATATAGGGGAAGCAGTACGTCTGATAGATGATATGTTTTTTCATTCTTTAGACCAATCTATTGGATATTTAGTTGCAGTAGATTTTGAGAAAGCATTTGATTCCATTTCACATACCTTTTTATATCAAGCATTAGAATCATTTGGTTTTGGAGAAACATTTTGTTCATGGGTTAATATTTTATATAATGATATTTAGTTGCGTTATGAATGGGGGTCATTCAACTGGGTATTTTGATATTAAAAGGGGAGTAAGACAGGGTGATCCTCTTTCGCCATATTTGTTTGTTATAGCAATTGAAACACTTGCTATTTTTATTCGAAAGGACAATGATATTCATGGAATTAAACTTGGGGATAAGGAAATTAAACAGGTATTGTACGCAGATGATATTACGATATTTGTACGAAATATCAATTCTGTGAATAGGTTAAAAATAATTTTTGAAGATTTTGAAGCAATAAGTGGATTAAAAGTTAATAAAGAGAAGACGCACTTTATATGGTTGGGAAAGGAATCTGAAAGGCATGACAATTTACAATTTGGTAACTTAGTACAGGAAATTAAAATTTTAGGGGTTTATTTTGCACGGAATGTGAAAAAAAAAAGATGATTTGAATTATAAGGAAATATTAAGTAAGACGAAACCTTTATTGGGATGGTGGAAACAAAGGGACCTGACAATTATGGGTAGAATTCAATTATTAAAAACCTACGCCCTTTCGAAATTTAATTATGTATCTTCTCTCATATCAGTCCCACATTGGGTTATGGAAGAAGTGGAACAAATTTCTTTTGATTTTATTTGGAGGGGTAAAGATAGAATTAAACGGAAAATTTTATATCAGGACTATGAATATGGGGGGCTTAGAATGACTTGTTATGCTACATTTGTTAAAACTCAACGGGTTATGTGGCTTAAACGCCTACTTGACGGGAAAGAACAGTCTGCTTGGAAATTATCTTTTGATTATTTTGCTAGGGAATATGGAGGACGCTTTATATTTTTGTGTGATTATGATTGGAGAAAGATGAAATTGAAGGGTATGCCGCAATTTTATATTGATATTTTGAAAGTATGGCAAGAGCTTGATATATATAGGCATTATGAAGGAAATAAGATGAATCCTATTATATTTAATAATAGGCACATTTGTTTAAGGAATAGAATGGTTTTTGATAGCGACTTATTTCAGAAAGGTATAAGTAGAGTATTTGATATGAATGATGGAAATGAATTAAAATCTACTCCGTATTTTTGGGGTCTGGGTATACAAAGTAAAGGCTTACTTAGGATTTATGATATATTTATGGCAATGTCAAAGGAGTGGAAAGATGGGGAATTTATGGAGATTTATAGTAATAATTTTGATATTAAAATTAAGATATTAGGTAACATAGAGACACTGTCTGAGATAAAATCAAGAAAAATATATGATACTTTTATTATACAGTTTCAACAAGATTATAGATTACAAATACGGAGCGGACAGGGTCAAAATAATTATACTTATGAAGAAGTAAAAGCTATTTTTTTACGGGTTAAAAGTTCAATTTTATGCGGTAAACAAAGAGAATTTCAGTTTAAGTTATTGCATGGTGCAATCTATACAAAAGAAAACCTTTATAAATTTGGTTTTGCATTAGATAATTTATGCTCCTTTTGTCGGGATGAGGTGGAGACCTATTCACATTTATTTTTGCATTGTGTAAAAGTTCAACGATTTTGGTTAGAAATATTTGATTATTTACAATTAAAAGAAATAAGAATCGGAGATTGGAATTTAATATTTTTGGGTTTACCAGGACAAACTAGTAGAGTTAAGGCATGTAACTCTATCATTTTCTTGTTGAAATATATTATTTTTTCCTCAAGAATACAAGGGGCTCTCCCATCGCTACAAAGAGTAATAAAAATTATTTTGGGTTATAAGGAAGATGAAAAAAGGTTAGCGATGAAAAGAGGAAAATTGAGTTTACACTTACAAAAGTGGGAACAGTTAAATATTATTTTGATTTGATTGCTTTAAACGGACTTGCGAGCAGATGCACCGGAAATGAATGTGACGTGAGGGTGTGTGTGTGTGTGTGATTGGGTTGGATGAATGTGAGTAGAGTGAGAGATGTAGCAAGGTTACATCACTTTATTAGAAAATAACCTCCATTTTTTTTTTTTTTTTTTTTTAAAGTATGGTTATCTTTCTTTTAGTGAATCATGATTAATTATTACAGTATATTGTTTATTGAGGAAGGGCTTTTGCTTATTTTAGTACTACTAAATCTGATGTGATTTAGTAGTTTACGTTTAGAATATAATAGTTAAGTTACTGTATTAGAAAATGCAAATGTCATATTTTGTTTGTTTATGAATATTGATGTAAAATTTGTATACTGTTCATTTGAAAATATTTGTAATATGTAAATGTTAATATTATTTTGATGTTCATCTGTATTATCATTTGGAGGAATAAAAACATTATGAAAAAAAAAAAAAAAAAATGTGTACATACGCATGTTGGCATGTTTTTTTGTTTGTACGTAAGTGTGGTTGAACGCTAAATATAGTGAAAATGTTTGTACGAAGTGTGAACTTGTTTGCGTATTCTTGAAATTGAATGCCACAAAGATGCTCAAGTGACGAACCATGTTAATTTGAATGCATGAAACATGAACACACCTGCCCCAAAACGAAATTGGTTGCATGTTGCATGATTTGGATTGCTCTAATTAAAGGGATAGTTGAGTTTGTGTAGAGAGGGCGCTACACAAACTACTTTTGTGTGAGATAATGACAAACTGAGTGTCCAATTTGAAAGCTCATACTATTTTAATGCCAGAATAAACTTTATTTGATCAAAATCGGTTCAGAAATGGCTGAAATATCTATAATGAACATGACCATTTGTAATAAGTGTGGGGCCCCACAATTATTCGATAATTTTGAACCAGCCTTAAAACATGTTTTGAATGCCTCCTCTTTTCAAAAATTTACAAAAGAGATTGTTACATAGGTTTTGGTTACTAAATTTCAGTTTTACCAAAACTGTACTCTCTTTACCAACACTCAACTATCCCTTTAAGTCTGAAGAGACGCTTGACCAATGGTTTATTCCTTACTAGTAGGCTTGTTAAGAGGTCCGCCACTGCAATTTGGGGTACAATTCTTTTAGTAACTTCAACATATTCCTTGGATAAAAAGAAGAAAATTCACACAAAGAGACACTCTGTATCTCTGCAAATTAGGCCTAATTTCCATAATTTATGAAAATGTATTCATGAAAATGGGATATTCCATGAAAATGGTGTTTTTATTGACATATTTTAAGGAGAACATATTCCTTGGATCAAAAGAAGAAAATTCATTCAAAGAGACACCCTGTTTATATGCAAATTAGGTCTAATTTCCATAATTTATGCAAATGTATTGATGGGAATGGGATATCTATGCCAATGGTGTTTTTATTGACATTTTCGGGAGAACATAATCCTTGGATCAAAAGAAGAAAATTTATCCAAAGAGACACTCTGTATCTATGCAAATTAGGCCTAATTTCCATAATTTATGCAAATTTATTCATGGGCCCAGAAATAACGGAACGGGGCACTTCCCAAAATAAAGCCACGAAATGACTGGGTCCATCGGATAGTGTGTCTTTTTAAATGAAAATTGATACCAAGAACATTAATTTTGGTCGTGTAGTTTTTGTTTTACAGCGCTGTGAGTGACACCATGTCAGGGTTCATTTTTCTTCAATTTTGACTGACCTATTGGCTAAAGAATGACCCAAAACGGCTCGTTATAGAATTACGGTGCTGTGGCTATTCAGTCGATTGCACATTAACAAAGGTGTCCGCATCATTGTTCACCGTAATTCTATGACGAGCCGTTCGGGTCATTCTTTAGCCAATAGGTCAGTGAAAATTGAAGAAAAATGAACCCTGATATGGTGGCACTCACAGCACTCTAAAACAAAAACTACACGACCAAAATTAATGTTCTTGGTATCAATTTTCATTTGAAAAGACACACTATCCGATGGACCCAGTCATTTCCTGGCTTTATTTTGGGAAGTGCCCCGTTCCGTTATTTCTGGGCCCATGAATAAATTTGCATAAATTATGGAAATTAGGCCTAATTTGCATAGATACAGAGTGTCTCTTTGGATAAATTTTCTTCTTTTGATCCAAGGATTATGTTCTCCCGAATATGTCAATAAAAACACCATTGGCATAGATATCCCATTCCCATCAATACATTTGCATAAATTATGGAAATTAGACCTAATTTGCATATAAACAGGGTGTCTCTTTGAATGAATTTTCTTCTTTTGATCCAAGGAATATGTTCTCCTTCAAATATGTCAATGAAAACACCATTTTCATGGAATATCCCATTTTCATGAATAAATTTGCATAAATTATGGAAATTAGGCCTAATTTGCATAGATACAGAGTGTCTCTTTGCACTCTTTGGATGAATTTTCTTCTTTTCATCCAAGGAATATGTTGAAGTTATTAAAATAGTTGTACTCCAAATCGCAGTGAACACCCATATTTTGGGGTCTTAACAAGCCTACTATACCTGTTCTTGCGTGTTTTGTTCGTTCAGATTAGCGCAATCCATCATCTAGTCGGCCCACAATTTTCAGTTCATTGTAACCAAATAATGTGAATTGTTGACACGTACTGATCTACGCCCCTGCACGAAACCTCGATTTGTTTTCCCGCCAAAGAACAACGGTTGTCGAACTCTGTACGCATGCGCCGTATATTATTAAAGTTAACTTCTTGATCAGTAATAAAGCCTCGACAAAGTTGCTGAACATTGAAGTTGTGCACATGCGCCATTAGCCCCATCTTCGGTCATGTGGTCGGGTCAGAAACGCCCCTCGTCTCGTTTCCATACACTTATAGTATACTGTACCCAACTAGGTGTATAATATAGGTCGTAACGTAACGGAGAGGTTTCATTAAATCTGTTCAAGCCTCGGGGGAAGTCAACAACTGCTCCGAAAACTGAGAAGACCATCAAACACAGAGATCAAACCCTCTGTCTGCAGAAAGTTTGAGAAAGATCGACCACATATTCCCGCGACCTTTACAGCTAAGGTACGTCTAGAACTTAACAGTTTGTACGTAGACAATACCATTCAATATATGTTTGTCATTTGTTCTATACGCGTGGTTTGATCAATAGATATTCATGCCTCTCAAATCATATTATTTTGCAATCCTTGAAAATCCGTCTTAAAACAAAACAAAATAGAGAAACAAGTAACGTTGTGACAAAATCAAAGTAGATTTGGGGATGAATCATTTTCGTATTGGTTTAAACCATTTTAAATAAAATATTGTGCATGTGAAGGTTCGTAAAAATAGTGATTAGATAGAGAGATAATCAACAGCTATTAAAGAACTTCTTTTGAAAATTGTTGAAAAGAGGAAGCATTTTTTAAAAATTTGTTACGGTTGGTTCAAAATCATCTTATATTTGTGGGGCCCCACATTTATTACAAATAGTTACGTTTATGGATATTTCAGCCGTTTCAAAAACGATTTCGATCAAATAAAGTATATTCTGTCACTGAAATATTATGCTCTTACAAATTTTACACTCAGTATTTTATCATCTCACACAAAATTATTATGTGTAGCGCCCTCTCTACCAAAACTCAACTATCCCTTTAAACTAGGATTAGTTTCGACACATTGTAAACATTTCACAATAGTTTATGAAAGGAGAACACAACATGTTATACAAACTTCCCTCCGTAATAAGAATTAACATTTCAGTCTTATTAGCATTCATTGTGTTGTTCATTCTTGACTTGTATTTGACACTTAGGCAATTACTTTTTGGATAAAGTTCAGAAAATTCATGACATTGAATCAAAACTTAGTAATGTAAACGAATTAATTATTGATGAAACTTCACTTGATAAACAAATTGTAGCTCTTAGAGATTTTAAAGAATTGTCTAAATAAGATGTTGAAAACTTGATTATGAAACTCGGTAAGAAATCTTGTCCATTGGACCCAATGCACACAAAATAATTGATGCAATGTTTGGATGCATTATTACCTGTCATAACCTATATAATTAATGTATCTCTGTCGACAGGGCAGTTCCCTGCTCTATGGAAGGTTGCACTTGTTAAACTACTGTTGAACAAGTCTGGTATTGGAAAATAATTCAGTAATTTGAGCATATATATAGTTATCTTCAGTGTCTTCGTGTCCCTCAAGGGTCACGTTTAGGCCCTGTATTGTTTACGTTGTACACAAGTGGCACACAAGCTGGGACACAAGCAGACTCCTCACAACTAATATTCAAAATTAGTTTCCTATTATTACACGGCATTGCTACGCAGATGACACATAAGTATATTAAGAGCTCGCTTCCAAAAGGCGCTAAATCCACTTTCCATAAAAATTGAGTTAACGATATCAGTACATAAATAAGCTACGTATATAGCTATCTAGAAACCAAATTTTAGGACAAATTACACAGCCAAAATCAAAATATGGAAAGTTCCATTTTCACAGTCCCATAGGCATGTGTACAAAGTTTGACCAAAAAAAACTACTTTACTCTAAAGTTGGAAAAGTGGATTTAGCGCCTTTTGGAATTAAGCTCTTCAATGTCCTAACACACCAAAGAAACATGCATTGAGTACATTAGAACTTTCAATTGAACATGGAATCACAAATTATTAGTGTATATGTAAATCAGCATAGTATATGATTTATAATCTGAGGCGCATTCGTAAATACTTTGATCAAGATAGCATGACAACTGTCGTCCACGCATGCATTACGAGTAAATTAGATTATTGTAATGGTCTATTGTGTGGATTACGGGTTCAAAATACATGTGCAAGATTGATTTGTAATCACCCTACATTTGCTCATGTTGCACCACTGTTAAGAGAATTACATTGGTTACCCATACGTCAAAGAATTTAATTTAATATGTTAATGATAGTTTACAAAGCGCTAAATGGTCAAGCTCCTAGTTATATTATTGAATTTTAAATTTGGCAAACCCATGGTCATAATCTTCGTAGTACACAAGACACACTGGCATTGCAGATCCCCCAAATTAGAACAAAAGTAACCTTAGGTGATCGATCATTTCTTTGTGCGGCTCCTAGATTACCTGTAGATGTTAGGAAATCTCAAACATTAGAAAGCTTTAAATTAAAAGTAAAAATCAAAGATGGTATAATAGAGCGCCGCGATTTAATTTAATTATGATTATGCTTTAAATTATATAGCATTCTGCATAATAGCATTTATGAGCTTTTGAAGCGCAGTAGAATATATCAACATAGTTTCTGCGCTCTATAAATTATTTATCATTATTATTATTATTATTATAGTTGGATGGTTAAATTAAAAGTTAAAATCAAAGATGGTATAGAGCGCCGCGATTTAATTTAATTATGATTATGCTTTAAATTATATAGCATTCTGCATAATAGCATTTTAAAAAAATTTTTTAGCAGATGTTTTTCTGCATTTATTAAAGAAAAATCAAAATCAACATATTCAAATAACAATACAAGTGTATAACATAATTGATTTACATAAAATGTGACATTTGATATCAAAAGAAAATACATATATATATATATATATATAATTCAGAACTTAAATCAGTTGAATGTAATGCAAATAATCAAAATAAATGCAGGGGCAAACTATCATAAGCATGAATGCTTGAGTCGATAGCAGCCAGGAGGGGAGGGGGTACATGGCGCTGTTATTGGAGTATATAATAAAATAGAGTGTCACGCACAAGTGATTTTTCAGAAAGTATCTGAAAAAAAAGAAAGAAAAAAATGGGAAGAAAGAAATAAAAACAAGACAAAACAAAATGCAAGTGTGTGCATGTGGGTGAGTGCATGTGCAATAAGTGTTTGATAATTTTTTTTTTATGAACTGGTTATCTTAAAATTAGTCAATATAAAGAAACAATTACAATACTTTAGACCCTGATTATGTTTATGAATATTTGGATATTACATATTTTTTCATCGAAGCTTTAAATGAATAAAGAGATGCAGAGTGTTTAATTTTGTCAGGTAAAGCATTCCAAATGTCTGGACCATGGTGTCTTATTGATTTATAGGCCATAATAATTTTTGGGTTAGTTAAATGGAAGTCGGATGAGTGTCGTGTAGGATATGAGTGTATACTACTATTGTACACAAAAATATTTCGAAATGCTAATGGTATAGTATTTATCCAAAATTTATACATAAAGATTGCAGTTTGAAAAATGTGAATATCAGCAATTTGTAATGTTTTTAGTTCATAAAATATTGGATCAGTATGGGCTATATAATATGAATGTGTATACAAATACGGAGTGCTTTCTTTTGAAGACGATAAATTAACATAATTTTCATCTTATTACTATTCCCCCATACATTTATGAGCTTTTGAAGTGCAGTAGAATATATCAACATAGTTTCTGCGCTCTATAAATTATTTATCATTATTATTATTATTATTATTATTATAGTTGGATGGTTGAAGTTTGTATAAATCAGGGTCACCGCGGGCACCTATTTATATGATATTTCCAATATTTTGCCACCTAGATATTGTCCAAAATCACCGAACCTCTCTAACCCACTGCGAGCTACCCTTCAATGACTGTAAACTCCCCATCCCTTCCCCCTATATCTCCCCTCTCTCTCCCCCTCTCTCTCTCTCTCGTAGCCCCGTTTTATAAGTTTATGTCTATAACTTGCACTCATAAAGCGTCATCTTGTTCTCCCACGCTACATGATTATACAGAACCTAAAATTGAGACATCAACAGCATGGGTCTTGGGCTAAGAGTCATCCTGTTGAGCCTTGCAGCTGGGCTAGTCGTCCTGGGCCAGGGTTGCGCTGGATCGAGATGCCCGCCTCTCTGGACGCAATACGAAGGTCATTGCTATCGCCATTTCGGTGGTCGCGTCACCTGGCACGAAGCCAATCGTCTCTGTCGCGAGCAGGGCAGCGAGCTCGTGTCCGTGCACAGCGCTTGGGAAAACTCCTTCATCAACGAGCTGTTCATAAGTGGGACTGACTTGTCGTGTGTGTATCCAAAACAGGTAGGAATGATTTATAAATATTATAATCTTGTTTTATTTAACTATAGATTGCCATTTGTTAGAGTTCGCCATTTGTTCCTCATTTTTTTAGGATTTCCAAATCAGTTTTAAACTAGATGGCAGTTAACTGGTATCGAATTTGTCTCGAAAAGTCCGGAAGGTTTTTGACATTTTATATGTTATAATCTTGTTTCATTTATTGTCATTGTCTCGAAAAGACCAGAACGTTTTTGACATTTTGTATGTTATATAATCTTGTTTCATTTAATGTCATTTATTGTCATTTATTGTCATTGTCTTGAAAAGTCCGGAACGTTTTTGACATTTTATATGTTATAATTTGTCATTTGTTAAAGTTCCCCATTTTTTAAAGGATTTATAAATCAGTTTAAAACTAGATAACAATTAATTGGTATCGAATTGTCTCGAAATGTCCGGAACGTTTTTGACATTTCTGTTGAATTCTAATTGAACAATGGTAAATTTACTTATTTGATTTATAAATAAGTTTGTCCATACATTTTCAAACGTTTGTCATTCAATTTCATGAATTATTGTTAACTTCAATTTTGTCTCAAAACTTCATCATACCGTCTGCCACGATAAGTCATGTTCAATTTACGTCTTTTCGCAATCATTTTCGGTTTTTTCTTGATCGAAAACACAGGTTTAATTTCGTCAAGCTCCGAATCTAGCGTGAAAGGGGTTTTTGGTATAGAGGGCGCTGCACGAAATAATTTTTTTGTGAGATAATGAAAAACTGAGTGTTTAAAATTTGAAAGAGCATTCAATTTTAATGACAGAATAAACTTTATTTGATCAAAATCGGTTCAGAAACGACTGAAATATCAATAAATATATATCTGATCGGAATAAATCTGAGGCCCAGATTTATTCGATGATTTTGTTTTTGTTTCAAAAGAATTCAAAAGAGGTTTTTAAAAAGTTGTTGATGATCTCTCTATTTCAACAAAAAATCACATGTATAATTTTGTATAGAAAATGGTTGAAACCAATGTTTTTTTAGAGAGCACCCTCTTGTGTTTTAATGGCTCTTTTTAGAATGATAACAGGCTTTACTTAGTCGTTTGTTATTTTAGTCGTTTTATTATAACAACCGACCGGAAATTACATTTGTGTACTTAGTTTTGTTAACATTGATCGTCAATTTATTGGTATTGCACCTTTTCATAATGTTCTTCAGAGGCATTATCAAAACAACGTGCCAAACTCAAAAAAACAATTGGCTCTATTTAAAATCCTATTGATTTTTTCTGGATTATTTTTCCATACAACATGATCCCATGATTATATCTTTCAGTTCACATGATTTTGTTTATTCTCGGGTGTCTCCTTATAGGAGAAACGGAAACCATACATGAAACTCCGCACATGGGATTACCTTGTGCAAATTTCAGGAAAATCCTTATATTTTCCAAATTTTCGGGTATTTTTATTATTTAAGGCACCAAATTTGACGACTGATAATCAAAGTACCTTTTCAGATTAAAATTTCACTCTTTTGAGTGCTCTAAAGTATATTTTTTAATTAATCAAATCCTCCGGACAAACTGTAATGTCCGTGACGCTGAAAAATGTAATGTCCGTGACGCAACGTTTTGTTGTCTAGATCACATATACCTGGCCCGTTTGAATACCTTAATCACCTTTGTGAGGTCTCAGAACTCAAAGATTTTTGCAAAGATGTATATGGATGCAAAAAGTCATGCCCAAAAAATGTAATGTCCGTGACGGCGCACATTTTGCAGAATTACTCAGTAACGAATTGGATAAATGTTCTGAAACTTTTTTTGCATACTTAACCAGGCTATTGCTTTGTAATCAAAATAAAAGTTAGACATTAGGTAGAGGTATGAATTAGTAGTGGCATTGTAATTTTTGTAATGTCCGTGACGCTGGAGTTGCCCAGTGACACAAATTGGAAATTGTCGGGGAGATCATGAACACTATACAAACGCGAGTGAGGATAAAATCAATATTGGGTTGTTGTCAACTTATTATAGGTATTGATAAATCGTATCTCTGTTTTTATGTATACGTCCATAGGGCTACTGGATGGGTCTGAATGACATCTCGGACGAAGAACACTTCGTCTACGCTGACGGTTCCGCCGTTGACTTCGCTAATTGGCTGCCTGGACAACCCGACAATGCTGGTGGCAACGAGCATTGCGGGCACGTGTGGTACCTTGACCCGATCAACAATGGCACTGCACATGGTTGGAACGATTGGTACTGCGACAAGACACTTGCATACGTATGCAAGATGGACCCGGTGGGTTAGAGTTCAGATTTTATTCAATTAAATGTTTGATGTGTAGTTCAGTTTATTGATACATAAACACATACAGGTAAAATACGAAACAAAGCAGTGGGTGAACTGAAATAAGTTTTGTTTACACTATAAGATTTAGTGTACTGTATTATGAAGGAAATAACTTTACAACAACAAAATACATCTAAAATAAACGAAAAATATATCGGCAGATTTTAATAATAAAGAAGTAACCATAATACTTAAATGATTCAAAATATAAGGAGAGCGATTAACGTTTCGTCATATATGGCATTTTTGAGGTACAGCAAATTGAATATAATGTATCCGTGTTATTTGAACTCAACCAGATCTTTCCATCCGTGTTATTTGAACTCAACCGGATCTTTCCAGGAACCGGCTGACCACCTTCCTGTTATTTGTAATATACAACTAACGAATGGGCTTCTTGTGATAGTCAAATCTATTACCGAGGTGGGCTCAAAATGATTATTACCCGAAGCGTAGCTGAGGGTAATAGTCATTTTGAGCCCACCGAGGTAATAGATTGCCTATCACAATCAAGCACATTCGTTAGTTGTTTTATATCACTCATCAATATCAGTGATTGTGTTCAGCTATAGCAAAATAAGTGAAAATCTCTTTAATATTTCATAAAATCGCTTGTAAATTTTGATATAAAAATCAATCGACATTAATGAGGCCAGTATGAGCCTCCAGAACCACGGCGCATCTAATACGCGTAAAGTCATTTTTATTTTGCGCATACAATCACAAAGACGCAAAACTGAGTGCGCACCAACGCGCTGGAAGTTGCGCACATACGCGATGAATGCGTGCTATAGCGCTCCCACGGATGTGCTTATTGGCTGTCTTGGCGTTCTTCTTCCTAGGGTGTTAGTTTTTACCAGCAATGTCAATCACGTGACTAGAACGTGTGCGCCATAGAGTACTGCACAAATTTGATCGCGTGTGCATTTTGCTAAAACACATGATCTATGGGACGAACGCGTAACGAACTTTTAGTGTTAGTTTTTGCCATCAAGCCCGGTCACGTGATTGCGCGGGGATTGCGCGTGTTGTCCAAAACTATCATTTGTCAAATACAATGGTAAAACGATCTTATGAGGGATATAATACGAGTTATCTCGGATGTTCCTGGTATAGTGCTCGAAAAAATAACCTAACGTAATTATAAGGCACTTAAATGCATGACTTCTGATCGGCTGATCTTCGCAAACGTATGATTCACTCGTGGAAACGTAGAGCGATTATGTAATCTTGACATGCAATCAATTTCTCACTATAAAACTAAATATGAATAAAATACAATGATGACGATGACTGGAAAATATCTTAGATATATTTTCTATTCATGTCATTGTTTTATAATCATCAATAAACTAATGATATGAAGACAAAAAAAACAGTTTTTTGATTATCACTCGCGGGAAAGGTGGAGGAGGCAGTTGCAATGACTAAGTGCATTTTATGGGAAAGGTGTGGCCGCTCTTAGTCTCCTCGTTTTTCTTAATATAAATGGATCTAGTAACATTGTCCGACCCTAAATAACTTACTTGAGACTCTAGTGGTTCTCTCATACATTGTTGTATTCATATAACCTATGGAAGCATGGAACTTTTTTTTTTCGAACTTCCCTTTCGTTAAAAAGATATTCAAGATTTAAGTGTTTGGATATTTAACTATCCACTGGAAAGTTATAACTGTGTATATAGTCACTACATCCCTACGTCCGTGAATAATTTTCGGACTAACGAACTTCATTTCATTTTCGGATTAACGAACCCCATTCCTTTTCGGATTAACGAACCTTCGGAATATCGAACCCGATTTCATTTTCGGATAAACGAACCCGAAACGAACCTTCCGATTAATGCAACAAATGTTCGGAATAACGAACCGTATTTCATTTTTGGATTAACGAACCCCAGGTATATACGAAATGTGTGTGTTCTGAATAACGAACCTTCGGAATAACAAACCGCACCCGTTTAAATGGGGTGTAGAGTTTTGGTTTATAATGCGCTTCAAGAAGTAATCTCTTTGTGAGGTAATGAACACCTAAGTGTAGTAATAATTAGGATAACACCTGATTTTATATACAAATTAATTTTTTACAATAACAAACAGCTAGAATATTAATAAATATATTCGCTTAGAGTTTGTTTTAATAATATGCTATACAGGGTGGCCCAGAAATAACGGAACGTAGCACTTCCCAAAATAAAGTAACGAAATGACTGGGTCCATCGGATAGTGTGTCTTTTCAAATGAAAATTGATACCAAGAACATTAATTTTGGTTGTGTAGTTTTTGTTTTAGAGCGCTGTGAGTGACCCCATGTCAGGGTTCATTTTTCTTCAATTTTGACTGACCAATAGACCGCTTCTGTAATGTATGCAAATATTATGCGTATGACGTCAGACTCCCCGTTGGCAAGCTTAACAATAGTACCTAGGTCCTGCAAGCTCCGGAAAACTTAGCTTGCCGGACCTAGTTACTATTGTCAAGCTTGCCAACGGGGAGTCTGACGTCATACGCATAATATTTGCATACATTACAGAAGCGGGTCTATTGGCTAAAGAATGACCCGAACGGCTCGTCATCGTGCGCTTGATGCGGACATCTTTGTTAAATAATGTGCATTCGACTGAATAGCCAAAGGTCCGCCTTGGTCGTAAACCAGTGGCGTAGCACAGATTATGCAGATAGCATGTATAAATAAAGGTTACAGTCTGTTATTCCGAAGGTTCGTTATTCCGAAGGCTCAGTTATTCCGAAGGTTCGTTATTCCGAAGGTTCGTTATTCCGAAGGTTTAATATTCCGAGGGTTCGTTATTCCGAAGGTTCGCTATTCCTAAAACGAAATCGGGTTCGTTATTCCGAAGGTTCGTTTATCCGAAACAAAAATCGGGTTCGTTATTCCGAAGGTTCGTTATTCCGAAGGTTCGTTATTCCGAAGGTTCATTAGTCCGAAAATAAAATAGGGTTCGTTAATCCGAAAATTAAATCGGGTTTCTTGTAATACTATAATTTGTGTTTTGTTTATTCAATTTACAGCCTGCATTAAGCATACCCCTCCCTCTTTCCCTCCCTTGGCCAGACCTATCAAACATTTAAGTTTATTTTATCTCTTTATATGAAATTATAGCATTATAACAAACCCAAATTCATTTTCGGATTAATGAACCCGATTTCATTTTAGGAATGGCGAACCTTCGGAATTACGAACCCTCGGAATAACGGACCTTCGGAATAACGAACCCGATTTTATTTTCGGACTAACGAACCTTCGGAAAAAACGAAGCGCACCCGAAATAAATGGGTAGTAACCCCTTGAAAAATAACCCCAACCCGAAATCTTAGCCCGTTTCCCTTTCACCACCGTGCACAAAATACGCACGATTAAATTCTCACACACGATCTGTGGAGCGACTCATTTAATGAAACCATGTTATCATTATGCACCTCCTGCATGATGTCACATCAACCATAGACTTACAACATTGTAAGTCTATGCATCAACCTACTACTCCCCGATCAAAGGAGGAGCTTTGGCTATTCAGTCGATTCCGCATCAAGCGCGCCGTAATTCTATGACAAGCCGTTCGGGTCATTCTGTAATCTTTAGCCAATAGGTCAGTCAAAATTGAAGAAAAATGAACCCTGACATGGTGTCACTCCCAGCGGTCTAAAACAAAAACTACACGACCAAAATTAATGTTTTTGGTATCAATTTTCATTTGAAAAGACACACTATTCGATGAACCCAGTCTTTTTGTTACTTTATTTTGGGAAGTGCCCCGTTCCGTTATTTCTGGGCCACCCTGTATAGTGAAAAATAGCCCACAAGGTGACATATAAATCTAACTTCAATATAGGCAAAGAGCGCTATATTAAAAGACATCCTCGTAGGCCAATGAATGGTTCAAATCAGCTTAAGATTTCTGAATGCCCTCAGATACTTGGTGTCCTTGTCAAAATGTGCTGATGAACGTGTCTTGAAAGATTGAACTCCATTATTGCTGATTACGCCAACTGTATTCTCTGGCAGACGGTTCCACACATTGACTGCAGCATAGGCGCGCTCTCTCATTTAACTCAATTATTCTATTTTCTTGTTGTTTTACAGACTATATGCAACCATAAATAATCCATATACTTTGTTATCAATTTACTTCAGATTTCAACTTGTGACGAAAGTCGTGATTCCACTGCAGATGTTAGTGTTACACAAATCGAATGTCGCTCCAGCTGCTTGGGATGTGACGAACTTATGCCGATAGTCACGGCCCAGGGGGCCCAGCTCAACTTGACCAACCAAATCCTCACGGCACAGCTCAATATGACCAACCAAATCCTTTCGGCCCAGCTCAACTTGACCAACCAAATCCTTGCGACCCAGCTCAACTTGACCAACCAAATCCTTGCGGCCCAGCTCAATATGACCAACCAAATCCTGAGGGAACTCGATGAGATGAGAAACAACCCACCTAGTTGCATGCCTAGCGTTGAGCCCAGTACCAACCCTCCCCCGCTGACCCAACGGCTCAGGGACTGCAAAGAGGTCCAGACAGCGGGTTTCACGGCTAGTGGCCGCTATGCCGTTTACCCAGATGATAGCGAGGATCCTTTCTTCGTGTTCTGTGATATGGAGACCGACGGAGGTGGATGGACGGTAAGATTTTAAAATTAGCTGAAAAAATCTCTGGCATTAACAAAAAAAGAAACGTGCGCATGCGCCGATCGCCAATCGCCGAAGACAAGAGATGGGCTGTCTTTCAGACCAGGGCCCCGTTGCAGAAAAAGATAAAATCGATTGAAAGTTACAATTATTTGTAAGTCAGATCATGTGTTCTAAGTGCGAAAATATGATCGGTTGAAACGCGCAAAATGTCTAACCCCACCATATCTTAATACTCATAAACAAATGTGCCATTTATCTTTAGTTTTATTGGAATTTAACTTTTGCGATTGGCTAAAACCATACAAACACTTTTAAAACGTTTAGTTTTAATTGTTATCTATACCATATCCAAGGTTTTTCAGCGACGTCGGGACGGGAGTGTGGATTTCTATCTTGATTGGACGGACTACAAGAATGGCTTCGGAAGCGTGGAGGGCGAACACTGGCTCGGGAACGAGAATATCCATCGTCTGACATCGCAGAATAAGACGTACGAACTCCGGATCGACCTCGAGGACTTCGAAGAAAATACGCGGTACGCGACGTACAACCGGTTTCGTTTGGCCAATGAGACCCTGCACTACCAGCTCATTCTAGGGGATTACGATGGAAATGCAAGTAGGTTCTTAAAGGGGTAATTCAGTTTTAGTAGAGAGGGCGCTGCACAACACAATTTTGTCGTGAGGTAATGAAAAACTGAGTGTCGAATTTGAAAGAGCATGCCATTTTAATGGCAGAATAAACTTTATTTGGTCAGAATCGGTTCAGAAATGGCTGAAATATCAAGAAACATATCCGATTGTTTTTATTTGGGCCCCAAATAAATAAAATGATTTTTTTGAAAAAAATAAACAAATGCTTACACTTTTTCAAATATTTTCAAAAGCGGTTTTTAAATAGTTGTTCATGATCTCTCTATATAATCATTATTTCAACAAAACATCACATGCATAATTTTCTATGAAAATGGTTGATACCAGTGCCTTATTAGAGAGCACCCTCTTGTGTTTGAAGGGCGCTTTTTAAATGATAACAGTCTTTTTACTTTTTTGTATACCTTTCGAGAATGGTGGGGTGATAAATATTAGTTTGTAATGTTACTGTGCAGGGTTTGGTTACTAAAGTCCAGCCTTACCAAAACTGTACTATATACCCCTTTAAATGGATCTAGTAACTTTGTTGACATGTGTATTAGTGATGAACGGTTGATATAATGTATATTGCATTGTTGTGATCTGATATGTCCACTATCATGACTATTGTTATTCGTTATAATTCGTTCTTGCTCGTCGAATAATCAGTTGTGAATCGCGTCGAACTCATGACAGAGCATTGCATTATTATTCTTCTCTATTTACTGCAATTTACTTCAGACGATTCTCTTAGGTATCATGCTGGTATGAAATTCAGTACGAAGGATAGAGACTTGGACCATACGTCATCGAACTGTGCCGAGCGTTACCACGGTGCGTGGTGGTACGGAGCCTGTCATCAGTCCAACCTGAACGGGGATTACCTGGGCGGAACCACCACTTCTTACGCCTCTGGTGTCGTTTGGAATCAGTGGAAGGGGTATTATTATTCACTAAAGAGGAGCGAAATGAAAATACGCCCAATTGACTAAATGCCAAAACACACAGAAAGATGTAACCATTGACGAATTGAACCCTATACAGGGTGGCCCCCCAGTACTGGATACTTGTCATAATAAATACACATGACTAGGTCCACGGGATAGGGCATCTGTTTCAAAGAAAAATGATACCAAGAACAGTAATTTTGATCGAGTATTTTGTTTATATTTAGGATGTCTTAAGTGAGACCATGTCAGGTTCCCCTTTTTGTAAATTTTTACCAAGTCAGTGCCTGATAAAATTATCGCACTTACTGCCCGTCATAGCATCGAACAACGAACAACACTCGCGCCAGTATTAGTGTGCATTCAGCTGTGTGCCGAGATAATGAACTATGCTATGACGGGCAGTAAGTGCGATTTATCAGGCACTGAGTTTGTAAACATGGGAACCCGACGTCCTAAAAACAAAAACTACTCGACCAAAATCACTTTTCTTGGTATCATTTTTCTTTGTAAAAGACGCACTATCCCGCGAACCTAGTCACCATGTTTCTTTATTATTGCAAGTACCCAGTTCCGTTTTGGGGTTCATGATGTACCGATCGAAGAATACGGTGTGGTTGACGCATTTTGGTCTACAGTACATTTTCTATTGTTATTGGTTAAAATGGATAGTACTGTTCTTGTTAAAGCATTTTGGTCTACAATTAGTTTTGGTGAAACTGAATGTTATAGTTACACAATTGCCTCGTATCATTACAATATGTTCACTTTTATAAATTCACCGTGCCTGGAAGGCCACCGTACCTGAAAAGTAGAACAACGTACAACGGCTATTACAGTGTAAATGCTGTTATCATAAAAATTAAAAGTATCAGCCGTTATAATACAGGAGGTCGCTCCCTAGAAATAAATTTCAACCATTTTTTATTCAAAATTGTGAATTGGATATTTTGTCAACATTATGATAAAGGGATCATAAACACCAATTAAGAATCATCTTTGGTTTCGAAAAAAGTGTAGGTATTACTTTAATTGTTGATTAAATGCGGATACTCGGATAGCTTTATTAATATTTCAGCCCTTTCTGAACCGATTTTGATCGTGATCTCTTTCAGATTCTACACAAAGTTAGTCATTACCTCACAACAAATATTTCTTGAAGCGTCCTCTATACTAAAACTAAACTATCCCTTTAAGCTAATAATTCAACCATACTCGAAAGCTAGAAAAACATGTAACTGGCTATTCATGGGCGGGGCTAAGCAAATCACGGAAGGCTTTTAACTGCATGGTGAAACGTGTCAATTTCTGTTATTTGAGTTAATTTGATACACATTCAGACGGGAATGATGAACAAAAACAATACATTCAAATGTAATATAGGTTTTCCCGGCCAATTTCATACTTTTCTCGATCAAATCGATAATCGGATCATTCAAGTTCACCCAAACTTAGCTTGCTCCGTATGATTATCATCCAAATGTTTTATTTGTTCGCTCAATTTCACTTTCCGCGCCAGCGATTTTCCATTTGCCGCATTCAAAAGTCTACATAGAGCATTCATTTTCGTGAACCTTCATTCAAATTAATCTGCACCTGTTTTCGGTCTCTCTAATTCCTTTCATATTCACCAATAGTCAGACAAGTTTTAAATAACTGCATTCAAATTGAAATAACATTAGTTCCCTATATATAATGCTAGGTAAGATGTTGTATCATTGATGAAAAACAATATTGTTTGAATACAGCATTAATAATAATCATATTATTTTGCGATCAACTGTTCTATAAAATGAAAAATATCAACATGGAAATTATGTAAAAGAGAAGAATAAAAAGAAAGAAATGATAATCCGACACCTGAGAAGCAAGATTATTTTCTTTATACGACTGAAGTTGATGAAATGATGTTTATTCATTTGTATGGATATGTGTGTGCATGTATGTATATATAGTATTGTACATACGTATGTTGGCATGTTTGGTTTTGTTTATACGTAAGTGTGGTTGAACGTTTAATATAGTGAAAATGTTTGTACGAAGTGTGAACTTGTTTGCGTATACTTGAAATTGAATGCAAAGAAAAAACTCAACTGATGAACCATGTAAAATTGAATGCATGAAACATGAACACACCTGCCCCAAAACGAAATTGGTTGCATGATTTGGATTGCTCTAATTAAAGGGATAGTCGAGTTTTGGTAGAGAGGTCGCTACACAAAATATTTTTTGTGAGATAATGAAAAACTGAGTGTCCAATAGCTCATACAATTTTAATGGCAGAATAAACTGTATTTGATCAAAATCAGAAATGGCTGAAATATCCATAATGAACATGACCATTTGATATAGGTGTCGGGCCCCACAATTATTCGATAATTTTGAATCAGCCGTTAAACATTTGTTTAAATGCTTCATCTTTTCAAAAATTTACAAAACATGTTGTTAAATAGTTGTTGCCTATCTCTGTATCTAATCACCATTTCAACAAAAAATCACATGAACTATTTTTAATGTAAAATGGTTGAAACCGATGAATGTTTAGACAGCGCCCTCTTGAGTTTCAACGGCTCTTTTTGAATGAAAACGGGCTTTTTACTTAGTCATTTGAAAGTTTGTATTCATTTCGAGCATGGTGGAGTTATACATTTTAGTTTGTAACATAATGGTGCAGGTTTTGGTTACTAAAATTAAGTTTTACCAAACTGTGCTCCCTTTACCAACACTCAACTATCCCTTTAAGTCTGAAGGGATGCTTGAGCAACGGTTTATTCCTTAGCTGTTCTTGCGTGTTTTAGTGGTTCATATTAGCGTAAACTAAACCGTCTTCCAGTCCGCCTGCACTTTTCATTATTTCACTGTAACCAGATAATGTGTGTTGTTGACACCGCTGACCTCTACTAATATAGGTTTTCCCGCTCAATGTTGCACTTTTTTCAATCGAATTCATTTAGGGTCATTCGAATTCGCGCGTTGCCGCGTAATCGTTGGTATCGGTCTTCCAAATTCCGAATAAGTGCATGCGAATTCATGCATACGCACACACTTTCGTGAATAGACACAGAAGTTCATTTATGGGCATTCGAATTCGCGAATGTGCAGCCAACTGTCAACGGCCTTTCGCGAATTCGAATGACCATTGATGAAAAGGTATGCACTATGTGCAAATTCACTTGCTCCTACCCGATTTTGAACGACTATTTACGAATTCGAATGCTGCTTTGGTAAGGCGATCGCAAATCGCGCGAATTCGTTTGCTCCTATTATCAATTCGATTGACACAATCGCGAAATTGAGCGGGAAAACCTATAGTAGACGTCAGTGGTTGACACTGATCTGCGCCCCTGCACGAACCCTCGCCATGGTTTCCCGCCAATGAACATCGGTTGTCGTGATTTTTGATCACTTACGGGGGTTCAAAATAGCAACAACAAAAATCGCCGCTTCGCGGCTCGTGGACGATGCTCCGCATCGTCATTGGGTCAACCCCCCCCCCTTAACAAAAATACATCACTTACGGGGGGTCAAAATAGCAACAACAAAAAAATTGGTTCAATCCCCCCCCCCCCTTCCACCTTAGCAAAAAGCTAGATCCGCCCCTGTGTGATATTTCCTAGATCCAGGCATAATTATTATCCATCAGACATGCTTTTGCGAAACACTTGACCTTGTCGAACCATAACTCTATGCGCATGCGCCGTATATACAAAGTTGCTGAACATTCAAGTTGTGCACATGCGCCGTTAGCCCCATCTTCGGTCATGTGGTCGGGTCAGAAACGCCCCTCGCCTCGTTTCCATACACTTATAGTATACTGTACCCAATTAGGTGTATAAAATAGGTCGTAACATAACGGAGAGGTTTCATTAAATCTGTTCAAGCCTCGGGGAAGTCAGCAACTGCTCCGAAAACTGAGAAGACCATCAAACACGGAGATCAAACCCTCTATCTGCAGAAAGTCTGAGAAAGATCGACCACATATTCCCGCGACCTTTACAGCTATATAAGGTACGTCTAGAACTTAAAAGTTTGTACGTAGACTATATAACATTTAATATATGTTTGTCATTTGTTCTATACGCGTGGTTTGATCAATGAATATTCATGCCTCTCATCAAATCATATCATTATTTTGCATTCCTTGAAAATCCGTCTTAATAACAAAACAAAATAGAGAAACAAGTAACGTTGTGACAAAATCAAAGTAGATTTGGGGATTAATCATCTTTGTATTGAATATCGTAATTAAACTAGGATAATCGTTTCGACACATTGTAAACCTTTCACAATAGTTTATGAAAGGAGAAAATGTTATACAAACTTTCCTCCATAATAAGAACATTCCAGACTTATTAGCATTCATTCTGTTGTTCATTCTTGACTTGTTTTTGACACATAGGCAATTACTTGTTGGATAAAGTTCAGAAAATTCATGATGACATTGAATCAAAACTTAGTAATGTAAACGAATTAATTATTGATGAAACTTCACTTGATAAACAAATTGTAGCTCTTATAGATTTCAAAGAATTGTCCGAATAAGATGTTGAAAACTTGATTATGAAACTCAGTAAGAAATCTTGTCCATTGGACCCAATGCACACAAAATGATTGATGCAATGTTTGGATGCATTATTACCTGTCATAACCTATATAATTAATGTATCTCTGTCGACAGGGCAGTTCCCTGCTCTATGGAAGGTTGCACTTGTTAAACTACTGTTGAACAAGTCTGGTATTGGAAAATAATTCAGTAATTTGAGGCATATATTAGTTATCTTCAGTGTCTTCGTGTCCCTCAAGGGTCCCGTTTAGGCCCTGTATTGTTTACGTTGTACACAAGTGGCACACAAGCTGGGACACAAGCAGACTCCTCACAATTAATATTCAAAAGGAGTTTCCTATTATTACTCGTCATTGCTACGCAGATGACACACAAGTATATTTGAAGAGCTCGCTTCCAAAAGGCGCTAAATCCACTTTCCATAAAAATTGAGTTAACGATATCAGTACATAAATAAGCTACGTATATAGCTATCTAGAAACCAAATATAGTATATTTTTAATTATGTCCTAACACACCAAAGAAACATGCATTGAGTACATTAGAACTTTCAATTGAACATGGAATCACAAATTATTAGTGTATGTAAATCAGCATAGTATATGATTTATAATCTGAGGCGCATTCGTAAATACTTTGATCAAGATAGCATGACAACTGTCGTCCACGCATGCATTACGAGTAAATTGGATTATTGTAATGGTCTATTGTATGGAGTAAATTAGATTATTTTAATTCTATTCTATTGTGTGGATTACGGGTTCAAAATACATGTGCAAGATCGATTTGTAATCACCCTACATTTGCTCATTTTGCACCACTGTTAAGAGAATTACATTGGTTGCCCATACGTCAAAGAATTTAATTTAATATGTTAATGATAGTTTACAAAGCGCTAAATGGTCAAGCTCCTAGTTATATTATTGAATTTTAAATTTGGCAAACCCATGCATGGTCATAATCTTCGTCGTACACAGGACACACTGGCATTGCAGATCCCCTTAGCCTAAGGCTTAGGTGATCGATCATTTCATTGTGCGGCTCCTAGATTACCTGTAGATGTTAGGAAATCTCAAACATTAGAAAGCTTTAAATTAAAAGTAAAAATCAAAGATGGTATAGAGCGCCGCGATTTAATTTAATTATGATTATGCTTTAAATTATATAGCATTCTGCATAATAACATTTATGAGCTTTTGAAGCGCAGTAGAATATATCAACATAGTTTCTGCGCTCTATAAATTATTTATCATTATTATTATTATTATTATTATTATTATTATCGTTTTATGGTTGAAGTTAAATCAGGGTCAACGCGGCAATGATATTTCCAATATTTTGCCACCCAGCAGATATTGTCCAAAATCGCCGAACCTCTGTAACCCAGTCCGAGCTACCCTCAAGGACTGTAAACTCCCCATCCCTTCCCCCTATCCCCGTTTTTCTCTCACCCCCGTTTTATAGGTTTATTTCTGTCTATAACTTGCACTCATAAAGCGTCATCTTGTTCTCCCACGCTACATAATTATACAGAACCTAAAATTGAGACATCAACAGCATGGGTCTTGGGCTAAGAGTCATCCTGTTGAGCCTTACAGCTGGGCTAGTCGTCCTGGGCCAGGGTTGCGCTGGATCGAGATGCCCGCCTCTCTGGACGCAATACGAAGGTCATTGCTATCGCCATTTCGGTAGTCGCGTCACCTGGCACGAAGCCAACCGTCTCTGTCGCGAGCAGGGCAGCGAGCTCGTGTCCGTGCACAGCGCTTGGGAAAACTCCTTCATCAACGAGCTTTTCATAAGTGGGACGGACTTGTCTAGTGTGTATCCAAAACAGGTGGGCATGATTTATAATATTATAATCTTGTTTCATTTAACAATAGATTGCCATTTGTTAGAGTTCCCCATTTGTTTAGGATTTCCAAATCAGTTTTAAACTAGATGGCAGTTAATTGGTATCGAATTTGTCTCGAAAAGTCCGGAACGTTTTTGACATTTTATATGTTATAATTTTGTTTCATGTATGGTCATTTATTGTCATTGTCTCGAAAAGACCGGAACGTTTTTGACATTTTATATGTTATATAATCTTGTTTCATTTAATGTCATTTATTGTCATTTATTGTCATTGTCTTGAAAAGTCCGGAACGTTTTTGACATTTTATATGTTATAATCGTGTCTCATTTATTGTCATTTGTTAAAGTTCCCCATTTTTTAAAGGATTTCTAAATCAGTTTAAAACTAGATAACAATTAATTGGTATCGAATTGTCTCGAAATGTCCGGAACGTTTTTGACATTTCTATTGAATTCTAATTGAACAATGGTAAATTTACTTATTTGATTTATAAATAAGTTTGTCCATACATTTTCAAACGTTTGTCATTCAATTTCATGAATTATTGTTAACTTCAATTTTGTCTCAAAACTTCATCATACCGTCTGCCATGATAAGTCATGTTCAATTTACGTCTTTTCGCAATCATTTTCGGTTTTTCTTGATCGAAAACACAGGTTTAATTTCGTCAAGCTCCGAATCTAGCGTGAAAGGTGTTTTTGGTATAGAGGGAGCTGCACGAAATAATTTTTTTGTGAGATAATGAAAAACTGAGTGTTTAAAATTTGAAAGAGCGTTCAATTTTAATGACAGAATAAACTTTATTTGATCAAAATCGGTTCAGAAACGACTGAAATATCAATAAATATATATCTGATCGGAATAAATCTGAGGCCCAGATTTATTCGATGATTTTTTTTTTGTTTCAAAAGAATTCAAAAGAGGTTTTTAAAAAGTTGTTGATGATCTCTCTATTTCAACAAAAAATCACATGCATAATTTTGTATGGAAAATGGTTGAAACCAATGCTTTTTTTAGAGAGCACCCTCTTGTGTTTTAATGGCTCTTTTTAGAATGATAACAGGCTTTACTTAGTCGTTTGTTATTTTCTATACATTTCGAGCATGGTGGAGTTATAACTATTAGTTTGTTATGTTATTTTGTGCAGATTTTGGTTACTAAAGCTAAAGCTCAGCCTAATACGAAAACTGTACTACCCCTTTAACAACCGACCGGAAATTACATTTGTGTACTGTCTTAGTTTTGTTAACATTGATCGTCAATTCATTGGTATTGCACCATTTCATAATGTTCTTCAGAGGCATTATCAAAACAACGTGCCATTAAACCTTTGGTTTAAAAGTATGGAATAAATACAAATAATGTAACATTAAAATATTTTGACGAGATAGGCAAGTCATTGATATTTATACGAAATAAAGCCCTTTAAAGTCAGTCCCAGAGTGAATATCAAGAGTGAATATAACTATAGTGGGGCAATTCCACGAAAAAGTGGACATGAACTCGAAAAAACAATTGGCTCTATTTCAAATCCTATTGATTTTTTCTGGATTATTTTTCCATACGACATGATCCTATGATTATATCTTTCAGTTCACATGATTTTGTTTATTCTCGGGTGTCTCCTTATAGGAGAAACGGAAACCATACATGAAACTCCACACATGGGATTACCTTGTGCAAATTTCAGGAAAATCCTTATATTTTCCAAATTTTCGGGTATTTTTATTATTTAAGGCACCAAATTTGATGACTGATAATCAAAGTACCTTTTCAGATTAAAATTTCACTCTTTTGAGTGCTCTAAAGTATATTTTTTAATTAATCAAATCCTCCGGACAAACTGTAATGTCCGTGACGCTGAAAAATGTAATGTCCGTGACGCAACGTTTTGTTGTCTAGATCACATATACCTGGCCCGTTTCGCAAAATCCAACTTGGATTCAATTCATCATTGCCTTGTCTATAATTGAATACCTAAATCACCTTTGTGAGGTCTCAGAACTCAAAGATTTTTGCAAAGATGTATATGGATGCAAAAAGTCATGTCCAAAAAATGTAATGTCCGTGACGGCGCACATTTTGCAGAATTACTCAGTAACGAATTGGATAAATGTTCTGAAACTGTTTTTGCCTACTTAACCAGGCTATTGCTTTGTAATCAAAATAAAAGTTAGACATTAGGTAGAGGTATGAATTAGTAGTGGCATTGGAAAGTCATGAACATACTGTCTTTTTGTAATGTCCGTGACGCTGGAGTTGCCCAGTGACACAAATTGGAAATTGTCGGGGAGATCATGAACACTATACAAACGCGAGTGAGGATAAAATCAATATTGGGTTGTAGTCAACTTATTATAGGTATTGATAAATCGTATCTCTGTTTTTATGTTTACGTCCATAGGGCTACTGGATGGGTCTGAATGACATCTCGGACGAAGAACACTTCGTCTACGCTGACGGTTCCGCCGTCGACTTCGCTAATTGGCTGCCTGTACAACCCGACAATGCTGGTGGCAACGAGCATTGCGGGCACGTCTGGTACCTTGACCCGATCAACAATGGCACTGCACATGGTTGGAACGATTGGTACTGCGACAAGACACTTGCATACGTATGCAAGATGGACTCGGTGGGTTAGAGTTCAGATTTTATTAAATTAAATGTTTGATGTGTAGTTCAGTTTATTGATACATAAACACATACAGGTAAAAATACAAAACAAAACAGTTGGTGAACTGAAACAAAGTTTTGTTTACACTATAAGATTTAGTCTATTATGAAGGAAATAACTTTACAACAACAAATAAAATAAACGAAAAATATATCGGCAGATAATGTAAAGAAGTAACCATAATATTTAAATAATTCATAATGCAAGGAGAGCGTTTAATATTTCGTCATATATATATATATATATATGAGATATGGCATTTTTGAGGTACATCAAATTGACTATAATGTATCCGTGTAATTTGAACTCAACCAGATCTTTCCATCCGTGTTACTTGAACTCAACCGGATCTTTCCAGGAACCGGCTGACCACCTTCCTGTTATTTGTAATACGAGTTATCTCGGATGTTCCTGGTAGTGCTCGAAAACAACCTAACGTAATTATAAGGCACTTAAATGCATGACTTCTGATCGGCTGATCTTCGCAAACGTATGATTCACTCGTGGAAACGTAGAGCGATTATGTAATCTTGACATGCAATCGATTTCTCACTATATAACTAAATATGAATAAAATACAGTGATGACGATGACTGGAAAATATGTGTCCGTAGAAATTGTTTGAAGCCAATACCGAGAATCTTCAAAATTTTCGAGGTCAAGACCAGACAGAACAGTCAAAATTTCGAGGCCGAGACCATTGGTTATGATGGTCGGGACCGCTAAAAAGGTGGTCTCGAGACCAGTTACAAGTGGACGTGGTAAAGGGGGGCTCAAACCCCACAGAACAGTCATTTTGGGGGTCAAAGGGGAGGGGAGGGGGGGGGGGGGGTTGAACTTTTGCGTGAGGGACACCCTCGCATAATTCCGGAGAGAAAAAAGTCATACAAATACCAGCTCCCTACCTCGACTTTCTACTGAGATGAAACACATACAGAATTTAAATGGTTACATCTTGTTATTCCGAAGGTTCGAATACTCCGACGGTTCTTTATTCCCAAAGGATCGTTATTCCGAATGTTCGTTATTCCGAAGGTTCGTTAATCCGAAGGTTCTTTAATCCGAAGGTTCGTTTCTCTGGAAATGAAATCGGGTTCGATATTCCAAAGGTTCGTTAATGCGAAAATTAAAGGTTCGTAGCGATCCCCATTTAATTTTCGGACTAACGAACCTCATTTCATTTTGGATTAACGAACCCCATTCCTAACCCGAAACGAACCTTCCGATTAATGCAACAAATGTTCGGATTAACGAACCGTATTTCATTTTCGGATTAATGTATTAAGGTATATATAAGAAATGTGTGTGTTCTGAATAACGAACCGCACCCGTTTAAATGGGGAGTAGAGTTTGGTTTATAATGCGCTTCAAGAATTAGTAATCTCTTTGTGAGGTAATGGACACCTAAGTGTAGTAATACTTAGGATAACACCTGATTTTATATACAAATTATTATTTTTTTATCAAAAACAGCTAGAATATTCATAAATATATTCGCTTAGATTTTTTATTTTTTTTAAAATAATATGTTATAGTGAAAATAGCCCACAAGGTGAGATATAAATCTAACTTCAATATAGGCAAGAGCGCTATAAAAGACATCCTCGTAGGCCAATCAATGGTTCACAGCAGCTTAAGATTTCTGAATGCCCTCAGATACTTGGTATCCTTGTCAAAAGGTGCTGATGCACACGTGTCTTGAAAGATTGAACTCCATTATTGTTGATTACGCCAACTATATTCTCTGGCAGACGGTTCCACACATTGACTGCAGCATAGGCGCGCTTTCTCATTTAACTCAATTATTTGATATTCATGTTGTTTTACAGTATACGCAATCATAAATAATCCATATTTTGTTATGAATTTACTTCAGATTTCAACTTGTGACGCAAGTCGTGATTCCACTGCCGATGTTAGTGTTACACAAATCGAATGTCGCTCCAGCTGCTTGGGATGTGACGAACTTATGCCGATAGTCACGGCCCAGGGGGCCCAGCTCAACTTGACCAACCAAATCCTCACGGCCAAGCTCAACATGACCAATCAAATCCTTGCGGCCCAGCTCAATATGACCAACCAAATCCTGAGGGAACTCGATGAGATGAGAAACAACCCACCTAGCTGCATGCCTAGCGTTGATCCCAGTACCAACCCTCCCCCGCTGACCCAACGGCCCAGGGACTGCAAAGAGGTCCAGACAGCGGGTTTCACTGCTAGTGGCCGCTATGCCGTTTACCTAGATGATAGCGAGGATCCTTTATTCGTGTTCTGTGACATGGAGACCGACGGAGGTGGATGGACGGTAAGTTTTTAAAATTAGTCGCAAAAAACTCAAAAACAAAATACAAAAACAATAAAATACTTGACTTAATTGACGTATGCCGTTCACTCCAACGAAGGATTGAGTGGTGGCATCTGCTTCGTGATTCCCTGCCATTTGCTCCGGTCTCTTGCCAGGTGACTTGCCTCAGCTATTGATTGTAGATCCCTTTTCGCGCAGTCTACTTTCAGGCAATCTGTCCATCTCTTGGGGGGGGGGGGGTTTCTCCTAGGTCTGGTCCCCTTTACTCTTCCTTCCATCGCAATTTTGGGGATGCGTGATGAGTTCATTCTCTGGACGTGCCCAAAGTAGCGGAGTCTTTTCTGCGAGAATGTACCAATAACAGCGCTGTACTGCATGTTGCTCTCTGATTGATGTATTTCTATTAAACTCTGTCCATTCTAGTAATTCCGAGGATTCTTCTGAGAAATGCCATCTCAAATTTTTGAAGTCTGTTCTCATCTTAATTGTTGAGCCCCCACCACGAAAAGGTAGATCAGGACGTTTACCCGTTATCTCACAGGTCGGTTGTCCACTCGCATCACACACTACATTGTGGTTGTAGTGTGGTGTTGCTTCCACGGACGGTCTCCTCCTTGTTGACGTCTTTTCGCTCTGCGACGCAAGTGCGGCTACGGGGGATTTAAATTAGCTTTGATCGTCCCCGTACTCTGGCTACCGTCGCGAACTATTTGCAGTTTCGCAGTGAAGAACACGGGGAACGGGCATCGATACGATGGGAACGTGTCCTTGCTCGAGAGAACAGGCGCGCTGATTGACTGCCCTCTGGCTGACCCATTGAAGTATTGACTGTCCCCGCCGTCTACGCCGGACGGCCGCTAATTCTGCCGAATACCGTTGTAGGTTTGGACGATACGCGGAAATTTTCGCTCTGAGTGCGACCCCCCGCTAAGATTAGCGTTGTAGAACAACATGCGTCGCCGTGCGAAAAGACGCTATTGACTTGATCAAGGGGCCATGTAAAATACATATGGGGGAAATACTTTATACAACAAAGAAATACATAGAGTGTGCCCTCAATAATTCCAATCACTATCAACCCTCGAAGTACAAACGACACACATTATTAGATATCATTCCAAGGAGTTACCTTCATCAAGAGCCTACGGCCAAACGCCGAAGTCGCTTTATAATCTTTGCTACGGGCTACGGCTCTGTAACCGTGTTATCCAACATGGTATTGCTTGCCGCTAAAACTTGCTCTGGCATTAACAATAATATAGAAACGTGCGCATGCGCCGATCGCCGAAGACAAGACGTGTGGGAGGTGGGCTGTCTTTCAATCTTGCCTCATTCATCATAATATTCCAGACCAGGGCCCCGTTGCAGAAAGAGATGCAGTCGATTGAAAGTTACAATTATTTGTAAGTCAGATCATGTGTTCTAAGTGCGAAAATATGATCGGTTGAAACGCGCAAAATGTCTGACTTGCAATTTATTGTAACTTACAATCGATTGTAACCATCTCTCTCTGCAACGGGGCCAATGTCATAGGCTTGCAGTACAATACGAGGGTATTGCAGCCACCCACACCCTGAGACTGTGGAAACAACTATCACTTCCAATTGGCTGCGAGATACAGTCATGTATAGGGATAACTTAACTATTGCGATAATAATGTATGTGGAACAGAAATAACAGGGATGGTAATCATGGTGATATATTAAGGCAGAGTACCTGCTCCAGCCAACACCACATCTTATAAACAAATTTGCCATTTATCTCTAGTTTTAAAGGGGAAGTTCAGTTTTGGAATACACAGTAAGAAAAAAAAGGTTGATAAATGGTGCAAAGTAACGGAAAAAGGGCCAGACTCGGCATAGGATTAAAGTTGCACCATAGTATGCACCTATAAAGGTGCATTTTTGCTAAAGTGCAAAGTCGCACCTTTCTTAGACCTGTTCCTATACCATGGTCCTACTGCACGCATGT
Organism: Echinarachnius parma; assembly: GCA_037951105.1. Taxonomy (NCBI): domain Eukaryota; kingdom Metazoa; phylum Echinodermata; class Echinoidea; order Clypeasteroida; family Echinarachniidae; genus Echinarachnius; species Echinarachnius parma. Next base: position 172,241 of record JBAMJV010003186.1, read on the forward strand.
TTTTATGTACTCCTCTACATAGGCGTACCCAGGGGGGGGAGGGGTTTGGGGGGTTCAAACGCCCCCCCCCCCCCCCCTTTGACTAAAAAATGGCTGTTTTGGGGGTTTTGGACCCCCCCTTTTAAAATTGTAGCCGGTCTCGAGACTACTTTTATGCGGTCTCGACCGTCTAAAACCCGGTCTCGACCGACTAAAACCTGGTCTCGACCGACTAAAACCCGATCTCGGCCCCAAATTTTGTTTAAGATCTCTGGTCTCGCGCTCGAAAATTTCGAAAGTACTTGGTCTCGGCTTTGAATTTTTTTTTACGGACACCCCCCCCCCCCCCCCCCCCCCCCCCAACTGAGAGGGCTTTTCAACTTTGAAGGTACCTGGTCTCGGTCTCGAAAATTTTGAAAGTACTTGGTCTCGGCTTCGAAAAAATATGTTTATGGTTTTATAATGAAAATGTGCCAACTGTCTGTAAATGTATATTAATGACAACTACGGCCACAGCAAGGCCGTCCGCCAATTACAGGGTCCGAGAGAAATAATTCACTCTCAGAGAGACAAAATATGCATTTCGTGTTTTAATGCAAAATGTTGATTTCCATCACTACTCTATGTTTTCTTTTGTTATGCATGAAGGGATTTGAAAACTAGAGAAATCGGACATAAAGTACTATGAAAATATGTCTAATTCACACATAGATTCGTTACAGCCCATATGATTGGCCATTTGCTTGATAGGCTATCGCACGCTAATGCGACGTCATTAATTCGATGCCCTAAAGACCAGTTCATGCGTAGCCTATCATCAATGGTTGCTCATGGCAAGTTGAAAAGCTTTTCAGGGGTTTGTCCGACATAGCAACAGCTGATTTGTGTACGATTTTGTCTACGTATTGAATCGCATTTATACCAATTGAATAGTTCGTTTCCAGGTCACCGCTGGACGCTATTGACTTGAATTGTTTGAATAACATTGTTTATGCAATTGGACCATCAAACCCAGGAATATAACAAAGAGAAGTCTTCTTAGATTGATTTCTATATTGGGACATATACGGACCCAAACAGAAGCAGTTTCAATGCAAAGATACGTAATCATGCTGTTGGCACCTAAAACAACTTGCTATACAAATCGTGCAAGGTGCAAACCCTTTCAAAATCCATAGAATAGACCGCTTCTGTAATATAATGTAAATAATATGCGTATGACGTCAGATTCCCCGTCGGCAAGCTTAACAAAAGTAACCATGTCCGGCAAGCTAGCTTGCCGGACTTAGTTACTATTGTTAAGCTTGACGACGGGGAGGCTGACGTCATGCGCATATTATTTGCATACATTACAGAAGCGGTCTATTGCATACTTGCAGTTGATTATTCAACGAAGGGGCTGTTAGTCTTGCATTAAGTTTTTACACCTTTGCAGTGCAAAGGTTAATATGAATATAAATATTTTATTTACAGTATTTGCATGTGTTTTGTTGAAATGGTTGCAATGGTTAGATTATTTAACTGCAATGTGATGTCCTACACAAATGTTGGGCCATCAGCTACACTGTCAAAATTAACTGTATAATTATAAGGTTTTTTGCCCTTAAAATTACAACTTTTCACCGTTTTTATCAATTTTACATAACTTATTCTGTAAAATAACAGAAATTGTGTTAGTTTATGAAAAGTGTGTTTTATTTACAATTATCTACATTCATAACTGTTAATAAATGGTTTTTCGTACTAACTACAACTTTCCTTGCTTTGTTTTGTTTTGTTTTGTTTGTTTGTTTTTTAACAAATGTACGCATGGTTCTGGTTCTGGCGACAATGTTCTTCTCAAACAGCGACAATTTATTTTATGAAACAGAAACAATCCTGTTGAACTAGGCCTATGCTATAAACATCACAGGTTGTTTCTTTTATTACCCTGGTCTGTGAAGACAAAAAAACAGGCAAACAAACCTATTTTCTTGTAGACATTATTAAATACGAATATACCGTTAAACCACACAATTTGAAGTAATTTGTAACAGGTTCATGAATATTCATGAGCTAGTTTGTGCTTTTTCAAAATGACATTGAATCTGTTCATAATCCCGTTATTTTGTGAAATAATTATCAAAATGCATTTTTAAATTAAATTAGTATAATTAATAATCAGTGGACTCTTGTGAACCACTTTCGGATGGAAATTAATTAATGCAATAATGTTTAAAGGCTGTGTTAATTTACTAACCACTACAAAACATACATCGTGTTGTACACTGGTTATAAGCTAATCTAGAACAAAGACCGATAGATAGGAACGATAGGTATAGGCTTAGGGCAAAGTATGTATAGGATATGTGGTAGGTTAGTAGGATTATGAGGATAGGGCTATAGATACACACAGAAAAGGGGTGGTACTTTTAACCATTTTTGGTGTATCTTTGCACTTAATAACTCAAAGGTGTAATGTTGCACCATAAAATGGCATATTTGCAAATTTCCCAAATGGTGCAACTTTGCACCTTAAAGTTACATGTACACTTACACTTACATTTACACTTAACACTTACATTTACACTTACACTTACATCTGCCTTTCTACTTTTAAGTGAAACTTTGCACCTTTTCATAATGATGCTTTATTGCACCGTCAAGGTGCAAACGGTGAAGGATCAACTCTGCACCTTTACCGAAATGTTGTTGTTGTTTAGTTTGGTGGCAATCAGTCAAATCTGACTATTGTTGCCAATTGCTTTTCTATTGATTTCATCTTCACATATTTTTAAAGTATTATACAATTTTATATATCATCAACAAATTATTTATATGGCACCGCTAAAAATATTGCGATATTTCATTTTTTTTCTTTTCTCCTACCTTATTATGAATATTACTTTTATACAAAAATATAACACTTTTCCTTATTTCAATAACAAAGCCCACCTCTCACATCGGGACTCCCGCCACATATGTGGAAGTGGGCCTCTTATGGTCAAAACGATCCTCTTACAACACGTAATTATAATAGTATAATAATAAAGCGAAATCAAACAAAACAAATATATTCATAAATAAACACTATTTTAAAGCTACTAATGAATTATCGCAATATGCATTTTTTGTTTCCTACTTCTTAATAAATTAATTCTTAGTAATTCTTAGTGCAAACATTTAGTGGGCTTATTTTGTGCATGTTAGTGCAAATACATACTACATGGTATACCTTTGTCTTCTGAGATAATCATAATACAATACAAAATAAACAAAACTCACTCCTACTACATGTATGTCTGGTGCCTGCTCTCACATTGGGACTCCCGCCACTGATGTGTAGCTTGGCATCAACATAATATATACATACTCGACAATATTGTATGATATTAACTGAATTATACAAACAAACAAACAAAAACCAAAACAAAACATGTAGCGACATAACTTTGTCTTCTTTTTTCCACTTCACTTACAAACTGAAATAATCATAATACAATACATATTTATATATGATTGCTTTTATATATTAGTGTATGGCCTGTATAAAGAGGCACTACTGCACCCGCAGCTTGTACCTCTATCATACAGGCTCATATAGTTATGCATTTTATTGACTTATGCATTTAATATTCTTATACAAAATACAAGGGTACTAATACCACTAAAAAATAGTGTTTTTTATACAAAATACAAGGGTACTAATACCACTAAAAAATAGTGTTTTTTCTATCTATCTTGGCCTGTACAAAGAAGCACTACTGCACCCGCAGCTTGTACCTCTATCATACAGGCCTATTTAATTATACATTTCATTAACTTATGCATTTATTTTTCTTTATATAAAAACAAAAATACTAATACCAAAATAAATAGTATGTTTCTATCCGACTTCTAAAGGCTTGTATGGTAAAACACTGCTGCCCCGCAGTTTGTGCTCATATCATACTCCCCTTTCAATTAATACATGTACATACGTTTACATAACAACACCCTTTATACTACTTTATATATAATTACTTTTATATATTAAAGTATGGCCTGTATAAAGAGGCACTACTGCACCCGCAGCTTGTACCTCTATCATACAGGCTCATATAGTTATGCATTTTATGGACTTATGCATTTTTATAATCTTCTTATGCCCTGTATGGCCTGCATAAAGAGGCACTACTGCACCCGCAGCTTGTGCCTCTGTCTTGCAGGCTCATAAAGTTATGCATTTTATTGGCTTATACATTTAATATTCTTATACAAAAACAAGGGAAATGATACCAACAAAAATAGTGTGTTTCTATCTATCTTGATCTGTACAAAGAAGCACTACTGCACCCGCAGCTTGTACTTCTATCATACAGGCCTATTTAATTATACATTTTATTGACTTATGCATTTAATTTTCTTAATAATAAAAAAAAAAAAAAAAAAAAAAATAATAATAATACTAATACCAATATAAACAGTGTGTTTACAATACAAAATACAATACAAAATAAACAAAACTCTCTCTTACTATGTCTGGTACCTGCTCTCACAACGGGACTCCCGCCACTGATGTGTAGCTTGGCATCAACATATATACATACTAGACAATATTGTATGATATTAACTAAATTATAAATAAACAAGAGACCAACAAAACATGTAGCAACACAACAATCAAAGTGATACAATAATCACGCCTACTCATACAAAACTCAACACTGTATCATTAGTTTAATTAAATTATAGCGACAAGTCCATCAAAACTTTACAAAACTCACTCCTACTATTTATGATCCATATATATACATAACATTTATTCAAAAGCCTACAAAACGAGCCGTCCTGTTTACAAATCGCACAAGTGCTCTTTGGGTAGTAATATCACAACTTTTTAATAATTCCTTTATATCTTCTCCTTCATTTATACCCGTTTCAATTATGAGCATAGCTCTTTCTATCATATATTGTGGGCATACTACTAAAAAGTGATGTACAGTTTCCATTACCTGACATCTCTCACAAAAACCATTCTCATGAAAGCCCAGTCTATACGAGTCATAATTCAAACCTATTACTCCTAATCGTAAACGTCTTATTATTTTCTCTTCCTTCCTAGGAAGGGAAGTTCTAAATTTAGTGGGAAGACGAGGTAATACATGTTTCAATAATGCATGTGATGTTGACCATTTCTCCTGCCACACTTTGAGCATATTATTACTCAATTCATATTTTGCTTCTTCCAAAGTTTTCTTACTAAATATCTTTATAGGGCCATTAAGACCAGATTTTGCGCACTTATCTGCCATCTCATTTCCTTGGATGCCGCAGTGGGCAGGAATCCATTCAAAAGCAATATTACAATTCTTATACTTTAAGTGGGTTAGAAGCATCAAAATTTCTTTAACCATATTATCATCTTTTGTATTGCTTATTGCTAAGAGACCACTCAAAGAATCACTCAATATTACAACACCAACATGCAAGTTATCTAATTGGTCCACCCATGTTAGAGCTAATATAATTGCGGCTAATTCTGCTTTGAACGATGATGAAGACTATGAGAGGCGTTTACTTTCTTTATATGAGAAGGCTGGAACCCAAAAGGCTGCTGATGAAGTGACCTGTCCAGGGACGTGCGAACCGTCTGTGAATATATGGAGTTCAGAATGCCATTTAGTTTGTATTACTTCTTTACTACATTGTAACATATAGTGTGGATTATCATTTCTATTTATATATTGTTTTAATTATAATGAAATGTTTGGGACGGCAAGTGTCCATGGTGGTACATGGTGAACAGAAAGGGATTCCATGTCCTCTATCTTTATTTCCAAAGTTCTATATCCAAAAGGTTTATTACAGGCCTTCGCTTGTAAGTACTCAAACTGCCAACAGGGTTGAATATGTAGTAATAAAGGGTGAAACTTTATTCTACTTATTGAACATTTAAATTTATCTACTAACATTTGCCTTCTCAAATCAAGTGGTGCTTCTCCTGTTTCTGCTTGAAGTGCGTCTAAAGGCGTGAGGGGGAGGGCTCCCATACAAATCCTTAACGATTGATATTGAATAGTATTCAATCCTTTCTTAACACTCTCGGAGGCGCTATCGTATGCCTCACACCCATAGTCCAATAATGATCTAATATATGCACGGTATACCATCAACAAAGACTTTGAGGAACTGCCCCATTTTGTCCCTGAAAGACATCTCAATATATTTATTTTATTTTTGCATCTCTTTATAACATTTTCTACATGAGCATGCCATGTAAGTTTACTATCAAACAATATACCAAGAAATTTATGATTCAATTTAAATACTAAATCTACCCCATTCACCTGAATAACAGGGAACATAGGGCTAACCTTCTTAGTAAAGAGTAGTGGGGTAGTTTTCAACAAGGAAAGGGATAAACCCCATTTCTTAAACCACACATTAAGATAATTTAAATACTCTTGAACTTTTTTTGCCATAAACTTAACGTTGTTGCCTGCAATCCAAATTACAATATCGTCAGCATACATCAAAATCCCCACATGTGGGTTCACAGGTATATCTGACATCATAATATTAAATAAAAGGGGGCTTAGGATACTTCCCTGTGGAAGTCCCTTACGTAACTTCTTTGTTTCTGAACATTGATTATTTATACGAACTTGATACGACCGGTCTGTAAGGTAATTTTGCAAAAACACTAACATTCTACCTTTTATTCCTCTTTCCTCTAGCTTACAAAGAAGGCCCTTAATGTTAAGCGTATCGTACGCCTTTTCCAAGTCCAGAAAGACTGTCATAACTTGACTTTTATTATTGATATTCTTTTTAATTATGTTTTCTAGAAACACAACATTATCCATAGCACTTCTTCCTTTTCTAAAGCCCAATTGAAAAGGAGGTAGAATCTCATGTTTTTCTACAAACCAATTCAATCTTTCTTTTACCATTCTTTCCATAATTTTAATAAAACATGGTAATAATGATATAGGTCTATAAGAATTCACATTGTGAGGATCTTTATCAGCTTTCAAGATTGGAATAAAAAGCGCATGTTTACAGGCCTTTGGAACAACTCCTGATTTCCAAATTATATTAAACAACTTTAACAACATGTCTTTCCCTACAGGAGGGAGATTATTATACACTTCATAGGGAACCTTATCATGACCCGGTGTGGATTTTTTATTAATATCTAAAGATTTCTCTAATTCTTCTATACTAAAAGGTTCATTTATAACCATATCCAAAGCTTCATCTTTCATAGTATCTATATCAAACACAATGGCATCACCTCCGTTACCATTATCCATTTGAGCCCCATTTTCATAATAAAACTTCGAGAGTGCATCAGCCTTTTCTTTGTCCTCAAAGAGTTCTTTCTCATTCATTTTCAAAGTGGGAAACTTTTTATTGTTCACACTTTGACGATTCATTCGTTTTATACATTTCCAAATCAAAGTTTCATTAGTGTAACGATTTATTTTTGAACAAAACTGTTTCCAATAAGTTTGTTCGGCTAAACGAATGGTTTTTTGGGCTTCTGCTTTTGCAGTCTGAAAATTTAAGAGATTCATTACTGATATGCATCTCGAGAGTTTATTTTTTGCTTTATTTCTTTCTTTTATTTTGAAAGAGCACTCATTAGTCCACCAAGGGATAGGATCATGTTTATGATCTTTCTTGCGTGGTGGAGATATTTCTTTAAGAACTTTCAATATACCCTTCATAAAATTATCATAAAATATTTGAACATCATCAACGACTACTACATCTTTGAATGTGTTCTCACATTTTAATCTAAATTTCTCCCAATCAATATTTTTAACAAAAAACCTTTCCTCTTCATTTTTATTTGCTTGAGGAGTTTTCACACCAGTTTTCAAACTAATAATCAATTCTATTAAATAATGATCACTTCCTAAGAGTTCTACCACTTTCCAATTGCCCTTGCCTGCAAGAGAGGGAGAAATAATTGTCAAGTCTAAGTGAGATAATTTTCCCGAGTGAGTATCGACTCTTGTACCCGAGCCATCATTCATGATGACTGCATTATATTTTTCCAACGCCTTTACAATAATATTACCATTTGTATTATTTTTTTCACTCCCCCAAAGAGTATTGTGGGCGTTAAAGTCTCCAATTATTATATATTCACTCTGAATTGCATATGACAAAATTTTATCCAAAATATTCTCATCTAATTTCTTACACGGATTATAAAAGTTGACTAATGTCATCTTTTGTTTTCCAAATAATATACTTATACTTTGTAATTCTAATTCTTCATCACAAACATAATCATCATAATTAATAGAATCATGAATATACAGAGCACATCCACCTCTAGATTGTCCTATTCTATTCCTACATATACACTGATAGTTTGGAATATTAATCATTCTACTCCCGTTGTACCAAGTCTCCTGTACACAAATTACGTGGTGGTTATATTCTGTCTTATTCAAAAAGTGGATTAATTCTTGGCCGTGCCCAAGCATGCCTTGGGCGTTCCATTGGAGAATATGGATCGCGGCCATAATAATAAACTCAATAAGTCTCATTACATACAAATTCATTCTCTTTTATTTGTAAGAGCCTTTCGGCTGCTACCCTTATCAAATTAATATTATACAACTCATCTGAAATCAATGAGATTAAGAGAGTAATAATCTGTTCACCCTTTTCAATCTTATCTGGTCTTTTGTCTAGATTATGACCTTCTTGAGGCAAAGTCTTATTTCCACTACCTACCTGTTGTTGTTTAGGTTTGACTGATTCTATATTACCATTACGGAGAGGGGGTGGGGGAATGGGCGCCACTTTTGAATCCACTTGGGTCCTTGCACCGCTTGTGGATGGAACATTTTGTCCGTCTCCCTTTGACTTTGCATTTAACTGATCACTTTTGTGTGGTATATTTTCACCAGATTGGTGGCTTAGTGCAGGAGGGGGTACTACTCTCGACTGTGTATTTTCCCCCTCACTCTTTTGTGTATACAATTTTGCCGCGTGGGCGTACGAAACTTTATTTTCTATTTTTACTTTCTGGATGGCTTGGGCGGTTTTTGCGGATGTGCATCCGCCATAAGCAGCCGAATGTAGACCACCACAGTTCACACACTTTGGGGATTCTTTTTGTGGACAAGTTTCAAAATTGTGTGGCCCCCCACACCTCACACACCTCTCCTTGTACCTGCATTGCTGTGCAGGGTGTCCAAATCGTTGACATTTAAAACAACGTATGGGGTTTGGTATGTACTGCTTGACTTTAAACATCTGGAAGCATAAATGAATCTGTTGGGGTAACTGGGTTTTGAAAGTGAGGATCACACTTTTCAATTCTATTCTTTGAGGATTAGCTGAACTTTGGCCTTCTATTATATCACTAGCTTGTGCCCTCTTTGTCATTCTAGTGACTGTGAGTACACCCTGGCTTTTCAATTCTTGTAGAATTTCTTCCTGTGTCATTTCTAAGGGGACATCGAAGATGATCCCCTTTACGCCCTGTGGAGGATCGGTAACGCGAACCGGTATATTGCCAATTACCTCAATTTCTTTAAGCATTCTTTGTTGCTTTATGTTTCTACACACAATAAGTATACCCGAACTTATTTGTTTGATCGATTGTACGGAGTCCGTACCACACTTCGCCTTTACTACTTTTGCTAGTTAGGCAAAGCTTGCTTGGGGGTTTGGAACATGTTGTCTGGGCCGTCAGAGTCGGATGAAGAGAGGTCGCCTGTTAAATTCTCAACAGGCAAGCTACCTTCCCTCACTTTTCTTTTGCGGTCTTCACGGCGTCGTTGTCTAGGGGAGAGAAATAATTCGAAATCGTTGTCAGAAGGGAGGTCTACGTCGTTGTCGCTAGCGTTGGCCGCCATTTTAGACAAAGCCTAAAATGGCGGGAAAGACAAAAATTACTCTACGTGCAGTGCGATATATATAAATAAGCCCACTAATATGTTTGCTTACCCTTTTTACAGCGGTGCCATACTATTCCACAATTCGTTATCCAATAAACCAACAATCCAAAATTCAAGTATCCAAAAAAGCAATACAATCCAAAACTATTAAACAAACAACAAAATACGAAGGGGAGAGAGAGAGAGACGTGCGTCCGCTCTCGATCACTCTCGAGTCATCTGCGTTGAAATGTTGCACTTATATAGGTGCCCCCAGTGTGGCAACGGTTTGCACCTATAGGTGTAAGATTGACTCATTTTTTCTTACTGTGTAGAGGGCGCTGCACGAAAATTTTTTTTTGCGAGATAATGAAAAACTGAGTGTAAAATTTGAAAGAGCATAACATTTTAATGGCATAGTAAACTTTATTTGATCAAAATCGGTTCAGAAACGGCTGAAATATCAATAAATATATCCGTTCGTAATAAATATGGGGCCCAGATATATTCGATGATTTTTTAATTTTATTTTAAAAATGCTTACACTTTTTCAAAAATGTTCAAGAGGTTTAAAAACAGATGTTGAGGATCTCTCTATTTTGTCATTATTTCAACAAAACATCACATGCATAATTTTGTATGAAAAATGGTTGAAACCAATGCATTTTTAGAGAGCGTCTTCTTGTGTTTTAATGGCGCTTTTTTAATGATAACCGGCTTTTTACTTAGTCGTTTGTAATTTTCTATAACTTTCGAGCATGGTGGAGTTATAACTATTAGTTTGTAGTGTTATTGTGCAGGTTTTGGTTACTAAAGCTCATCCTTACCAAAACTGTACTACCCCTTTAAAATGAAGCAGTCATTATTGGAATTGAACTTGGCTAAAACCTTTCAAAATTTTTTAAACCTTATAGTTTTAATTCTTATCTATACCATATCAAAGGTTTTTCAGCGACGTCAGGACGGGAGTGTGGATTTCTATCTTGATTGGACGGACTACAAGAATGGCTTCGGAAGCGTGGAGGGCGAACACTGGCTCGGTAACGAGAATATCCATCGTCTGACATCGCAGAAGACGTACGAACTCCGGATCGACCTCGAGGACTTCGAAGAAAATACGCGGTACGCGACGTTCAACCGGTTCCGTTTGGCCAATGAGACCCTGCACTACCAGCTCATTCTAGGGGATTACGATGGGGATGCAGGTAGGTTCTTAAAGGGATCTCGTAACTTTTGTTGACATGTGCATAAAGTGATGAACGGTTGATATAATGTATATTGTTGTGATCTGATATGTCCACTATCATGACTATTGTGAAATGTGAATCGTTGTAATTCGTTCTTGTTCTTCGAATAATCAGTTGTGAATCGCATTGAACGCATGACAGGGAATTGCATTATCATTCTTCTCTATTCACTGCAATGTCTTTCAGGCGATTCTCTTACGAGTCAAGCCGGTATGAACTTCAGTACGAAGGATAGAGACTTGGACAAATGGCCAAGGAACTGTGCGGAGTCTTTCCACGGTGCGTGGTGGTACTCAAACTGTCATTCCGCCAACCTGAACGGGGATTACCTGGGTGGAACCACCACTTCTTACGCCACTGGAGTCGTTTGGTATACCTGGAAGAAGCATTACTATTCACTAAAGAAGACTGAAATGAAAATACGACCAATTGACTAAATGCCAAAACACACCATGGACGAATTAGACCCTATACAGGGTGCCCCCCCCCCCCCCCCCAGTACTGGGTACTTGCCATAATAAATACACATGACTAGGTTCACGGGATATAGGGCAAAAATGAGGTTACAGTCCGTTATTCCGAAGGTTCGTTATTCCGAAGGTTCAGTTATTCCGAAGGTTCGTTATTCCGAAGGTTCGTTATTCCGAAGGTTCGTTATTCCGAAGGTTCGTTGATCCGAAAATAAAATCGGGTTCGTTATTCCGAAGGTTCGTTGATCCGAAAATAAAATCGGGTTCGTTATTCCGAAGGTTCGTTATTCCGAAGGTTCGTTGATCCGAAAATAAAATCGGGTTCGTTATTCCGAAGGTTCGTTAGTCCTAAAATGAAATAGGGTTCGTTAATCCGAAAATTAAATAAATACGACGTAGAAAAGAATTGAGTTGATTTGATTTTGAGCAGTGTGGACTTGGGAAAGGGGATCAATACTCTAATTGCCGTGGCTGCATGGGGGGTGGGGGAGAAGGGGAGGGGGGCAAAGAGTGGCTTTAACAATTCTAGTCAAATTGTATTTTATTTTTCTTTGCAACCAAGCCTGAAGGACCGAAGCAACTGAGGCGGGGGGGGGGGGGGGGGGGGGGGAGGGTGTGGGAGGGGGTGTCCCCCCCCCCCCCCCCCCCCCCCCCCCGTTAGGGAGCTTTGGCATTTTTTAAAATTGAAACTGTGCAATCTGAGTTTTTACTCTCTTTTCCAATAAAATTAGATAAAAGCCATGATTTAAATTGATTTGGGAGGGTGCCCATGACACCCCCCCCCACCACTACGCCAGTGCGCACACACACACACACACGCACACACACACACACACACACACACACACACAAACACACACACACGCACACACACCCTATTTCATTTTCGGATTAACGAACCCTAATTCATTTTCGGACTAACGAAACTTCGGAATAACGAACCCTATTTCATTTTAGGACTAACGAACCTTCGGAATAACCGTACCCGAGTATCATTTTAGGAATAGCGAACCTTCGGAATAACTAACCTTCGGAATAGCGAACCTTCGGAATAACGAACCTTCGGAATAAAGAACCTTCGGAATAACAAACCTTCGGAATAACGAACCCGATTTCATTTTAGGAATAGGGAACCTTTGGAATAACGAACCTTCGGAATAACGAACCCGATTTCATTTTAGGAATAGCGAACCTTCAGAATAACGAACCATCGGAATAACGAACCTTCGGAATAACGAACCTTCGGAATAACGAACCTTCGGAATAATGCAACAAATGTTCGGATTAACGAACCCTATTTCATTTTCGGATTAACGAACACTCAGGTATAGGAAATTTGCGTGTTCGGAATAACGAACCTTCGGAATAACGAACTTCGGAATAACGAACCTTCGGAATAACGAACCGCACCCCAATAATGATACCAAGAACAGTTATTTTGATCGAGTAGTTTTTTTAATTTTATTTAGGATGTCAGGTTCCCATTTTGGTCAATTTTGAACAAGTCAGTGCCTGATAAATAGCACTTACTGCCCGTCATAGCATCGAACAACACACGCGCCATTATTAGTGTGCATTCAGCTATGTGCCAAGAGAATGGGCATAGTTGTTCTATATAATGACGGGCAGTATGCGATTTATCAGGCACTGACTTGGTAAAAATTGACAAAAATTGTCTCACTTAAACATGTTAAAGGGATCTAGTAACTTTGTTGACATGTGCAAAAAGTGATGAATGGTTGATACAATGTATTTTGTTGTTATCTGATATATGTCCACAGAGTATTGTGTGAAAATTTCAAGTCAAATGGACGTTATATGGCCGAGTAATTATGAGCAAAAATGCAAAGTGATGCTCACAAACTCATTGCACTCACTTTGTACATGGTTTTCGCGATCCGTTGGATTATTTAACATCTGAACACTTCAATTGTAAATATCTTTTTAACGAAAGGGAAATTTGAAATACCGAAACCTGTCCCATGATTTTATTGTTAATACGAATACAACAATGTATGAGGGAACAGCTAGAATTCCAATTGTATTTTGAGAATTTGGACAATGTTACTAAGTCCCTTTAAGACGTCCTAAAAACAAAAACTACTCGACCAAAATGACTGTTCTTGGTATCATTTTTCTTTGTAAAAGATGCACTATCCTGCGAACCTAGTCATTATGTTTCTTTATTATGGCAAGTACCCAGTTCCGATTTGGGGTTCATGATGTACCGATCGAAGAATACGGTGTGGTAGGTGCATTTTTGATTAACAGTAAGTTTTCTAGTTACTGGTTAAAAGGGATAGTACTGTTCTTGTTAAAGCATTTTGGTCTACAATTAGGTGTTCAATAGTTTATTGGTTTAAAGGGATAGTACTGTTCTTGTTAAAAGCATTTTGGCCCACTGCATGTGCGCCAAGTAAATGTTCTATAAATCACTGGTTTAAAGGGCTTGAACAGTTCTGGTCAAACTAGTAACTAAACTTGTAAGATATCATTTAAGAGATAATACAATTTTGGTGAAACTGAATGTTATAGTAATTAACACAATCTTGCCTCATATCATTACAAACTGTTAGTTATAAATTCACCGTGCCTGAAAGGCCACCGTACCTGACAGTAGACAAACTTACAACGGCTATTAAAGTTTAAATGCTGTTATCATTAAAAAAAATATATATATATCCTCCGTTATAATACAGAAGGTCGGTCCCTAGAAATAAATTTAAACCATTTTTTATTCAAAATTGTGAATTTGATGTTTTGTCAACATTATGATAAAGGGATCATAAACACCAATTAAGAATCACCTTTGGTTTCGAAAAAGTGTAGGTATTATATAGATTTTATTTTAATTGTTGATTAAATGCGGGTACTCGGATACCTTTATTAATATTTCAGCCCTTTCTGAACCGATTTTGATCAAATAAAGTTGATTATGACGTTAAAATCATGTGCTCTTTCAGATTTTACACAAAGTTTTTCATTACCTCACAACAAATATTTCTTGAAGCGTCCTCTATACTAAAACTAAACTATCCCTTTAAGCTAATAACTCAACCATACTCGAAAGTTAGAAAAAACATGTAACTGGCTAAGTTATTCATGGGCGGGTCTTAGCAAATCACGGAAGGCTTTTAACTGCATGGTGAAAACGTGTCAATTTCTGTTATTTGCGTTAATTTGATACACATTCAGACTGGAATTTTGACCAAAAACAATACATTCAAATGTAATATATGTTTTCCCGGCCAATTTCATACTTTTCTCGATCAAATTGATAATCGGATCATTACATTTCACCCAAACTTAGCTTGCTCCGTATGATTATCCATTTGCCGCATTCAAAAGTCTATATACCGTATGTCCCCAAAAAAATTACAATCGGACTTTCTGCAACGATAACTTTAAAGATAGTGAATCAATTATAATGCCTTTTCAGGGTATGAAACTATAACTTATTGCATACATCTTGCAGAAAATCCTATTCGATTTGCTTCAGTCGTCATGGAGAATGGGGGATCTTTGTAAATCATATCATGGGTCCGTTTCTCCCAAGTTTGACACTTGGATGCTCTTGGCACCCATATGAATGGAAATATTTTGCTCACAACTGTCAGGGCAACTAACAAATTAATTCAAATTCTGTGCATACCTTTATATCAATGGTGTGTACTCGTGTGAGGTTTTGTTGTTGAAAGATGTATTGATCTTATGGGGATCTTGGTAAATCATGTCAGATGTCCCTTCCCTCCAGGTTTTGTACGGAGACGCGTTGTCCATTGTGTGTATGCCTTACAAATAAGAAGTTGTTCATTATGTTCTCGCACACAAATATCTTTTGATAGTGTGACTGCTTGTTTCCTTTCATTTTCAACTAACGAAATAAATACTGAATGAAATGAAGTAAAAGGGAATCATATTTCTGAGTTTTGCAAACATTGGTAAGGTGTGAAAATGAATGATTAAATAGAGAAATTAAATCATTAACTCATGGAAGACTTAATTTGAGCTCTTCCTCCTTGATGGCTTTCTCTTATCTGTTTTTGTTTTGTTTAAGACAGCGTTTCTCAACCTTTTTTAACCCGAGGCCCACTTTGGCTCCTACAAATTTTTGGAGGCCCACCTTACAAGAACATATTTGGAAAAATGAAAAAATGACAATAAAATAACAATCAGAAAACTGTGTGGTATCTATTTGTCAGTTGCAATGCAAACAAACTTTCTACATACCTTCAATAGGACACTCGAGGTTATGGGAAATTAGAAAATCAAGTCGTGGTTTAGTGATGGGGGACAGGTTCACACGCAAAGTGGCATTCAGAGTCAGTGGCGTAATGAGCAAAAACTGTTTTGTTTTTTGTTTGTTTGTTTTTTTTTTGGGGGGGGGGGGGGGGGTGCTAAACCAAATCCGCATCACCACCGCATATTGCGAAGGAGCAAAGCGACTGAGCGGGGGGAGGGGGAGGGTGTGGGAGGGGGTGTCCCCCCTCCCACGGTAGGGAGCTTTTGCATTTTTGGACTTGAAACTGTTCAATCTGGTGCATACCTAGATAGGAAATTCTGACTTGGCAACATGTACTATAATGTAGGTAAACGCGTCAAATATGCACCCCCAAAAATATTCGCAAAGTGACATTATACAGTTCAAACAGTGCATCAAAAGCCAAACTTTTTATGAATACAACAACAGGAACATTGTATTCTAGACGTAGACAAGACCGATTCTCGAGGGAGCGAAACAATTACCGAGAGGGGGAAGGGTGATGGGAAGGTGTGTCCGCCCGTGCACGGTAAGGGGGATTTTGCAATATTTAACTTGAAATCATGCTATCTGGTGCATACTTGGGAAGGAAATTTGACTTGACATGAAGCAAAATCTTATTGCACATCGAATAAAATCAGCCAGGACGTGGACTAGCTACCACAGAATTTTTTTAAATTTCATTTTGGCCGACCTCGCGGCCCACCTGATAGAGCTTCGCGGCCCACCAGTGGGCCGCGGCCCACCGGTTGAGAAACGCTGGTTTAAGAGATCAGTACATCTTTCAACAACAAAACATCACACGAGTACACACCATTGATATAAAGGTGTGCACATAATTTGAATTAAATTTGTTAGTTGCCCTGACAGTTGTGAGCAAAATATTTCCATTAATATGGGTGCCAAGAGTCAAGTGTCCAAGTGTCAAACTCGGAAGAAACGGACCCATGACATGATTTACAAAGATCCCCCATTCTCCATGACCACTGAAGCAAATCGAATAGGATTTTCTGCAAAATGTAGGTAATAAGTTATAGTTTCATACTCTGAAATAACATTATGAGTGATCTCCTATCTGCAAAGTTATCGTTGCAGAAAGTCCGATTGTATTTTTTTTTTGGACATACGGTAGAGCATTAATTTTCGTGAACCTTCATTCAATTTAATCTGCACCTGTTTTCGGTCTCTCTCGGATCCTTCCATTCATATTCACCAATAGTCAGACAAATTTAAAATAACTGCATTCAAATTGAAATAACATGGTTAATGAATTAGTTCCCAATAATGATAGGTAAGGTGCTGTATCATTGATTAACAAAATATTGTTTGAATACAGCATTAATAATCATCTTATTTTGCGATCAACTGTTCTATAAAATGAAAAATATCAACATGGAAATTATGTAAAAGAGAAGAATAAAAAGAAAGAAATAATCCGACATCTGAGAAGCAAGCTTATTTTCTGAAGTTGATGTTTATTCATTTGTATGGATGTGTGTGTGTGCATGCATGTAGATATAGTATTGTACATACGTATGTTGGCATGCTTGTTTTTGTTTGTACGTACGTGTGGTTGAACGCTAAATATAGTGAACATGTTTGCACGAAGTGTGAACTTGTTTGCGTATACTTGAAATTGAATGCAAAAAATTGAATGACCGAATTAGTCTGCAAACACTAAACGCGGGAATTTAATGCCCAAAATGAATTTGAGTGAGGCACATTGTGTGTGAGTATACTAAAGCAGCGTTTCTCAACCTTTTTTAACCCGAGGCCCACTTTGGCTCCTACAAATTTTTGGAGGCCCACCTTACAAGAACATATTTGGAAAAATGAAAAAATGACAATAAAATAACAATAAGAAAACTGTGTGGTATCTATTTGTCAGTTGCAATGCAAACAAACTTTCTACATACCTTCAATAGGACACTCGAGGTTATGGGAAATTAGAAAATCAAGTCGTGGTTTAGTGATGGGGGACAGGTTCACACGCAAAGTGGCATTCAGAGTCAGTGGCGTAATGAGCAAAAACTGTTTTTTTTTTTTTTTTTTTTTTTTTTTTTTTGGGGGGGGGGGGGGGGTGCTAAACCAAATCCGCATCACCACCGCATATTGCGAAGGAGCAAAGCGACTGAGCGGGGGGAGGGGGAGGGTGTGGGAGGGGGTGTCCCCCCTCCCACGGTAGGGAGCTTTTGCATTTTTGGACTTGAAACTGTTCAATCTGGTGCATACCTAGATAGGAAATTCTGACTTGGCAACATGTACTATAATGTAGGTAAACGCGTCAAATATGCACCCCCAAAAATATTCGCAAAGTGACATTATACAGTTCAAACAGTGCATCAAAAGCCAAACTTTTTATGAATACAACAACAGGAACATTGTATTCTAGACGTAGACAAGACCGATTCTCGAGGGAGCGAAACAATTACCGAGAGGGGGAAGGGTGATGGGAAGGTGTGTCCGCCCGTGCACGGTAAGGGGGATTTTGCAATATTTAACTTGAAATCATGCTATCTGGTGCATACTTGGGAAGGAAATTTGACTTGACATGAAGCAAAATCTTATTGCACATCGAATAAAATCAGCCAGGACGTGGACTAGCTACCACAGAATTTTTTAAAATTTCATTTTGGCCGACCTCGCGGCCCACCTGATAGAGCTTCGCGGCCCACCAGTGGGCCGCGGCCCACCGGTTGAGAAACGCTGTACTAAAGTATATGACGGTCTATTTTCCTTATTTTATTTTAAAATGAGGTCAAATGTGTAATCTTACCTGCAAGAGTCTGATTAGGGTTGATAACTTTCCAACCCTGCATCTGTTTGTGACCAAACTTGATTGGTAGGTGCCCTATATTGGCCTCCATGATATTCTTGGGTCAAAGGTCACATAAGAAGGTCAAAGGTCAAATGTGAAAGTTTACCTCCAAGAGTATGTGCCCTAGTATTGGCCTCCATGATATTCTTGGGTCAAAGATCAAATGTGAAAGTTTACCTGCAATAGTCTATTAGGGTTGATTACTTTCCAACCCTGCATCTGTTTGTAACCAAACTTATTGGTATGTGCCCTAGTATTGGCCTCCACGATATTCTGGGGTCAAAGGTAACATAAGTAGGTCAAAGGTCAAATGAGGTAAAATGTGAATGTGTACCTGCAAGAGTCATTAGGGTTGATAGCTTTCCAACCCTGCATCCGTTTGTAACCAAACTTGATTGCTAGGTGCCCTATATTGGCCTCCATATTATGGGGTCAAAGGTCACATGAGTAGGTCAAATGTGAAAGTTAACCTGCAAGAGTCTATTAGGGTTGATAGCTTACCGACCCTGCATCTGTTTGTAAAGGTACTAGCTCACTGGCCGTGACTGATCAGTCGCGGCGACTCGGGAGACCCGAAAATGGCTTGCAATCTCACCAAGGCGACGTCCGAGACGTCTCCGCAACGTCTCCGATACGTCGCCATGGGTCTCCACAAGGTTGCAGAGACGTCGCCGCGACTTCTGCCTGTCTATATATACCTAGATCTACAACAAGATGATAAACACCTCAGTCACGTGGTCTCTAAAATGGGTCAAGCAACGTCAAGCAGTGTCGCCGCAACATTTCCTCTCAGTCTCCTTGGTCTCCAGTAGGTCTCGGAAACGTCGCGGAGACCTGTAAAGTTGGAGACTGGAAACAGTCTCCCAAACAAAATTTGAACATGTTTGATTTCCCCGCGACTCCCCGGAGACCCGGCTAGTCTCTAGGAGACGTCGCGGAGACGTCTCCACAACCAGCGGAGACTCGAGTCGCCAACAGGTCGCCAACTAGTCTCCAGGCCAATGAGATAGGGCCTAAAGGTGGTATCTCACCGGGCTGGAGACTAGTTGGCGACCAGTTGGCGACAAGTGCAGGGTTTTGCTATAGCCGGTCACATATTAATTAGCAAAAAATACATAAGCAATACAATTTATGACAATCAATAAATGCTTTTGAAGTAAAATGTTAAGAAAAAGAATGCTTTATTTCCCTTGAGTATTCAATGCCTCTTTCAACCTGCCAACCACAAAGGTAAATTTTGTACACAAACATGCTATTGTGAAAACTCCATGAGATAAAAGAAATATAATAACAGACAAGTATAAACTAAATGTCTTAATCTCAACTATACCACGGAAGCATGAAAAGAGACCTTATTACATTTACAGTACACAATTTTAAATTTGGCATTTCTTCAAAACATCGTTAAGACTTAATAAAAGAATATTTTTGGGGTATTTGAAAAAACATATTTGTATTTGATTACACAAAATAGTAAAGATACATGGATCATTATATCACATTCATCTACTTACTATGACAGATGAATGATGCAAATCAAATTTGACAATATTTGTTCTTTCTTCAAATATTCATCGCCATTTAGATGCATATAACGATAAGCCCTATATTTCAATTTCTCTCAGTTTCTTAACTGCAAACTTTCCCTACGAGCCTTCTATCACTGAAACAATAAGAAACCCACATACCCTATTTCTTCTCCCTGCTGGATCCTTTCACTTCCCTTTAACTCACTCAATACCCTTTGGCACAAATACAGTATCAATAGCTTGTAGCAGTTTTACCTTTTTGCACTTTTAAGGGACAAATCAAACGGGGCTCCACACTAACCTTTTTGCTAGTGGACCGGTCAGGGCTGGGTTATTAAAATGGTTTACCTTTTAATTTTTGATGGCATA
The DNA here is from genome assembly GCA_037951105.1 of Echinarachnius parma. Taxonomy (NCBI): domain Eukaryota; kingdom Metazoa; phylum Echinodermata; class Echinoidea; order Clypeasteroida; family Echinarachniidae; genus Echinarachnius; species Echinarachnius parma. The sequence continues at coordinate 192,783 of JBAMJV010003186.1, forward strand.
AGACAACAATTAACTGGCACCAAATTGCATTTGATTTGTGAACTGTCTAGAACACAAAATATCGTTGCCTTTATAAATTGGTCAAAACTGCAATTATGTATGTAACTTGACATGGAAAAATACTTAATTTTCTAATTTTGTCACCGTCAGTTTGAAAATCTAGTTGCCTGATCAGGGGGGTGTTGCATAAAGAGTTGCATTTAATCGCAAGTCAGAAAAGGCGCCTAAATGCACAATTCTGATTGGCTCAAGTGCGCATGTTTGCTGACTTGTAATTAATGGCAACTATTTATGCAACACCCCCAGGCCACAAACATTTGTCTTTTATGAAGTTGAAGTTTTTACTGACCTGACATCAATTTTTACTGACCCCCGGGGCAATTGAACAAGTGCTAGTATCTAACCCTGAATAAAACTTTACAATCCTCATACATGTGAATGTCAATTATATAATTTACAAAATAGGTACATGCATATTTTCTATTATGCAAAGAACATTGTATAATGACTCCACATTCAGACCAAGGCATGCCTGTAACAATGGTGGAGATTTGATTGGCAATTGTGTAATCAAAAGATATAATATACTTTAGTTGCGATGACTCCTTTATGTATACAACAACAATTGCACCTCATTGATATTAATACAAAAATTCCATTTGCACGCAGAAATTGCAAGTTTGGGTGAGTTTTTAGGGTAGTAAACGTACTTATTTTGAAAAAGGACAAACACCGCATAAAACTCATATTTTTATATTGTATATGACACCTCATGATTAAAAAATAAATGAGTTATGCCAGAGAACGAGTACAATGAAAACATGCTTGATTTCAGCCCAAATGAGTAGCTTTCCTGATCTAGCAGCTGACAATAGACGTAATGATTGGGTGAATTCACACACAATAATGTGGTGCATAAATACAGTGAAGGCTGCATGGTTAGGCAAGCTCTAATGTTCTCTGTTTCCCTCATGCTTGTGTAAATTCACTCATGCATCAAGTCCATTGTCAGCTGCTAAGTCAGGAAAGCTGAGCGACTCAACTATTAACTCATTTGGGCAGAAATCAGGCATGTTTTCATTGTACTTGTTCTCTGGCATACATCGTTTATTTTGTGTGCATGAGGTTTCATATAAAAGATAAAAATATGAATTTGTTATGCGGTACGTGTTTGTCCTTTTTCAAAAGAAATTATTCATTATGACAGTGTGTGTGTGTGTGTGTGTGTGTGTGTGTGTGCATTTGTGTGGAGATTACGAACTTCACTTTATTATATATGCTTATCATGTCAAACGTATCATAATCACTTCAAGTACAGGGTGGTTCCAGGATGTTAAAGGGGACCACCAGGCAAAGGGCAACACATAAGTATATGTTTTGGTACCGTTTTGTAATATCAAATAGATACCCAACATTTTGCAAAGGGTTGTGTAATTCACAAACAAAGCAATTGTTTACCACCACTTACGGAACCACTATTATTTCCTGGTTCCGTATGGGCCAAACCTTAGCGAGTGCGCTAATGCTATTCACGCGTACGTTTGGAGACAATAGAATCCCGGACGATTCGTTCGCTCTGGACAAAGTAGTCTTCGTACACGCAGACACATGAACGCATGCTTTAGAATAATGATGCGTTTTCCAATTATATTTTTTCTTCTTTCTGGAAAGATATTTTTGTGAACATGTTGATGGAATGGACTACTAAAGATGTTACCTTTCATTGATAAGAATTTTACTTTTGGGTGCATGGTGGTACCCTTTAAGTCTGAAGAGATGCTTGAGCAACGGTTTATTCCTTAGCTGTTCTTGCCGTGTTTTGTTCGTTCAGATTAGCGCAATCCGTCTTCTAGTTAGACCCGCATTTTCATTGTAACCAAATAATGTGAGTTGTTGACACTGATCTACGCCCCTGCACGACCCCTCGCTATGGTTTCCCGCCAATGAACGTCGGTTGTCGTGATTTTTCAAGATTGTGATATTTCCTAGATCCAGGCATGGTTTTGCGAAACACTTGACCTCGTCGAACCATAACTCTGTGCGCATGCACCGTATATTATTAAAGGGGACCACCAGGCAAAGAACAACACATTATTATATGTTTTGGTACCGTTTTGTGATATCAAATAGATACCCAACATTTTGCAAAGGGTTGTGTAATTCATAAACAAAGCAATTAATTTCCACCACTTACGGAACCACTGCTATTTCCTGGTTCCATACGGGCCAACTATTTGCGAGTGCGCCAATGCTATTCACGCGCACGTTTGTAAACAATAGATTACCGGGCGATTCGTTCGCTCTGCATACGTTGCAATTCACCACACACATAGCAGTCTGCGTAATTCAGACCACATGAACGCATGCTTTAGAATGGTGATGCCCCAGGTAGCAAGCCAACGTTGGACCAACGTCGGAAACTTGCAAACTCGTTGGAACTCGTTGGACGTTGGACAATCTCGTTGGATCAACGTTGGACCAACATCGGTAACTCGCAGTGAAAAAGAAGTTGGACAATCTCGTTGGACCAACGTTGGACCAACATCGGTAACTCGCAGTGAAATGTACGTTGGACAATCTCGTTGGACCAACGTTGGACCAACATCGGTAACTCGCAGTGAAATGGACGTTGGACAATCTCGTTGGACCAACGTTGGACCAACATCGGTAACTCGCAGTGAAAAAGACGTTGGACAATCTCGTTAGCCCAACGTTAGACCAACATCGGTAACTCGCAGTGAAATGGACGTTGTACAATCTTGTTGGACCAACGTTGGACCAACATCGGTAACTCGCAGTGAAATGGACGTTGGACAATCTCGTTGGACCAACGTTGCACCAACATCGGTAACTTGCAGTGAAATAGTCGTTGGACAATCTCGTTGGACCAACGTTGGATCAACATCGGTAACTCGCAGTGAAAAAGATGTTGGACAATCTCGTTGGACCAACGTTGGACCAACATCAGTAACTCGCAGTGAAAAAGACGTTGGACAATCTCGTTAGCCCAACGTTGGACCAACATCGGTTATTCGCAGTGAAATGGACGTTGTACAATCTTGTTGGACCAACGTTGGACCAACATCGGTAACTCGCAGTGAAGAAGACGTTGGACAATCTCGTTGGACCAACGTTGGACCAACATCGGTAACTCGCAGTGAAATGGACGTTGGACAATCTCGTTGGACCAATGGTGGACCAACATCGGTAACTCGCAGTGAAATTGACGTTGGACAATCTCGTTGGAGTAACGCTGGACCAACATCGGTAACTCGCAGTGAAAAAGACATTGGACAATCTTGTTGGACCAACGTTGGATCAACATCGGTACCTCGCAGTGAAAAAGACGTTGGACAATCTCGTTGGAGCAACGCTGGACCAACATCGGTAACTCGCAGTGAAAAAGACGTTGGACAATCTTGTTGGACCAACGTTGGATCAACATCGGTACCTCGCAGTGAAAAAGACGTTGGACAATCTCGTTGGACCAACGTTGGATCAACATCGGTAATTCGCAGTGAAAAAGACGTTGGACGATCTCGTTGGATCAACATCGGTAACTCACAGTGAAAAAGACGTTGGACAATCTCGTTAGACCAACAGTAATGAGTGGACTCAAGTAGAATTACAATCATAAATAGAAGTGCGCCATCCCCGGTGAATTACCATATAGGATCGATATGTATATTATCGGGTGTCAAGAAACCATGTATGAGTTGGGCCATCGATCTACAAGCAGTTAATAAAGTAAGCTTTCAACTATACTCGTGTGCCTACTTGTATTATATTACAACATGGTGTCTGAAGTGAAAGTGACTGTATGTCTGATTCGATTCGCCATGACCTGTGTTGTAGAAATGCTAATTTGAATCCATTTTGGGAGGCGAGCTTCACGGTTGATGTGTGACCGGATATACCATCCAGAAAACGCTTTATTGAGAACTGTACTGTTCGTTATATCAACGGTGCATACCCAGGTAGCAAGCCAACGTTGGTCCAACGTTGGACCAACGTTGTCCAATTTTTTCGGCAACGTTGGTCCAACGTTGTCCGGCAACGTTGGACCAACGTTGCTTGCGTACGCCCAAACAACGCTGCTCCAACGTTGGCGAAAACAAAATACCAACGTTGGATCAACGTTGGTCCATTGTTGGAAAGTTGTCATTTGTCAACGTTGGACCAACGCTTTTCCAACGTTGATCCAAGGTTGGTATTTTGTATTCGCCAACGTTGGAGCAGCGTTGGTTGGGCGTACGCAAACGTTGATCCAACGTCAAAGCAACATGTGTCCAACAAGCATCCACCATATTTCCAACAAGCATCCAACATGTCTCCAACACTCATCCAACAAGCATCCAACATGTCTCCAACAAGCATCCAACATGTCTCCAACAAGCATCCAACGTTGGTCCAGCGTAATTCACCAACATTTCTCCAACGTTGGTTCAACGTTGATCCAACGTTGGTCCAACATTGGACCAACGTCTCACCGTACTAAAAAAATTAAATTAATATTCATATGACACGCCTATTGGTGATATCTAGAACATCCTATCCTAGCTTTCCCTTTACCTAAGACTAACCCTAACCCTATTCCTAGTCCTATTCCTATCCATATAGTCCTATTCCTATTCCTACACTCACTACATCTACATCATCCACTCAGCTTTATATAACCTAGCTTCTGTGTTAATATTTGTTTGATGGTTGGTATTTCGATAAAGTTGAATGTTTGGATAAAGTTTTAAGAATTTACACAAATACATCATGGAAACAAACCTTTAGAATGTTTTTGTAGATAAATAACTTACATATATTTCAAATAATGAGTAAATAATAACATTGGATTCATTCTGAACAATCAAATAACATGATTATTAATGCTTTTTGCAGTCAATGATAACCACTCATGAATATTCATGAATAATAACCAACGTTCATCCAACGTTGAACCAACGTTGATCCAACGATGGCATACATCCTGCTTTCAGCAGCTAATTTTAAATCCTTTTATTATGCAAGGGGGTTTTGACCACCTGTGCTACGAGTAAAAAAAATTACCTTTTCTAACATAACAGCTACATGTAGTGAACAACAGATGTGAAATGTTGGATTCTCGTTGGATTAACGAACGTTTCACTGTGGGTTACCGATGTCGATCCAACGTTGCTCTAACGAGATTGTCCAACCTCCATTTCACTTTGAGTTACCGATGTTGATCCATCGTTGGTGTTGTAATATAATACAAGTAGGCGAAATGCCATGTGTAACTCTGGCATAACAATAATAAATACTGGTAAATTACAAACTTGAGTGTCAGGGTAGACTACCCGACACCCAGAAGATGGAACCAGGGGATTATTCTGCCCCTTTCGTACGGTTGTCATCCCCTATGTAAGACCGACATTTACCTTATGCAAAATGGTTTAACGTGCTAGTGCCAGGGTGGACTACCCAACGCCTAGATGATACCAAGGGATTATTCTAATAAATCTAATAATCTAATCTATCCGGGGGTCTGAGAGTAGACGTCGAAGTGGGTAGCGCCTGTCACGTTCTTGCGAGGGCGGCTTCACCTCACTCCAGCACGCTTCTGGGAACTCCGTTTCCTCGTTTACTGGAACATGGATGTTACCTTCAGGTGCGCGACGCTTCTTTAGATGATGTCTGTTCCGGCGATACCGCCCACCTTTCTCACTCTGGATGTGGTACGAGCGGGGCGTTGAATCTTGAGTTGTCACTACGCCAGGTTTCCATTCTTTTCCCACTTGGTAGTACACACGTTCTCCAGACTTCAACACCGGCAGCGACTTCCCAGGTAGCAAGCCAACGTTGGACCAACGTCGGAAACTTGCAAACTCGTTGGAACTCGTTGGACGTTGGACAATCTCGTTGGATCAACGTTGGACAAACATCGGTAACTCGCAGTGAAAAAGAAGTTGGACAATCTCGTTGGACCAACGTTGGACCAACATCGGTAACTCGCAGTGAAATGTACGTTGGACAATCTCGTTGGACCAACGTTGGATCAACATCGTTAACTCGCAGTGAAATAGACGTTGGACAATTTTGTTGGACTAACGTTGGATCAACATCGGTAACTCGCAGTGAAAAAGACATTGGACAATCTCGTTGGACCAACGTTGGACCAACGTTGGACCAACATCGGTAACTCGCAGTGAAAAAGACGTTGGACAATCTTGTTGGACCAACATTGGACCAACATCGGTAACTCGCAGTGAAATGGACGTTGGACAATCTTGTTGGACCAATGTTGGATCAACATCGGTAACTCGCAGTGAAAAAGACGTTGGTCAATCTCGTTGGACCAACGTTGGACCAACATCGGTAACTCGCAGTGAAAAAGACGTTGGACAATCTCGTTGGACCAACATCGGTAACTCGCAGTGAAATGGATGTTGGACAATCTTGTTGGACCAACGTTGGACCAACATCGGTAACTCGCAGTGAAAAAGACGTCGGACAATCTCGTTGGACCAACGTTGGACCAACATCGGTAACTCGCACTGAAATGGACGTTGGACAATCTCGTTGGACCAACGTTGCACCAACATCGGTAACTTGCAGTGAAATAGTCGTTGGACAATCTCGTTGGACCAACGTTGGATCAACATCGGTAACTCGCAGTGAAAAAGACGTTGGACAATCTCGTTGGACCAACGTTGGACCAACATCAGTAACTCGCAGTGAAATGGACGTTGGACAATCTTGTTGGACCAATGTTGGATCAACATCGGTAACTCGCAGTGAAAAAGACGTTGGACAATCTCGTTGGACCAACGTTGGACCAACATAGGTAACTCGCAGTGAAGAAGACGTTGGACAATCTCGTTGGACCAACGTTGGACCAACATCGGTAACTCGCAGTGAAATGGACGTTGGACAATCTCGTTGGACCAACGGTGGACCAACATCGGTAACTCGCAGTGAAATTGACGTTGGACAATCTCGTTGGAGCAACGCTGGACCAACATCGGTAACTCGCAGTGAAAAAGACGTTGGACAATCTTGTTGGACCAACGTTGGATCAACATCGGTACCTCGCAGTGAAAAAGACGTTGGACAATCTCGTTGGACCAACGTTGGATCAACATCGGTAATTCGCAGTGAAAAAGACGTTGGACAATCTCGTTAGACCAACAGTAATGAGTGGACTCAAGTAGAATTACAATCATAAATAGAAGTGCGCCATCCCCGGTGAATTACCATATAGGATCGATATCGGGTGTCAAGAGACCATGTATGAGTTGGGCCATCGATCTACAAGCAGTTAATAAAGTAAGCTTTCAACTATACTCGTGTGCCTACTTGTATTATATTACAACATGGTGTCTGAAGTGAAAGTGACTGTATGTCTGATTCGATTCGCCATGACCTGTGTTGTAGAAATGCTAATTTGAATCCATTTTGGGAGGCGAGCTTCACGGTTGATGTGTGACCGGATATACCATCCAGAAAACGCTTTATTGAGAACTGTACTGTTCGTTATCAACGGTGCATAGCTAGTAGGAAGAAAGAGCTCCAGAAGAGGCAGAAGCGATACTATGACCAGGGTGCCAAGTCGCTGCCGGTGTTGAAGTCTGGAGAACGTGTGTACTACCAAGTGGGAAAAGAATGGAAACCTGGCGTAGTGACAACTCAAGATTCAACGCCCCGCTCGTACCACATCCAGAGTGAGAAAGGTGGGCGGTATCGCCGGAACAGACATCATCTAAAGAAGCGTCGCGCACCTGAAGGTAACATCCATGTTCCAGTAAACGAGGAAACGGAGGTCCCAGAAGCGTGCTGGAGTGAGGTGAAGCCGCCCTCGCAAGAACGTGACAGGCGCTACCCACTTCGACGTCTACTCTCAGACCACCGGATAGATTAGATTTGTGATAGAGATGAATACCATTTAGGGCAGAATAATCCCTTGGTATCATCTAGGCGTTGGGTAGTCCACCCTGGCACTAGCACGTTAAACCATTTTGCATAAGGTAAATGTCGGTCTTACAATAGGGGATGACAACCGTACGAAAGGGGCAGAATAATCCCCTGGTTCCATCTTCTGGGTGTCGGGTAGTCTACCCTGACACTCAAGTTTGTAATTTACCAGTATTTATTATTGTTATGCCAGAGTTACACATGGCATTTCGCCTACTTGTATTATATTACAACACCATGCGATGGATCAACATCGGTAACTCAAAGTGAAATGGAGGTTGGACAATCTCGTTAGAGCAACGTTGGATCGACATCGGTAACCCACAGTGAAACGTTCGTTATTCCAACGAGAATCCAACATTTCACATCTGTTGTTCACTACATGTAGCTGTTATGTTAGAAAAGGTAATTTTTTTACTCGTAGCACAGGTGGTCAAAACCCCCTTGCATAACAAAAGGATTTAAAATTAGCTGCTGAAAGCAGGATGTATGCCATCGTTGGATCAACGTTGGTTCAACGTTGGATGAACGTTGGTTATTATTCATGAATATTCATGAGTGGTTATCATTGACTGCAAAAAGCATTAATAATCATGTTATTTGATTGTTCAGAATGAATCCAATGTTATTATTTACTCATTATTTGAAATATATGTAAGTTATTTATCTACAAAAACATTCTAAAGGTTTGTTTCCATGATGTATTTGTGTAAATTCTTAAAACTTTATCCAAACATTCAACTTTATCGAAATACCAACCATCAAACAAATATTAACACAGAAGCTAGGTTATATAAAGCTGAGTGGATGATGTAGATGTAGTGAGTGTAGGAATAGGAATAGGACTATATGGATAGGGATAGGAATAGGACTAGGAATAGGGTTAGGGTTAGGTTAGTCTTAGGTAAAGGGAAAGCTAGGATAGGATGTTCTAGATATCACCAATAGGCGTGTCATATGAATATTAATTAAATTTTTTTAGTACGGTGAGACGTTGGTCCAATGTTGGACCAACGTTGGACCAACGTTGGATCAACGTTGGACCAACGTTGGAGAAATGTTGGTGAATTACGCTGGACCAACGTTGGATGCTTGTTGGAGACATGTTGGAGACATATTGGATGCTTGTTGGACACATGTTGCTTTGACGTTGGATCAACGTTTGCGTACGCCCAATCAACGCTGCTCCAACAAAATACCAACCTTGGATTAACGTTGGAAAAGCGTTGGTCCAATGTTGGCTGCTTGTTGGATGCATGTTGGAGACATATTGGATGCTTGTTGGACACATGTTGCTTTGACGTTGGATCAACGTTTGCGTACGCCCAATCAACGCTGCTCCAACAAAATACCAACCTTGGATTAACGTTGGAAAAGCGTTGGTCCAACGTTGACAAATAACAACTTTTCAACGATGGACCAACGTTGATCCAACGTTGGCATTTCGTTTTCGGCAACGTTGGAGCAACGTTGATTGGGCGTACGCAACCATCGTTGGTCCAACGTTGCCGGACAACGTTGGACCAACGTTGCCGAAAAAATTGGACAACGTTGGTCCAACGTTGGACCAACGTTGGCTTGCTACCTGGGTTGGCACCCTGATCAAAGTATCGCTTCTGCCTCTTCTGGAGCTCTTTCTTCCTACTAGCTATGCACCGTTGATAACGTACAGTACAGTTCTCAATAAAGCGTTTTCTGGATGGTATATCCGGTCACACATCAACCGTGAAGCTCGCCTCCCAAAATGGATTCAAATTAGCATTTCTACAACACAGGTCATGGCGAATCGAATCAGACATACAGTCACTTTCACTTCAGACACCATGTTGTAATATAATACAAGTATAGGCACACGAGTATAGTTGAAAGCTTACTTTATTAACTGCTTGTAGATCGATGGCCCAACTCATACATGGTCTCTTGACACCCGATAATATACATATCGATCCTATATGGTAATTCACCGGGGATGGCGCACTTCTATTTATGATTGTAATTCTACTTGAGTCCGCTCATTACTGTTGGTCTAACGAGATTGTCCAACGTCTTTTTCACTGCGAATTACCGATGTTGATCCAACGTTGGTCCAACGAGATTGTCCAACGTCTTTTTCACTGCGAGGTACCGATGTTGATCCAACGTTGGTCCAACAAGATTGTCCAACGTCTTTTTCACTGCGAGTTACCGATGCTGGTCCAGCGTTGCTCCAACGAGATTGTCCAACGTCAATTTCACTGCGAGTTACCGATGTTGGTCCACCGTTGGTCCAACGAGATTGTCCAACGTCCATTTCACTGCGAGTTACCGATGTTGGTCCAACGTTGGTCCAACGAGATTGTCCAACGTCTTCTTCACTGCGAGTTACCGATGTTGGTCCAACGTTGGTCCAACAAGATTGTACAACGTCCATTTCACTGCGAATTACCGATGTTGGTCCAACGTTGGGCTAACGAGATTGTCCAACGTCTTTTTCACTGCGAGTTACTGATGTTGGTCCAACGTTGGTCCAACGAGATTGTCCAACGTCTTTTTCACTACGAGTTACCGATGTTGATCTAACGTTGGTCCAACGAGATTGTCCAACGACTATTTCACTGCAAGTTACCGATGTTGGTGCAACGTTGGTCCAACGAGATTGTCCAACGTCCATTTCACTGCGAGTTACCGATGTTGGTCCAACGTTGGTCCAACGTTGGTCCAACAAGATTGTCCGACGTCTTTTTCACTGCGAGTTACCGATGTTGGTCCAACGTTGGTCCAACAAGATTGTCCAACGTCCATTTCACTGCGAGTTACCGATGTTGGTCCAACGTTGGTCCAACGAGATTGTCCGACGTCTTTTTCACTGCGAGTTACCGATGTTGGTCCAACGTTGGTCCAACAAGATTGTCCAACGTCCATTTCACTGCGAGTTACCGATGTTGGTCCAATGTTGGTCCAACGAGATTGTCCAACGTCTTTTTCACTGCGAGTTACCGATGTTGGTCCAACGTTGGTCCAACGAGATTGTCCAACGTCTTTTTCACTGCGAGTTACCGATGTTGATCCAACGTTGGTCCAACAAGATTGTCCAACGTCCATTTCACTGCGAGTTACCGATGTTGGTCCAATGTTGGTCCAACAAGATTGTCCAACGTCTTTTTCACTGCGAGTTACCGATGTTGGTCCAACGTTGGTCCAACGAGATTGTCCAACGTCTTTTTCACTGCGAGTTACCGATGTTGATCCAACGTTAGTCCAACGAAATTGTCCAACGTCTATTTCACTGCGAGTTAACGATGTTGGTCCAACGTTGGTCCAACGAGATTGTCCAACGTACATTTCACTGCGAGTTACCGATGTTGGTCCAACGTTGATCCAACGAGATTGTCCAACGTCCAACGGGTTCCAACGAGTTTGCAAGTTTCCGACGTTGGTCCAACGTTGGCTTGCTACCTGGGTAGCTAGTAGGAAGAAAGAGCTCCAGAAGAGGCAGAAGCGATACTATGACCAGGGTGCCAAGTCGCTGCCGGTGTTGAAGTCTGGAGAACGTGTGTACTACCAAGTGGGAAAAGAATGGAAACATGGCGTAGTGACAACTCAAGATTCAACGCCCCGCTCGTACCACATCCAGAGTGAGAAAGGTGGGCGGTATCGCCGGAACAGACATCATCTAAAGAAGTGTCGCGCACCTGAAGGTAACATCCATGTTCCAGTAAACGAGGAAACGGAGGTCCCAGAAGCGTGCTGGAGTGAGGTGAAGCCGCCCTCGCAAGAACGTGACAGGCGCTACCCACTTCGACGTCTCAGACCCCCGGATAGATTAGATTTGTGATAGAGATGAATACCATTTAGGGCAGAATAATCCCTTGGTATCATCTAGGTGTTGGGTAGTCCACCCTGGCACTAGCACGTTAAACCATTTTGCATTAAGGTAAATGTCGGTCTTACATAGGGGATGACAACCGTACGAAAGGGGCAGAATAATCCCCTGGTTCCATCTTCTGGGTGTCGGGTAGTCTACCCTGACACTCAAGTTTGTAATTTACCAGTATTTATTATTGTTATGCCAGAGTTACACATGGCATTTCGCCTACTTGTATTATATTACAACACCAACGATGGATCAACATCGGTAACTCAAAGTGAAATGGAGGTTGGACAATCTCGTTAGAGCAACGTTGGATCGACATCGGTAACCCACAGTGAAACGTTCGTTAATCCAACGAGAATCCAACATTTCACATCTGTTGTTCACTACATGTAGCTGTTATGTTAGAAAAGGTAATTTTTTTACTCGTAGCACAGGTGGTCAAAACCCCCTTGCATAATAAAAGGATTTAAAATTAGCTGCTGAAAGCAGGATGTATGCCATCGTTGGATCAACGTTGGTTCAACGTTGGATGAACGTTGGTTATTATTCATGAATATTCATGAGTGGTTATCATTGACTGCAAAAAGCATTAATAATCATGTTATTTGGATGTTCAGAATGAATCCAATGTTATTATTTACTCATTATTTGAAATATATGTAAGTTATTTATCTACAAAAACATTCTAAAGGTTTGTTTCCATGATGTATTTGTGTAAATTCTTAAAACTTTATCCAAACATTCAACTTTATCGAAATACCAACCATCAAACAAATATTAACACAGAAGCTAGGTTATATAAAGCTGAGTGGATGATGTAGATGTAGTGAGTGTAGGAATAGGAATAGGACTATATGGATAGGAATAGGACTAGGAATAGGGTTAGGGTTAGTCTTAGGTAAAGGGAAAGCTAGGATAGGATGTTCTAGATATCACCAATAGGCGTGTCATATGAATATTAATTTAATTTTTTTAGTACGGTGAGACGTTGGTCCAATGTTGGACCAACGTTGGATCAACGTTGGACCAACGTTGGAGAAATGTTGGTGAATTACGCTGGACCAACGTTGGATGCTTGTTGGAGACATGTTGGATGCTTGTTGGAGACATGTTGGATGCTTGTTGGATGAGTGTTGGAGACATGTTGGATGCTTGTTGGAAATATGGTGGATGCTTGTTGGACACATGTTGCTTTGACGTTGGATCAACGTTTGCGTACGCCCAACCAACGCTGCTCCAACGTTGGCGAATACAAAATACCAACCTTGGATCAACGTTGGAAAAGCGTTGGTCCAACGTTGACAAATGACAACTTTCCAACGATGGACCAATGTTGATCCAACGTTGGTATTTTGTTTTCGCCAACGTTGGAGCAGCGTTGTTTGGGCGTACGCAAGCAACGTTGGTCCAACGTTGCCGGACAACGTTGGACCAACGTTGCCGAAAAAATTGGACAACGTTGGTCCAACGTTGGACCAACGTTGGCTTGCTACCTGGGGCGTTTCCAATTATATATTTTTGTTCTGGAAACATATTTTTGTGAACTTGTTGATGGAATGGAATACTAAAGATGTTACCTTTCTTTAATTATTTTTGGCTGGTGGAACCCTTTAAGCCTCGACAAAGTTGCTGAACATTCAAGTTGTGCACATGCGCCGTTAGCCCCATCTTCGGTCATGTGGTCGGGTCAGAAACGCCCCTCGCCTCGTTTCCATACGCTTATAGTATACTGTACCCAACTCGGTATATAAAATAGGTCGTAACGTAACGGAGAGGTTTCATTAAATCTGTTCAAGCCTCGGGGGAAGTCAGAAACTGCTCCGAAAACTGAGAAAACCATCAAACACGGAGATCAAACCCTCTGTCTGCAGAAAGCCTGAGAAAGATCGACCCCATATTCCCGCGACCTTTACAGCTATATAAGGTACGTCTAGAACTTAAAAGTCGGTACGTAGACTATATACCATTTAATATATGTTTGTTATTTGTTCTATACGCGTGGTTTGATCAATAAATATTCATGCCTCTCATCAAATCATATCATTATTTTGCATTCCTTGAAAATCCGTCTTATAAGAAAACAAAATAGAGAAACAAGTAACGTTGTGACAAAATCAAAGTAGATTTGGGGATTAATCATCTTTGTATTGAATATCGTAATTAAACCAGGATAATCGTTTCGACACATTGTAAACCTTTCACAATAGTTTATGAAAGGAGAAAGTGTTATAAAAACTTTCCTCCGTAATAAGAATGAACATTTCAGACTTATTAGCATTCACTGTGTTGTTCATTCTTGACTTGTATTTGACACATAGGCAATTACTTTTTGGATAAAGTTCAGAAAATTCATGATGACATTGAATCAAAACTTAGTAATGTAAACGAATTAATTACTGATGAACAGGGATGAAACTTCACTTGATAAACAAATTGTAGCTCTTAGAGATTTCAAAGAATTGTCTGAATAAGATGTTGAAAACTTGATTATGAAACTCAGTAAGAAATCTTGTCCATTGGACCCAATGCACACAATGATTTATGCAATGTTTGGATGCACTATTACCTGTCATAACCTATACAATTAATGTATCTCTGTCGACAGGGCAGTTTCCTGCTCTATGGAAGGTTGCACTTGTTAAACTACTGTTGAACAAGTCTGGTATTGGAAAATAATTCAGTAATTTGAGGCATATATATTAGTTATCTTCAGTGTCTTCGTGTCCATCAAGGGTCACGTTTAGGCCCTGTATTGTTTACGTTGTACACAAGTGGCACACAAGCTGGGACACAAGCAGACTCCTCACAATTAATATTCAAAAGGAGTTCCCTATTATTACTCGTCATTGCTACGCAGATGACACACAAGTATATTTTTAATTATGTCCAAAGAAACACACCAAAGAAACATGCATTGAGTACATTAGAACTTTCAATTGAACATGGAATCACAAACTATTAGTGTATGTAAATCAGCATAGTATATGATTTATAATCTGAGGCGCATTCGTAAATACTTTGATGAAGATACATGAAAACTATCGTCCACGCATGCATTACGAGTAAATTAGATTATTGTAATGGTCTATTGTGTAGATTACGGGTTCAAAATACATGTGCAAGATTGATTTGTAATCACCCTACATTTGCTCATGTTGCACCACTGTTAAGAGAATTACATTGGTTACCCATACGTCAAAGAATTAAATTCAATATGTTAATGATAGTTTACAAAGCGCTAAATGGTCAAGCTCCTAGTTATATTATTGAATTTTAAATTTGGCAAACCCATAGTCATAATCTTCGTAGTACACAAGACACACTGGCATTGCAGATCCCCCAAATTAGAACAAAAGTAACCTTAGGTGATCGATCATTTCTTTGTGCGGCTCCTAGATTACCTGTAGATGTTAGGAAATCTCAAACATTAGAAAGCTGTAAATTAAAAGTAAAAATCAAAGATGGTAGAGCGCCGCGATTTAATTTAATTATGATTATGCTTTAAATTATATAGCATTCTGCATAATAGCATTTATGAGCTTTTGAAGCGCAGTAGAATATATCAACATAGTTTCTGCGCTCTATAAATTAGTTATCATTATTATTATTATTATTATAGTTGGATGGTTAAATTAAAAGTTAAAATCAAAGATGGTATAGAGCGCCGCGATTTAATTTAATTATGATTATGCTTTAATTTATATAGCATTCTGCATAATAGGGGAAACGGGCCAGGCATATGTGATCTAGACAACAAAACGTTGCGTCACGGACATTACATTTTCAGCGTCACGGACATTACACTTTTGTCCACTTTTTCTAAACTCAGAAATAACCCGCAAAAAATGCTCCATTGTGCATGACACTTTTTTAATTGTACATTTGATATGTAATCAAACAGTTTTGAGAACAAAAATTATATTTCAATTTTGTTTTCAATTAGCAAAAAATTAATTTAAAAATATTAATAAGTTTTTCCAAAATTATTGTAAAATTTGAAATTTTTCAACAGAATGTGCAGTAAACCAAATGTTCAACTATTAAAAAAAATATTATACATTTTTAATGAGGTATAATGCTGTTTTGTGCCAAAAAATTGTAAAATATAAAAAAAGTTGTGTACATCATGGGCATAACACATGGAAAATCATGGACTAAGAGTATAATTTTTGCAATTTGATCATACTATATGAGATTTAACCATCTCTTTCTCCTCCCAGTAAGTTATAGTCAAATCTGTATTGATTATTGAGACATGCATGTTCAAATTAAGCAAGGAATTTAGTTTTATAAATAAATCAGAGTACTGACTCAAAGTTCACTATCTGATTAACGATACAATTTATTAAAACTTGAACCAGGAAGGTAGTAGTCCCCCTGTTACTTGGGATTTTCTTATTTCTTGGCTAAAGTAAGACATTTACATAAGAAAATAATGCTTGATATTTTTTTGCTCTGCTTTTTTATACTTTTCACTGTGTATGTAATGTCCGTGGCACAGCCGTGACGTAATGTCCGTGACGCCATTCTGGACAAACCATCATATATTTTAGTAAATGCTGTTGATATACTTTATGATATAACATTCTAGCTTTGCAAATGAATTTTGAATTAAATTGAATTAGGACTTCTGCTTCTACAAAAACTTTTATATCTAAAACGTCACGGACATTACACATCAATGTTGTAAGAATCAAGATTTTATCGAATAACAGTTTTCAAAAAGTAAAGATTTTTACACAATTTCCTTTTCTATGATGTTAAAACAAAGCATAAACAAGACATTAGAAGTAGAATTATTGTTCTGAAGTGATCCATATTTTAAACAACGGATGCAAATTTCATCATTTTGGGGGTAATACATACAATTTTTGTCCCAACTTCAATGGCCCAAAACAAAATATTCTGCATTGAATTTCAAACTTTTTTCCTTTAGTCATCAAAATATGGTCCTTCCTCATTACTATCCAGTAGTTAACAAGGCTGTCCCATGAGTTTCATTTTTCCATCCTTGGGTAACATTTTTCGTGGAATTGCCCATTTCCAATATTTCGCCACCTGGATATTGTCCAAAATCACAGAACCTCGCTAACCCACTGCGAGCTACCCTCAAGGCATGGGCGTAAATACTTACGTAACACCTATTCATCAGGGGGGATGAATGAATACATCATCCCCCCCTGTTGAATGAGTATCAATGACAGATTTACGCCCATGCCTCAAGGACTGTCAACTCCCCATCCCTTCCCCCTATCCCCCTCTCTCTCTCACCCCCGCTTTATAGGTTTATGTCTGTCTAACATGCACTCATATAGCGTCATCTTGTTCTCCCGCGCTACATAATTATACAGAACCTAAAATTGAGACATCAACAGCATGGGTCTTGGGCTAAGAGTCATCCTGTTGAGCCTTACAGCTGGGCTAGTCGTCCTGGGCCAGGGTTGCGCTGGTTCGCGATGCCCACCTCTATGGACGCACTTCGACGGTCATTGCTATCGCCATTTCGGTGGTCGCGTCACCTGGCACGAAGCCAACCGTCTCTGTCGCGAGCAGGGCAGCGAGCTCGTGTCCGTGCACAGCGCTTGGGAAAACTCCTTCATCAACGAGCTTTTCAGAAGTGGGACTGACTTGTCTAGTGTGTATCCAAAACAGGTGGGCATGATTTATGAATATTATAATCTTGTTTCATTTAACAATAGATTGCCATTTGTTAGAGTTCCCCATTTGTTTAGGATTTCAAAATCAGTTTTAAACTAGATGGCAGTTAATTGGTATCGAATTTGTCTCGAAAAGCCCGGAACGTTTTTGACATTATTATGTTATAATTTTGTTTCATGTATGGTCATTTATTGTCATTGTCTCGAAAAGACCGGAACGTTTTTTACATTTTATATGTAATATAATCTTGTTTCATTTAATGTCATTTATTGTCATTTATTGTCATTGTCTTGAAAAGTCCGGAACGTTTTTGACATTTTATATGTTATAATCGTGTCTCATTTATTGTCATTTGTTAAAGTTCCCCATTTTTTAAAGGATTTCTAAATCAGTTTAAAACTAGATAACAATTAATTGGTATCGAATTGTCTCGAAATGTCCGGAACGTTTTTGACATTTCTGTTGAATTTTAATTGAACAATGGTAAATTTACTTATTTGATTTATAAATAAGTTTGTCCATACATTTTCAAACGTTTGTCATTCAATTTCATGAATTATTGTTAAATTCAATTTTGTCTCAAAACTTCATCATACCGTCTGCCATGATAAGTCATGTTTAATTTACGTCTTTTCGCAATCATTTTCGGTTTTTTCTTGATCGAAAACACAGGTTTAATTTCGTCAAGCTCCGAATCTAGCGTGAAAGGGGCTTTTGGTATAGAGGGCGCTGCACGAAATAATTTTTTTGTGAGATAATGAAAAACTGAGTGTTTAAAATTTGAAAGAGCATTCAATTTTAATGACAGAATAAACTTTATTTGATCAAAATCGGTTCAGAAACGACTGAAATATCAATAAATATATATCTGATCGGAATAAATCTGAGGCCCAGATTTATTCAATGATTTTTTTTTTTTTTCAAAAGAATTCAAAAGAGGTTTTTAAAAAGTTGTTGATGATCTCTCTATTTCAACAAAAAATCACATGCATAATTTTGTATGGAAAATGGTTGAAACCAATGTTTTTTTAGAGAGCACCCTCTTGTGTTTTAATGGCTCTTTTTAGAATGATAACAGGCTTTACTTAGTCGTTTGTTATTTTCTATACATTTCGAGCATGGTGGAGTTATAACTATTAGTTTGTTATGTTATTTTGTGCAGATTTTGGTTACTAAAGCTAAAGCTCAGCCTAATACGAAAACTGTACTACCCCTTTAACAACCGACCGGAAATTACATTTGTGTACTTAGTTTTGTTAACATTGATCGTCAATTTATTGGTATTGCACCATTTCATAATGTTCTTCAGAGGCATTATCAAAACAACGTGCCATTAAACCTTTGGTTTAAAAGTATGGAATAAATACAAATAATGTAACATTAAAATATTTTGACGAGATAGGCAAATCATTGATATTTATACGAAATAAAGCCCTTTAAAGCCAGTCCCAGAGTGAATATCAAGAGTGAATATGAACGATAGTGGGGCAATTCCACGAAAAAGTGGACATGAACTCAAAAAAACAATTGGCTCTATTTCAAATCCTATTGATTTGTTCTGGATTATTTTTCCATACAACATGATCCTATGATTATATCTTTCAGTTCACATGATTTTGTTTATTCTCGGGTGTCTCCTTATAGGAGAAACGGAAACCATACATGAAACTCCACACATGGGATTACCTTGTGCAAATTTCAGGAAAATCCTTATATTTTCCAAATTTTCGGGTATTTTTTATTATTTAAGGCACCACATTTGATGACTGATAATCAAAGTACCTTTTCAGATTAAAATTTCACTCTTTTGAGTGCTCTAAAGTATATTTTTTAATTAATCAAATCCTCCGGACAAACTGTAATGTCCGTGACGCTGAAAAATGTAATGTCCGTGACGCAACGTTTTGTTGTCTAGATCACATATACCTGGCCCGTTTCGCAAAATCCAACTTGGATTCAATTCATCATTGCCTTGTCTATAATTGAATACCTAAATCACCTTTGTGAGGTCTCAGAACTCAAAGATTTTTGCAAAGATGTATATGGATGCCAAAAGTCATGTCCAAAAAATGTAATGTCCGTGACGGCGCACATTTTGCAGAATTACTCAGTAACGAATTGGATAAATGTTCTGAAACGTTTTTTGCATACTTAACCAGGCTATTGCTTTGTAATCAAAATAAAAGTTAGACATTAGGTAGAGGTATGAATTAGTAGTGGCATTGGAAAGTCATGAAAATACTGTCTTTTTGTAATGTCCGTGACGCTGGAGTTGCCCAGTGACACAAATTGGAAATTGTCGGGGAGATCATGAACACTATACAAACGCGAGTGAGGATAAAATCAATATTGGGTTGTTGTCAACTTATTATAGGTATTGATAAATCGTATCTCTGTTTTTATGTATACGTCCATAGGGCTACTGGATGGGTCTGAATGACATCTCGGACGAAGAACACTTCGTCTACGCTGACGGTTCCGCCGTCGACTTCGCTGATTGGCTGCCTGGACAACCCGACAATGCTGGTGGCAACGAGCATTGCGGGCACGTCTGGTACCTTGACCCGATCAACAATGGCACTGCACATGGTTGGAACGACTGGTACTGCGACAAGACACTTGCATACGTATGCAAGATGGACCCGGTGGGTTAGAGTTCAGATTTTATTCAATTAAATGTTTGATGTGTAGTTCAGTTTATTGATACATAAACACATACAGGTAAAAATACAAAACAAAACAGTTGGTGAACTGAAATAAGTTTTGTTTACACTATAAGATTTAGTCTAATATGAAGGAAATAACTTTACAACAACAAAATACATCTAAAATAAACGAAAAAATATATCGGCAGATTATATAAAGAAGTAGCCATAATATTTAAATAATTCAAAATGTAAGGAGAGCGATTAACATTTCGTCATAAATATATGAGATATGGCATTTTTGAGGTACAGCAAATTGAATACAATGTACAATGAGAGGCTATAACTAAGGTGGATTTAAAAAGTTTTAATCCTAATAAGATTAAAAATAACCCTTGTTTCAATCCCTCGAAGAGTGAAAAATAAGCTAAAAGGATTTATAAAACAAATCCAAAAGGGCTCATTTTTAATCTATCTGGATTTATATTGTTTTAATCCAACGAAAGATTTATTTTAAATCATGATCGGCTGGTCACTATCACAGCCGAAGAAAGATTTAAAAGTTAATCTAATAGATTTTATTTTAAATCCTTGTAATTTAGAGTGCAGGCTCAAAACACGACACATAAGAAAGATAATATAAATATCCCAAAATTATGAACGCAATGGAAATTCATGCTTCAACGTTTAAATCAACGTATCAACGATGTATCAACGAAAGAGAAAAGGGTAGGGGTGGGTCACGTGCCTCCTGCACCTCCTCTCCCTGAATTGAGTTATTGTATGATTATGTTATTGTATAGACTTTATCCGTGTTATTCGAACTCAACCGGATCTTTCCATCCGTGTTATTTGAACTCAACCGGATCTTTCCATGAACCTGACCACCTTCCTGTTATTCGTAAAACGTATAAAATCGGATGTTCCTGGTAGTGCTCGAAAAAAAAAAACGTAACGTAATCATCATGATCAGATTATTATAAAGATATAATAAGGCACTTAAAGGGATAGTTGAGTATTGGTCAAACTTAACTTTAGTAACCAAAACCTGTATCATAAAGGTACAAACTAATAGTTATAACTCCACCATGCTCGAAAGGTATACACAATTACAAACGACTAAGTAAAAATCCTGTTATTATTTTTTTTAAGAGCTGTTACAACTCAAGAGGGCGCTTTCTAAAAACTCACTGGTTTTGCCATTTTTCATACAAAATTGTGCATTTAATGTTTTGTTAAAATAATGATTCAATATAGATATCATCAACAATTATTTAAAAACCTATTTAGATTTTTTTCAAAGTAGTCTATAAGCATTTTTTCTATTTTTCTAAAAAGTAAAAATGTTTCCCGGCCGGTAGACTAATGAATAAAAAATCTTGAAATCAAATTTGTAACTACATATTAAAGCGAGAAGAATATGGAAAATACTGCTGAAAACTGCTTTTCAAGGAACTTTCAAATGGATTTAAAACCAACAAATTTAGTGTCAAGGGGAATTTCCGGAAGTACTAATACACAAGATATGAATATGTTAGATGTACGAATACAGACCTGCAAGACGGCAAAACTTGGTATTTTTTAAACAGTAAGTTGGCTGAAGAATTCTAATATAAATTTAGATGTGTGAATAGTTAATCTGCAAATTTAATGCAATATATCACATAATGCTTTGATTTATATGAATGTTAAACGGGGTATTTGACTAGAGGACAGTGAAATTGTGGTATATTGTGATTCAGGGGCGTAAATCCGTACCGAGGAGTGGGGAGGATGATCGGCGATAGCCATCACATACTAGGACAAAATAATTTACGCACACGCGCCCCGGGGGGGGGGGGGGGTACTCAGATTATAGTCGGACGGGGGTGTGTGGCTGAGACCTCCGAACCCATACCCACATCCAAGGGTCCTTTTGCTGTAAATAGGTACCCATGTCTAAGGATTTTTTGTAAAAAAATTGACCCGTCTAAGGATTTTTTGTGATAAATTGGACCCATGTCTAAGGATTTCGAACTTTAAATATTACATTTTAGCTGTAATACAATGGGCAATCATTTTGCAGTTTCTTGATAAAATTCTTTATTACGTATGATATATTATGAAGGGTAATATAATGTATAAACACCCGAGGTTGTGAAATATATGCGTGCGAGCGGAGCGAGCTTGAAAATTTTAGCAATTAAACAGCGGAAAATTGCCATTTGTTCAATATAATTGTATGGCGTTATGAAAGGTAATATATAAACACCCGAGGTTGTGAAATATTATATATACGAGCGAGCGGAGCGAGCTCGAAATTTCACAGCGGGAAATTGCCATTTGTTACAATATAATTGTATGGGTATATTCGTCTTATTACTTATGATATGGCGCTATGAAGGGTAATATATAAACATCCTAGGTTGTTAAATATTACGTATGCAAGCGAGCGGAGCGAGCTTGAAATTTTTAGCAATTTCACAGCGGAAAATCCCAAAATCCCGGAGAAAATGAGGGAGAAAAGAGGGGAAAGGAATACATGAAAAAAGGGACCCATGTCTCAGGTTTTTTTTACAATATGGGACCCATATCTAAGGATTTTTTTAATGAAAAGGGGACTAGATAAGAGACAAACGGGCACTGTTAGTCTGGAACACGCCTGGTCTTGACCTTCAGTCTTCATCTATTTCTTCTGTACATGATTGAACTTTTTACGCACTCGCGCGCTGGCGCATTTTACGTCTGGGGGTACTAACAAAAAACGATTCTGAAGTTTATGAAGCGCTTGTTCGCGCACTTCGCGCAACTACTCTAAGTGATCGTGACATACTGTATACGTGTAGGCTATACAGTTATAAATACATTAAAAAAAAAAAAATATTCTCATGCATTATGCTTTCTTTTTTCTTCTTCTTCTTCTTCCTTCTTTCTTTTTTAAAATTAATTTTTGTTTTATTCTCAGGGGGGGATGATTTGTACAGGCATCCTCCCCTCCTTCAAGAGCGGGGGGATGCATCCCCCCATCCCCCCGGGATTTACGCCCCTGTTGTGATTGCACTATAACTTATACGCAACCAAGTCAGAGGATAATTCGTGAAAGTTTGAGCTAAAGCAGGGGCGTCGATCACGGGGGGATGGGGGGATATACCCCCCCTCCCCCAATATTTCAGGTCGGTGGGGGGGGGGGGGGGGGGTGGCCTGTATTATCATCCCCCCAATATTTGGGGTTCAAAAATATATAATATCATTAGAATTAAGAAGCATTGCCCCCTCTCATGAAATGAAGTTGTTACTATACTCTTCTTTAAACCACTTTTTGATAATGCTTAACTGCCCAAATCCAAAATTTTCCCCTGGAACCCCCATTAAGGTTATTTGACCCAGTCCCAGCCCTGTACTCATTAAATAGTTTTATTCAGGACTTCTCTCTTGGCAAACTCTCAGGCGATCCTGGCACAATGTGCGTCTGCGCTTCGCTCACTAAAATTGAGCTAACTATTCAATAGATAATTATATTTCTGGATATTACAAATCCCAAAGATCCCTGGGTCCCAATAAGCTTTCCAATGTGGGTATCCCTTGACTTATTCTATTCAGGGTTCCATCGGATGTTTGCAATCGACAGTATTTATCTATCAGACTAAAATTCATCCATACTTGGACAGTGCCCTCATCATAGCAGAAGCTTGCAATGTGCAATTAATAATCTTCCAATCTCTAAACAGCTAAATCAAAAGCCAATCAACTAAAGAATAGTTAACATATCGGCAACATATTTATATCTGGATATTACAAATCCCAAATCTTCCGGGGGCTCTGCCCCCTGGACCCCTAATAAGCTTCCCAATATGGGTATCCAATGACTGATGCTATTCAGGGTTCCATCAGAATGCTGGCAAATATGTATCTATCAGGCTAAAGTTCATATTGGACAAAGCCCAGCTCATAACATGATGCTTGCAATGTACACTTAATAGTTTCTATTTCTAAACAGCTGAATTCAAAAGCTTTGGGGCCCCCTAACCCCCCCCCCCCCCCCCCAGCCATAAAAACCCGGTCACGCTGCTCGGTCGCTTCGCTCCCTCGCCAGAGCTAAGATGGTCAAAATGACGAATCATCCCCCCCCCCCCCCCCCCCAATGGCGAGAAGAAATCGACGCACTTGAGCTAAAGTATTCAAGAAAATAAGAAAGTTATAGTTGTCCGAAGTAATGGACGCAATCACGGATTTACAGATTTCCGTGGACGAATTAATGACCGAAATAATGCTATTAATTTTATTTAGGCACGCGCTCTCATTCGACTCAATTATTTGATATTCATGTTGTTTTATAGACTATAATATTACGCAGCCATAATAATCCATATATTTTGTTATCAATTTACTTCAGATTTCAAATTGTGCCGCAAGTCGTGATTCCACTGCAGATGTTAGTGTTACACAAATCGAATGTCGCTCCAGCTGCTTAGCATGTGACGAACTTATGCCGATAGTCAGGGCCCAGGGGCCCCAGCTCAACTTGACCAACCAAATCCTCACGGCCCAGCTCAACTTGACAAACCAAATCCTTACGGCCCAGCTCAATATGACCAACCAAATCATTGCGGCCCAGCTCAATATGACCAACCAAATCATGAGGGAACTCGATGAGATGAGAAACAACCCACCTAGCTGCATGCCTAGTGTTGATCCCAGTACCAACCCTCCCCCGCTGACCCAACGGCCCAGGGACTGCAAAGAGGTCCAGACAGCGGGTTTCACTGCTAGTGGCCGCTATGCCGTTTACCTAGATGATAGCGAGGATCCTTTATTCGTGTTCTGTGACATGGAGACCGACGGAGGTGGATGGACTGTAAGTTTTTTAAATTAGCTTTAAAAAAAAAACTCTGGCATTAACACAAAAAAGAAACGTGCGCATGCGCCAATAGCCGAAAACAAGTGTGGGATGTGGACTGTCTTTCAAACTTGCCTCATTTATCATACTAATATTCCAGACCAGGGCCCCGTTGCAGAAAGAGATACAATCGATTGAAAAATACAATTATTTGTAAGACAGATCATGTGTTCTAAGTGCGAAAATATTATCGGTTGAAACGCGCAAAGTTTCCGACTTACAATTTATTGTAATTTACAATCGATTGTAACGATATCGTAACGGCCCATTATACCGTATTCTATGATTTTTTTAAAAATTAAAAAAATGCTTACATTTTTTCGAAGATTTTCAAAAGAGGTTTAAAAATAGTTGTTGAGGATCTCTCTATTTTAACATTATTTCAACAAAACATCACATGCATAATTTTGTATGAAAAATGGTTGAAACCAATGCATTTTTAGAAAGCGTCTTTTTGTCTTTTAATGGCTCTTGTTGAATGATAACCGGCTTTTTGCTTAGGTTTTGGTTACTAAAGGTCAGCCTTACAAAAACTGTACTACCCCTTTAAAATGAAGCATTATTGGAATTGAACTTTTCCGATTGGCTAAAACCTTTCAAACACTTCCAAACCTTATGTAGTTTTAATTGTTATCTATACCATATCAAAGGTTTTTCAGAGACGTCAGGACGGGAGTGTTGATTTCTATCTTGATTGGACGGACTACAAGAATGGCTTCGGAAGCGTGGAGGGCGAACACTGGCTCGGGAACGAGAATATCCATCGTCAGACATCGCAGAATAAGACGTACGAACTCCGGATCGACCTCGAGGACTTCGAAGAAAATACGCGGTACGCGACGTACAACCGGTTCCGTTTGGCCAATGAGACCCTGCACTACCAGCTCATTCTAGGGGATTACGATGGGGATGCAGGTATGTTCTTAAAGGGGTAGTTCAGTTTAAGTAGAGAGGGCGCTGCACAACACAATTTTTTCGTGAGGTTATGAAAACTGAGTGTCGAATTTGAAAGAACATGCAATTTTAATGACAGAATAAATCGGTTCAGAAATGGCTGAAATATTTATATAATATTGACTGGCCTTGAGGGGGATACGACATAATATTGCCTGAACTAGATTCATATTGCCCGAGTCGAAGACGAGGGCAATATGGATCCTAGTGAAGGCAATATATGTCGTATCCCCCGAAAGAGCCAGTCAATATCATTATTATTACCCATATCAGACATCGTGAGCAGTAACGGAAATTAGTAAAATGTATCCTTTCTGCTTGATAAAATGTCACAAGTACGGCTGCGGCTTGTTTCGTGTACAAACCAATGACAAATGACAAATTCACCTTGTAAAATTTCGACTGTTACGAATCGTGAAGTGCCCGGATGTCATATTCCCCTCTCTATTTAACACGTAAATCCCATAGGCTTTTGTAAAAGAGGGGAATATGGGAAATATTCCCCTCTTTTCCCTGCTGGCACTTAAAACGAGGGGAATATGATGTTGTAAAACCACAGCTCAGATGTCTGATTTGGGTAATAATAATAAATTTATCGGATCGTATTTATTTGGGCCCCAAATAAACGATGATTTTTTTAACAAATTTAAAAAATGCTTACACTTTTTCAAAATTTTTCAAAATCGGTTTTTAAATAGTTGTTCATGATCTCTCTATATAATCATTATTTCAACAAAACATCACATGCATAATTGTGTATGAAAAAGGTTGATACCACTACCAGTGCCTTATTAGAGAGCACCCTCTTGTGTTTTAAATGTGCTTTTTGAATGATAACAGTCTTTTTACGTAGTCGTTTGTATTTTGTTATACCTTTAGAGAATGGTGGGGTGATAAAAATTAGTGTGTAATGTTACTGTACAGGGTTTGGTTACTAAAGTTCAGCCTTACCAAAACTGTACTACCCCTTTAACCCTAAAAAGGCCGGGCTATTTGAGGTATTCCTACGGCCGGGGGGGGGGGGGGCCATTATGGCCCCCCCCCCCCCCCCTAAGATCTCGGCCGCGGAGCGGCTGATCGCCGTACAAATGTGCACGCATGATAAGTGAAGTGTATAGAATACAATGGTAATTTTTACAAATTTTGAAAAATTAATTCATTTGCATATTTATGGTAATTTATGTAAATAAGTAATGAAATTCATATTTTTACCCATAAATCATATATTCTTCGTAATTAAACTCTTGTTTTCACTACATATATTCTTTAGAGCATTTGGAATGATAATACGACAAACAAATTTGGAAGAGCCCGGTTCTTCCTTACCAACATATAAAATGTAAACAACACCAAATAACTAATGATACTGTACATACACCTCATTTTACGAAAATTGTGTTTCCATATGTTTGTACACAAATCACGAAATTGAGCGATTTTCGGGCTGACATGCATAGACAAAAGGTCACGTGACTTTGTAACGGTAGGTCCGATTTTCGAAATTTTTGTTTTAAAATGTGCGCAAGACTCGAAAGAAAAAAGCCACCAAGCAGCGGCGCGTCATCGTACAGCGTTTTGGAGCAATACAAAAAATCGCGGAGGGGGGGGGGGGGCATTATGCCCCCCCCCCCGGCCTTATTAGGGTTAAAGGGATCTAGTAACTTTGTTGACATGTGCATTAGTGATGAACGGTTGATATAATGTATATTGTTGTGATCTGATATGTCCACTATCATGACTATTGTTATTCGTTATAATTCATTCTTGTTCTTCGAATAATCAGTTATGAATCGCGTCGAACGCACGACGGGGCATTGCATTATCATTCTTTTCTATTCAATGTAATGTCTTTCAGGCGATGCTCTTACGGCTTATGCTGGTATGAACTTCAGTACGAAGGATCGAGACTTGGACGAATCGTCATCGAGCTGTGCAGTGGCTTACCACGGAGCGTGGTGGTACAAAACATGTCATTCCTCCAACCTGAACGGGGATTACCTGGGTGGAACTACCACTGCTTACGCCACTGGAGTCGTTTGGAATCAGTGGAAGGGGTATCATTATTCACTAAAGAAGACTGAAATGAAAATACGACCACTTGACTAAATGCCAAAACACGCAGAAAGATGCAACCAGTACTCGGTACTTGCCATAATAAATACACACGGTGACTAGGCTTACGGGATAGGGCATCTGTTCCAAAGAAAAATGATACCAAGAACAGTCATTTTGATCGAGTATTTTTGTTTATATTTAGGATGTATTAAGTGAAACCATGTCAGGTTCCCATTTTTGTCAATTTGTACCAAGTCAGTGCCTGATAAATCGCACTCACTGCCCATCATAGCATCGAACAACTAACAACACTCGCGCCAGTATTAGTGTGCATGCAGCTGTGTGATGAGAGAATGAACTATAAAGTTGATTATGTCGTTAAAATCGTGTGCTCTTTCAGATTTTACACAAAGTTTTTCATTACCTCACAACAAAATATTGTTTGAATCGTCCTCTATACTAAAACTAATAACTCAACCATACTCGAAAGTTAGAAAAACATGTAACTGGCTAAGTTATTAATGGGCGGGGCTTAGCAAATCACGGAAGGCTTTTAACTGCATGGGGAAAACGTGTCAATTTCTGTTATTTGAGTTAATTTGATACACATTCAGACTGGAATGTTGACCCAAAAAATACATTCAAATGTAATATAGGGTTTTTTTCCCCGGCCAATTTCATACTTTTCTCGATCAAATTGATAATCGGATCATTCAAGTTCACCCAAACTTAGCTTGCTCCGTTTATATCATCCAAATTTTTTATTTGGTCGTTCAATTTCACTTTCCGCGCCAGTGATTTTCCATTTGCCGCATTCAAAAGTCTATATAGAGCATTCATTTTCGTGAACCTTAATTCAATTTAATCTGCACCCGTTTCCGGTCTCTTTCCTTCCATTCATGTTCATATTCACCAAAAGTCAGACAAGTTTAAAATAACTGCTTTCAAATTGAAATAACATGGCTAATGAATTAGTTCCCTATATAATGCTAGGTGTTCTATCATTGATGAAAAAAAATATTGATTGAATACATCATTACTAATCATCATCTTATTTTGCGATCACCTGTTCTATAAAATGAAAAATATCAACATGGAAATTATGTAAAAGAGAAGAATACAAAGAAAGAAATAATCCGCCAAACGACTGAAGTTGATGTTTATTCATTTGTATGGATGTGTGTGTGTGCATTTTTTTTAAAGTGATAGGTTATTCCTCCAAACATATAACATTTACAATTGAATAAAACATGTTCAATGTTAAGATATACAACAATTATAGTATAATGAATATGTGCAAATGATTCTTACATTGAAAAAAAAACAGAAAACATAATTAATACAAATACAGATCAAGTAATATTCAATCCACATACCATGAAATAAACATAATGGAGGTTTCAGTAAAAGATAAAAAAGAGAAAACGACATGATACTCCTTCACGTCTCGTTTACTCCCTCCCCCCCCCCCCCCCCACCTTTAAACCCAATAAAAAAACACATCTCCGCCCAAGCACTGAATTTTATTTTCTTCCTCTTTCCTCTTCCTCTTGTTAATGCAAATACACTAGTAAGATTATTACATATTATCACAGAATATCAATGCAAAAACAAAAACAAATCAAAATGAGTAATTGAATTAAATTTATAAATATCATAAATGTCATAAATCTTACACCAATAAAAATATAAATATCATAAGTATCATACATCTTGACCAAACATAATAAATAGTGCATTCTTTAAAAGAAACAGTACACAAAAAAACGATACTTACAAGCAACATTTAATTGTGAAAGGTCGAGGAAAAGGAAACAAATTACAATTAACTTGATACGCCCCTGCCCCTACCAGCCTACCGCCCTACCCCCCCCCCCCCCCCCGTGTATGCATGCATGTAGATATAATATTGTACATACGTATGTTGGCATGTTTGTTTTTGTTTGTAAGTAAGTGTGGTTGAATGCTAAATATAGTGAAAAGGTTTCCACGAAGTGTGAACTCGTTTGCAAAAAAGAAGCTCAACTGACGAACCATGTTAATTTGAATGTATGAAAAATGAACACACCTGCCCCAAAACGAAATTTGTTGCATTTTGCATGTTTTGGATTGCTGTAATTAAAGGGATAGTTGAGTTTTGGTAGAGAGGGCGCTACGCAAAATATTTTGTTGTGAGATAATGAAAAACTGAGTGTCCACTTTGAAAGCTCATACAATTTTAATGGCAGAATAAACTTTATTTGATCAAAATCGGTTCAGAAATGGCTAAAATATCCATAACAAACATGACCATTTGTAATGAGTGTGGTGCCCCACAATTATTCGATAATTTTGAACCAGCCGTTAAATTTTTTTTAAATGCTTCCTCTATTAAAAAATTTAAAAAAGAGGTTTTTATATAGTTGTTGACTATCTCTCTATCTAATCACCATTTCAACAAAACATCACATGCACATCTTTTATTTAAAATGGTTGAAACCGATGAGTGTTTAGACAGCGCCCTCTTGAGTTTCAACGGCTCTTTTTGAATGAAAATTGGCTTTTTACTTAGTCATTTGTCATTTTGTATTTATTTCAAGCACGGTGGAGTTATAAATTTTAGTTTGTAACGTAATGTTGCAGGTTTTGGTTACTAAAATTCAGTTTTCCCAAAACTGTGCTCTCTTTACCAACACAGTTAAGGTCTGAAGAGATGCTTGAGCAACGGTTTATTCCTTAGCTGTTCTTGCGTGTTTTAGTCGTTCAGATTAGCGCAAACTAAACCGTCTCCTAGTCGGCCCGCATTTTTCATTATTTCCTTATTACCAAATAATGTGTGTTGTTGACACTGATCTACGCCCCTGCACGAACCCTCGCCATGGCTTCCCGCCAATGAACGTCGGTTGTCGTGATTTTCCACATTGTGACAGTGGCGGATCTACGGGGGGGGGGGGGGGGTGTTTAGGGGGTTTAACCCCCCCCCCCCCCCCCCCCCCCCTGGGCTGCCAAGTGAAAATGTGATGTGGAAAACATTACTTACGGGGGTGGGTTCAAAATAGCCCCCACAAATTGCGGCTCGCGGACGATGCTCCACGGTCATTGGGTCAACCTCCACCCCCTTAGCAAAAAGACATCACTTTAATACGGGGGGTCAAAATAGCAAAACAAAAATCGCCGCTTCGCGGCTCGTGGTCGATGCTCCGCATCGTTATTTTGGTCAACCCCCCCCCCCCCCCCCCCTTAGCAAAAAGCTAAATCCGCCCCTGTGAGATATTTCCTAGATCCAGGCATATCATCCATCAGTCATGCTTTTGCGAAACACCATAACTCTGTGCGCATGCGCCGTATATTAACTTCTTGATCAGTAATTAAGCCTCGACAAAGTTGCTGAACATTCAAGTTGTGCACATGCGCCGTTAGCCCCATCTTCGGTCATGTGGTCGGGTCAGAAACGCCCCTCGCCTCGTTTCCATACGCTTATAGTATACTGTACCCAACTAGGTGTATAAAATAGGTCGTAACGTAACGGAGAGGTTTCATTAAATCTGTTCAAGCCTCGGGGGAAGTCAGCAACTGCTCCGAAAACTGAGAAGACCATCAAACACGGAGATCAAACCCTCTGTCTGCGGAAAGCCTGAGAAAGATCGACCACATATTCCCGCGACCTTTACAGCTATATAAGGTACGTCTAGAACTTAAAAGTCGGTACGTAGACTATATACCATTTAATATATGTTTGTCATTTGTTCTATACGCGTGGTTTGATCAATAAATATTCATGCCTCTCATCAAATCATATCATTATTTTGCATTCCTTGAAAATCCGTCTTATAACATAACAAAATAGAGAAACAAGTAACGTTGTGACAAAATCAAAGTAGATTTGGGGATTAATCATTTTCGTATTGAATATCGTAATTAAACTAGGATATAATAGTTTCGACACATTGTAAACATTTCACAATAGTTTATGAAAGGAGAAAATGTTATAAAAACTTTCCTCCGTAATAAGAATTAACATTTTAGACTTATTAGCATTCATTGTGTTGTTCATTCTTGACTTGTATTTGACACTTAGGCAATTACTTTTTGGATAAAGTTCAGACAATTCATGACATTGAATCAAAACTTAGTAATGTAAACGAATTAATTATTGATGAAACTTCACTTGATAAACAAATTGTAGCTCTTAGAGATTTTAAAGAATTGTCTAAATAAGATGTTGAAAACTTGATTATGAAACTCGGTAAGAAATCTTGTCCATTGGACCCAATGCACACAAAATGATTGATGCAATGTTTGGATGCATTATTACCTGTCATAACCTATATAATTAATGTATCTCTGTCGACAGGGCAGTTCCCTGCTCTATGGAAGGTTGCACTTGTTAAACTACTGTTGAACAAGTCTGGTATTGGAAAATAATTCAGTAATTTGAGGCATATATATAGTTATATTCAGTGTCTTCGTGTCCCTCAAGGGTCACGTTTAGGCCCTGTATTGTTTACGTTGTACACAAGTGGCACACAAGCTGGGACACAAGCAGACTCCTCACAATTAATATTCAAAATGAGTTTCCTATTATTACTCGGCATTGCTACGCAGATGACACACAAGTGTCCTAACACACCAAAGAAACATGCATTGAGTACATTAGAACTTTCAATTGAACATGGAATCACAAATTATTAATGTATATGTAAATCAGCATAGTATATGATTTATAATCTGAGGCGCATTCGTAAATACTTTGATCAAGATAGCATGACAACTGTCGTCCACGCATGCATTACGAGTAAATTAGATTATTGTAATGGTCTATTGTGTGGATTACGGGTTCAAAATACATGTGCAAGATTGATTTGTAATCACCCTACATTTTCTCATGTTGCACCACTGTTAAGAGAATTACATTGGTTGCCCATATACGTCAAAGAATTAAATTCAATATGTTAATGATAGTTTACAAAGCGCTAAATGGTCAAGCTCCTAGTTACATTATTGAATTTAAAATTTCAAACCCATGGTCATAATCTTCGTAGTAGCCTACACAGGACACACTGGCATTGCAGATCCCGCAAATTAGAACAAAAGTAACCTTAGGTGATCGATCATTTCTTTGTGCGGCTCCTAGATTACCTGTAGATGTTAGGAAATCTCAAACATTAGAAAGCTTTAAATTAAAAGTAAAAATCAAAGATGGTATAGAGCGCCGCGATTTAATTTAATTATGATTATGCTTTAAATTATATAGCATTCTGCATAATAGCATTTATGAGCTTTTGAAGCACAGTAGAATATATCAACATAGTTTCTGCGCTCTATAAATTATTTATCATTATTATTATTATTATTATAGTTGGATGGTTAAATTAAAAGTTAAAATCAAAGATGGTATAGAGCGCCGCGATTTAATTTAATTATGATTATGCTTTAATTTATATAGCATTCTGCATAATAGGGGAAACGGGCCAGGCATATGTGATCTAGACAACAAAACGTTGCGTCACGGACATTACATTTTCAGCGTCACGGACATTACACTTTTGTCCACTTTTTCTAAACTCAGAAATAACCCGCAAAAAATGCTCCATTGTGCATGACACTTTTCTAATTGTACATTTGATATGTAATCAAACAGTTTTGAGAACAAAAATTATATTTCAATTTTGTTTTCAATTAGCAAAAAATTAATTTTAAAATATTAATAAGTTTTTCCAAAATTATTGTAAAATTTGAAATTTTTCAACAGAATGTGCAGTAAACCAAATGTTCAACTATTAAAAAAAATATTATACATTTTTAATGAGGTACAATGCTGTTTTGTGCCAAAAAATTGTAAAATATAAAAAAAGTTGTGTACATCATGGGCATAACACATGGAAAATCATGGACTAAGAGTATAATTTTTGCAATTTGATCATACTATATGAGATTTAACCATCTCTTTCTCCTCCCAGTAAGTTATAGTCAAATCTGTATTGATTATTGAGACATGCATGTTCAAATTAAGCAAGGAATTTAGTTTTATAAATAAATCAGAGTACTGACTCAAAGTTCACTATCTGATTAACGATACAATTTATTAAAACTTGAACCAGGAAGGTAGTAGTCCCCCTGTTACTTGGGATTATCTTATTTCTTGGCTAAAGTAAGACATTTACATAAGAAAATAATGCTTGATATTTTTTTGCTCTGCTTTTTTATACTTTTCACTGTGTATGTAATGTCCGTGGCACAGCCGTGACGTAATGTCCGTGACGCCATTCTGGACAAACCATCATATATTTTAGTAAATGCTGTTGATATACTTTATGATATAACATTCTAGCTTTGCAAATGAATTTTGAATTAAATTGAATTAGGACTTCTGCTTCTACAAAAACTTTTATATCTAAAACGTCACGGACATTACACATCAATGTTGTAAGAATCAAGATTTTATCGAATAACAGTTTTCAAAAAGTAAAGATTTTTACACAATTTCCTTTTCTATGATGTTAAAACAAAGCATAAACAAGACATTAGAAGTAGAATTATTGTTCTGAAGTGATCCATATTTTAAACAACGGATGCAAATTTCATCATTTTGGGGGTAATACATACAATTTTTGTCCCAACTTCAATGGCCCAAAACAAAATATTCTGCATTGAATTTCAAACTTTTTTCCTTTAGTCATCAAAATATGGTCCTTCCTCATTACTATCCAGTAGTTAACAAGGCTGTCCCATGAGTTTCATTTTTCCATCCTTGGGTAACATTTTTCGTGGAATTGCCCATTTCCAATATTTCGCCACCTGGATATTGTCCAAAATCACAGAACCTCGCTAACCCACTGCGAGCTACCCTCAAGGCATGGGCGTAAATACTTACGTAACACCTATTCATCAGGGGGGATGAATGAATACATCATCCCCCCCTGTTGAATGAGTATCAATGACAGATTTACGCCCATGCCTCAAGGACTGTCAACTCCCCATCCCTTCCCCCTATCCCCCTCTCTCTCTCACCCCCGCTTTATAGGTTTATGTCTGTCTAACATGCACTCATATAGCGTCATCTTGTTCTCCCGCGCTACATAATTATACAGAACCTAAAATTGAGACATCAACAGCATGGGTCTTGGGCTAAGAGTCATCCTGTTGAGCCTTACAGCTGGGCTAGTCGTCCTGGGCCAGGGTTGCGCTGGTTCGCGATGCCCACCTCTATGGACGCACTTCGACGGTCATTGCTATCGCCATTTCGGTGGTCGCGTCACCTGGCACGAAGCCAACCGTCTCTGTCGCGAGCAGGGCAGCGAGCTCGTGTCCGTGCACAGCGCTTGGGAAAACTCCTTCATCAACGAGCTTTTCAGAAGTGGGACTGACTTGTCTAGTGTGTATCCAAAACAGGTGGGCATGATTTATGAATATTATAATCTTGTTTCATTTAACAATAGATTGCCATTTGTTAGAGTTCCCCATTTGTTTAGGATTTCCAAATCAGTTTTAAACTAGATGGCAGTTAATTGGTATCGAATTTGTCTCGAAAAGCCCGGAACGTTTTTGACATTATTATGTTATAATTTTGTTTCATGTATGGTCATTTATTGTCATTGTCTCGAAAAGACCGGAACGTTTTTTACATTTTATATGTAATATAATCTTGTTTCATTTAATGTCATTTATTGTCATTTATTGTCATTGTCTTGAAAAGTCCGGAACGTTTTTGACATTTTATATGTTATAATCGTGTCTCATTTATTGTCATTTGTTAAAGTTCCCCATTTTTTAAAGGATTTCTAAATCAGTTTAAAACTAGATAACAATTAATTGGTATCGAATTGTCTCGAAATGTCCGGAACGTTTTTGACATTTCTGTTGAATTTTAATTGAACAATGGTAAATTTACTTATTTGATTTATAAATAAGTTTGTCCATACATTTTCAAACGTTTGTCATTCAATTTCATGAATTATTGTTAAATTCAATTTTGTCTCAAAACTTCATCATACCGTCTGCCATGATTAGTCATGTTTAATTTACGTCTTTTCGCAATCATTTTCGGTTTTTTCTTGATCGAAAACACAGGTTTAATTTCGTCAAGCTCCGAATCTAGCGTGAAAGGGGCTTTTGGTATAGAGGGCGCTGCACGAAATAATTTTTTTGTGAGATAATGAAAAACTGAGTGTTTAAAATTTGAAAGAGCATTCAATTTTAATGACAGAATAAACTTTATTTGATCAAAATCGGTTCAGAAACGACTGAAATATCAATAAATATATATCTGATCGGAATAAATCTGAGGCCCAGATTTATTCAATGATTTTTTTTTTGTGTCAAAAGAATTCAAAAGAGGTTTTTAAAAAGTTGTTGATGATCTCTCTATTTCAACAAAAAATCACATGCATAATTTTGTATGGAAAATGGTTGAAACCAATGTTTTTTTAGAGAGCACCCTCTTGTGTTTTAATGGCTCTTTTTAGAATGATAACAGGCTTTACTTAGTCGTTTGTTATTTTCTATACATTTCGAGCATGGTGGAGTTATAACTATTAGTTTGTTATGTTATTTTGTGCAGATTTTGGTTACTAAAGCTAAAGCTCAGCCTAATACGAAAACTGTACTACCCCTTTAACAACCGACCGGAAATTACATTTGTGTACTTAGTTTTGTTAACATTGATCGTCAATTTATTGGTATTGCACCATTTCATAATGTTCTTCAGAGGCATTATCTAAACAACGTGCCATTAAACCTTTGGTTTAAAAGTATGGAATAAATACAAATAATGTAACATTAAAATATTTTGACGAGATAGGCAAATCATTGATATTTATACGAAATAAAGCCCTTTAAAGCCAGTCCCAGAGTGAATATCAAGAGTGAATATGAACGATAGTGGGGCAATTCCACGAAAAAGTGGACATGAACTCAAAAAAACAATTGGCTCTATTTCAAATCCTATTGATTTGTTCTGGATTATTTTTCCATACAACATGATCCTATGATTATATCTTTCAGTTCACATGATTTTGTTTATTCTCGGGTGTCTCCTTATAGGAGAAACGGAAACCATACATGAAACTCCACACATGGGATTACCTTGTGCAAATTTCAGGAAAATCCTTATATTTTCCAAATTTTCGGGTATTTTTTATTATTTAAGGCACCACATTTGATGACTGATAATCAAAGTACCTTTTCAGATTAAAATTTCACTCTTTTGAGTGCTCTAAAGTATATTTTTTAATTAATCAAATCCTCCGGACAAACTGTAATGTCCGTGACGCTGAAAAATGTAATGTCCGTGACGCAACGTTTTGTTGTCTAGATCACATATACCTGGCCCGTTTCGCAAAATCCAACTTGGATTCAATTCATCATTGCCTTGTCTATAATTGAATACCTAAATCACCTTTGTGAGGTCTCAGAACTCAAAGATTTTTGCAAAGATGTATATGGATGCCAAAAGTCATGTCCAAAAAATGTAATGTCCGTGACGGCGCACATTTTGCAGAATTACTCAGTAACGAATTGGATAAATGTTCTGAAACGTTTTTTGCATACTTAACCAGGCTATTGCTTTGTAATCAAAATAAAAGTTAGACATTAGGTAGAGGTATGAATTAGTAGTGGCATTGGAAAGTCATGAAAATACTGTCTTTTTGTAATGTCCGTGACGCTGGAGTTGCCCAGTGACACAAATTGGAAATTGTCGGGGAGATCATGAACACTATACAAACGCGAGTGAGGATAAAATCAATATTGGGTTGTTGTCAACTTATTATAGGTATTGATAAATCGTATCTCTGTTTTTATGTATACGTCCATAGGGCTACTGGATGGGTCTGAATGACATCTCGGACGAAGAACACTTCGTCTACGCTGACGGTTCCGCCGTCGACTTCGCTGATTGGCTGCCTGGACAACCCGACAATGCTGGTGGCAACGAGCATTGCGGGCACGTCTGGTACCTTGACCCGATCAACAATGGCACTGCACATGGTTGGAACGACTGGTACTGCGACAAGACACTTGCATACGTATGCAAGATGGACCCGGTGGGTTAGAGTTCAGATTTTATTCAATTAAATGTTTGATGTGTAGTTCAGTTTATTGATACATAAACACATACAGGTAAAAATACAAAACAAAACAGTTGGTGAACTGAAATAAGTTTTGTTTACACTATAAGATTTAGTCTAATATGAAGGAAATAACTTTACAACAACAAAATACATCTAAAATAAACGAAAAAATATATCGGCAGATTATATAAAGAAGTAGCCATAATATTTAAATAATTCAAAATGTAAGGAGAGCGATTAACATTTCGTCATAAATATATGAGATATGGCATTTTTGAGGTACAGCAAATTGAATACAATGTACAATGAGAGGCTATAACTAAGGTGGATGTAAAAAGTTTTAATCCTAATAAGATTAAAAATAACCCTTGTTTCAATCCCTCGAAGAGTGAAAAATAAGCTAAAAGGATTTATAAAACAAATCCAAAAGGGCTCATTTTTAATCTATCTGGATTTATATTGTTTTAATCCAACGAAAGATTTATTTTAAATCATGATCGGCTGGTCACTATCACAGCCGAAGAAAGATTTAAAAGTTAATCTAATAGATTTTATTTTAAATCCTTGTAATTTAGAGTGCAGGCTCAAAACACGACACATAAGAAAGATAATATAAATATCCCAAAATTATGAACGCAATGGAAATTCATGCTTCAACGTTTAAATCAACGTATCAACGATTTATCAACGAAAGGGAAAAGGGTAGGGGTGGGTCACGTGCCTCCTGCACCCCCTCTCCCTGAATTGAGTTATTGTATGATTATGTTATTGTATAGACTTTATCCGTGTTATTCGAACTCAACCGGATCTTTCCATCCGTGTTATTTGAACTCAACCGGATCTTTCCAGGAACCTGACCACCTTCCTGTTATTTGTAATACGTACTATCTCGGATGTTCCTGGTAGTGCTCGAAAAAAAACGTTACGTAATCAACATGATCAGATTATTATAAAGATATAGATATAATAAGGCACTTAAAGGGATAGTTGAGTATTGGTCAAACTTAACTTTAGTAACCAAAACCTGTATCATAAAGGTACAAACTAATATTTATAATTCCACCATGCTCGAAAGGTATACACAATTACAAACGACTAAGTAAAAATCCTGTTATCATTTTTTTTAAGAGAGCTGTTACAACTTAAGAGGGCGCTTTCTAAAAACTCACTGGTTTTGCCATTCTTCATACAAAATTGTGCATTTAATGTTTTGTTAAAATAATGATTCAATATAGATATCATCAACAAAGATTGTTTTCAAAGTAGTCTATAAGCATTTTTTCTATTTTTCTAAAAAGTCAAAATGTCCCCCGGCCGGTAGACAAATGAATAAAATATCTTGAAATCAAAATTTTAACTACATATTAGAGCTTTTTTTTTTTCAAGGAACTTTCAAATGGATTTAAAACCTACATATTTAGTGTCAAGGGGCACTAATAGTACTAATACACAAAATATGAATATGTTAGATGTTCGAATACAGACTTGCAAGAACAGCAAAACATGGTATTTTTTAAACAGTAAGTTGGCTGAAGAATTCTAATATAAATTTAGATGTCTGAATAGTTAATCTGCAAATTTAATGCAATATGTCACATAATGCTTGGATTTATATGAATGGTAAACGGGGTATTTGACTAGAGGACAGTGAAATTGTGGTATATTGTGATTGCACTATAACGTATACGCAGCCAAGTCAGAGGATAATTCGTGAAAGTTTGAGCTTAACTATTCAAGAAATAAGAAAGTTATACTTGTCCGAAGTAATGGACGAAATCACGGATTAACAGATTTCCGTGAACGAAATGACCAAAATAACGATATTAATTTTATTTAGGCGCGCGCTCTCATTTGACTCAATTATTTGATATTCATGTTGTTTTACAGACTATACGCAACCATAATAATCCATATATTTTGTTATCAATTTACTTCAGATTTCAACTTGTGACGCAAGTCGTGATTCCACTGCAGATCGCTCCAGCTGCTTGGGATGTGACGAACTCATGCCGATAGTCAGGGCCCAGGGGGCCCAGCTCAACTTGACCAACCAAATCCTCACGGCCCAGCTCCATATGACCAACCAAATCCTGAGGGAACTCGATGAGATGAGAAACAACCCACCTAGCTACATGCCTAGCGTTGATCCCACTACCAACCCTCCCCCGCTGACCCAACGGCCTAGCGTTGATCCCAGTACCAACCCTCCCCCGCTGACCCAACGCCAACGGCCCAGGGACTGCAAAGAGGTCCAGACAGCGGGTTTCACTGCTAGTGGCCGCTATGCCGTTTACCTAGATGATAGCGAGGATCCTTTATTTGTGTTCTGTGACATGGAGACCGACGGAGGTGGATGGACGGTAAGTTTGTAAAATTAGCTGAAAAAAGGCTCTGGCATTAACAAAAAAAGAAACTTGCGCATGCGCCGATCGCCGAAGACAAGACGTGTGGGAGGTGGGCTGTCTTTCAATCTTGCCTCATTCATCATAATATTCCAGACCAGGGCCCCGTTGCAGAAAGAGATTGAAAGTTACAATTATTTGCAAGTCAGATCATGTGTTCTAAGTGCGAAAATATGATCGGTTGAAACGCGCAAAGTGTCTGACTTCCAATTTATTGTAACTTACAATCGATTGTAACTATCTCTTTCTGCAACGAGGCCAATACTTATATAGGATTGGGGTATGATACGAGGGTGTTGCAGCCACCCACACCCTGAGACTGTTGTAACAATACTAATGTTGAAACAACTATCACTTCCAATTGGCTGCGAGATACAGTCATGTATAGAGATAACTATTAAGATAATCATGTATGTGGAACAAAAATAACAGGGATGGTAATCATGGTGATAATAATAATAATATATTCGATTTATATAGCGCCTAATATAAAATTAATTAATATATTAAGGCAAATTATCTGCTCCAGCCAACACCACATCTTTTAATACTCATGAACAAATGTGCCATTTATCTCTAGTTTTATTGAAATTGAACTTTTGCGATTGGCTAAAACCATTCAAACACTTTCAAACCTTATAGTTTTAATTCTTATCTATGCCATATCAGGTTTTTCAGCGACGTCAGGACGGGAGTGTGGATTTCTATAATGGTTGGACGGACTACAAGAATGGCTTCGGAAGCGTGGAGGGCGAACACTGGCTCGGTAACGAGAATATCCATCGTCTGACATCGCAGAAGACGTACGAACTCCGGATCGACCTCGAGGACTTCGAAGAAAATACGCGGTACGCGACGTACAACCGGTTCCGTTTGGCCAATGAGACCCTGAACTACCAGCTCATTCTAGGGGATTACGATGGGGATGCAGGTAGGTTCTTAAAGGGATCTAGTAACTTTGTTGACATGTGCTTATAGTGATGAACGGTTGATATAATGTATATTGCTTTGATCTGATATGTCCACTATTGGGAATCATAATTCGTTCTTGTTCTTCGAATAATCAGTTGTGAATCGCGTAAAAACGCATGACAGTGCAATCCATTATCATTCTTCTCTATTCACTGCAATTTATTTCAGGCGATTCTCTTACGCAACATCATGCTGGTAGGAACTTCAGTACGAAGGATAGAGACTTGGACCAAACGCGATCGAACTGTGCGGAGTCTCACCACGGTGCGTGGTGGTACAGCTCATGTCATGCCTCCAACCTGAACGGGGATTACCTGGGTGAAACCACCACTTCTCGGAGCAGTGGAGTCGTTTGGTATCAGTGGAAGAGGCGTTTCTATTCACTAAAGAAGACAGAAATGAAAATACGCCCAATTGACTAAATGCCAAAACACACCATGGACGAATTGGACCCTATACAGGGTGCCCTCCCCCCAGTACTGGGTACTTGCCATAATCAATACACATGACTAGGTTCACGGGATAGGGCATCTGTTACAAAGAAAAATAATACCAAGAACAGTTATTTTGATCGAGTAGTTTTTATTTTTTTATTTACGATGTCAGGTTCCCATTTTGATCAATTTTTAATAAGTCAGTGCCTGATGAATAGCACTTACTGCCCGTCATAGCATCGAACAACGAACAACACGCGCGCCATTATTAGTGTGCATTCAGCTGTGTGCCGAGAGAATGGGCATAGTTGTTCAAAGCAATGACGGGCAGTATGCGATTTATCAGGCACTGACTTGGTAAAAATTGACAAAAATGGGAACCCTATACAATCATCGTCTCACTTAAGACGTCCTAAAAACAAAAACTACTCGACCAAAATGACTTTTCTTGGTATCATTTTTCTTTGTAAAAGATGCACTATCCCGCGAACCTAGTCATCATGTTTCTTTATATACGGCAAGTATACCCAGTTCCGTTTTGGGTTCATGATGTACCGATCGAAGAATACGGTGTGGTTGATGCATTTTGGTCTACAGTAAGATTTTCTATAGTTATTGGTTAAAAGGGATAGTACAGTTCTTCTTAAAGCATTTTGGTCTACAATTAGTATATGTTGTTCGATAGTTTATTGGTGATAGTACTGATGGTACTGTTCTTGTTAAAGCATTTTGGTCTACAGTTAGTTGTTGATAGCGTAGCGTGGTCTGACTGATTTTGTTATTTATTTAGTTATTATTATTTTTTATTTATTTATCTATTTTATTTTGTATTTATTTATTATTATTTATTATTTATTTTTTATTTTTTTTGGGGGGGGGGGGGGGGGGGGGGCGCACACCTTATATTTTGTTCAAGTAAATGTTCCCCTATTTTCCCCAAACAAATATTGGGGGGGGGGGGGGTGCACAGGCCCACTGTGCGCCCCCGTAGCTGCGGCAAGTAAATGTTCTATAAATCACTGGTTTAAAGGGGTTGAACAGTTCTGGTCAAACTGAATTTGAGTAACTAAACTTGTAATCATTTAAAGAGATATTTCGTGAAACTGAATGTATAGTAACACAATCTTGCCTCATACATCATTACAAACTGTTAGTTTTAAATTCACCGTGCCTAAAAGGCCACTGTATACCTGAAAAGTAGAAAAACGTACAACGCTAAATGCTGTTATCATTTTTTAAATTTTATATCAGCTGTTAATACAAAAGGCCGCTCCCTAGAATTAAAATTCAACCATTTTTTTATTCAAAATCGTAAATTTGATTCAACATTATGATAAAGGGATCATATAAACACCAATTAAAAATCACCTTTGGTTTCGAAAAAAGTGTAGGCATTATATAGATTTTATTTTAATTGTTGATTAAATGCGGGTATACTCGGATACCTTTATTGATATTTCAGCCCTTTCTGAACCGATTTTGATCAAATAAAGTTGATTCTGTCGTTAAAATCTTGTGCTCTTTCAGGTTTTACACTAAGTTTTTCATTACCTCACAACAATATTTCTTGAAGCGTTCTCTATCCTAAAACTAAACTATCCCTTTAAGCTAATAACCCAACCATACTCGAAAGTTAGAAAAACATGTAACTGGCTAAGTTATTCATGGGCGGGGCTTATTATAGAAAATCACCGAAGGCTTTTAACTGGTGAAACGTGTCAATTTCTGTTATTTTAGTTAATTGGATACACAGTCAGACTGGAATGTTGACCAAAAACAATACATTCAAATGTAATAATAACATAATGTATTAATGTTGGTTAGAAGGGCCACTTTAAATAATAATATACAAAATTTATATAGCGCTTAAAGGGATAGTTGAGTTTTGGTCAAACTGAATTTTAGTATAAACCAAAACCTGCAACATTACATAACCAACGAATAGTTATAACTCCACCATGCTCGAAAGGAATACAAAAATTACAAATGACTAAGTAAAAAGCCTGTTATCATTCAAAAAGAGACGTTAAAACTCAAGAGGGCGCTCTCTAAAAACTCATTGGTTTCAACCATTTAAAATAAAATATTGCGCATGAGATGTTTTGTTGAAATAATGTTTAGATTAATAAAAAATTAATTAAAAAATTAAAAGCTGGTTCAAAATTATTGAATATTAATTTTGTGGGGCCCCACCATTATTACAAATGGTTATGTAGGATATTTCAGCTGTTTCTGAACCGATTTTCATCAAATAAATTTGATTCTGTAATTAAAATTGTATGCAAGTTTGACACTCAGTTTTTCATTATCTCACAAAAAATTATTTTGATTGAAAATGAGCAAAGAAAAATAGGCTTTGCCGGGAATCGAACCCGAGACCTCCGGATTGCTAGACCGGTGCTCTACCATTGAGCCACAAGACCTTTGAATGGGGGACGTTCCCATGAAACCCTTTTCATTGCTCGATTAGTCCGAAGCTATATAAACCGGGCACTAACCCAAGGATAATTAAATCAACTTTTCTAGAGAAAGTGCGCCGGATCACGCATACCTGTAAATCCTGTCAATCGAGGACCCACAAAAAAGTACTCTGCAAACGTGGACATGTGTGTGTGATATTTCACTGCCCAACCGAGGACTATTGTGTATATGTTTGAAGAAGAAAAAATGCACAACCGTGGACGTACGGGGTGCACGTTAATTTTTCCGGATTTTTGATGCGCGTGCATATGAATGGAAATCGATTTAGTAATCGTTTGC
Source organism: Echinarachnius parma (assembly GCA_037951105.1). Lineage (NCBI taxonomy): Eukaryota > Metazoa > Echinodermata > Echinoidea > Clypeasteroida > Echinarachniidae > Echinarachnius > Echinarachnius parma. The sequence goes on from JBAMJV010003186.1 coordinate 237,385, forward strand.
ACTAGTTGGGCAAATGAGGACGGTCCACGGATGGAAATGTGTCCGTGGTTGGATAGAGTGGGATAGAAATGTGTCCTCGGTTGGGGGTGTTTACAAACTCTGCGTGTGTGTGTGTGTGTGTGCACTCTTGTGTGTTTGTAAGGGCACATGTGTGTGAGTATGTGAATGTCTATTTTCCCTATTTTAGAGACATCATTTTCTTTTTTTAAACTAAACCGAACACAAAAAGTAACTTCACCCCTAAGCAATTACCCATAATTTCATAAACAAGAATCGTTTCAAGATTTCCTCTTGCCAATATATCCATATGGTAGTTAGGAAAACAATGTGTAAAAATAAGAGGTAACCATCAATCCATGGTTGAGTGAGCACACATTACAGAAAAAATAGTCATATTTCAAAATTCGCAAAAGTATTATCATCTGCATCATTACAAAATTATTGAGAGTTGGAAAATTTAAAAATGCACTGTTTTACAATTGCAATTAATGAATTTTACCACATGTGCCATCAAAAAATCAAAATGAATGGAATATCAAACATTATTGTTTCATAATCAATGATCAATGCATTCCGCCACATGTGCGGATTCACAACAATGTACAGGCACACGCAATACCTTGTGACTTTTGAATTGGGCCATTTTGTCTTTAATCTGTGCTCATTCAGCCATAAAGTAATGAATATCTCTGATTTTCTCACATATCGAACATAACAACTGTGCCAATATTGTGGTAAGATGACATCTTGAAACAATAATCGGTTATGAAATAATGGGCAATTGCTTAGGGGTGAAGTTACTTTTTGTGTTCGGTTTATATGTGACCGGCTATAGCAAAACCCTGCACTTGTCGGTAATTTGTGTTTTGAAGGAATGGGCATAAGACTTATGATTGTAAAATTGAAACAATCATATCTTTGCCAATTATTGACCAATGTGTTCGAACAAAACAACAAATGAAAGCTTATGATGAGGCCTTTCTAACGGTATGAAATCTACATTTTTATTTTTAACGACAAGTGCAGGGTTTTGCTATATCTGGTCACATATTAGTTAGCAAAAAATACATAAGCAATACAAGTTATGACAATCAATAAATGCTTTTGAAGTAAAATGTTAAGAAAAAGAATGCTTTATTTCCATTGAGTATTCAATGCCTCTTTCAACCTGCAGACCACAACCATAAATTTGGTACACAAACATGCTATTGTGAACACTCCATGAGATAAAAGAAATATAATAACAGACAAAGTATAAACTAAATGTCTTAATCTCAACTATACCATGGAAGCATGAAAAGAGACCTTATTACATTTACAGTACACAATTTCCAGACAGAACTGTGATACATTTTGTGCAATATCACAATTTCCTATAATCATCACATGCAAAGGATTCCACATATCAAGTGCCGTTTTGTGTGAGGTTTTTGTTACCACCATACAACATTTAATTCCAACATCCTTCCATGCACTACACTGGAGTGTGATAGGCTCAAACATTACGATTGGAACAAAATGATTCAAATTATGCTCACAATTATCAAAATCATGGTAAATAGATACTAAAATGATGTTGAGAAGAAAAAAAAAGGTTCTTCCTTTAAAATATACATGCAATGAAAATTAAGAGAATGTTTACATAATCTAGCCAGACTAGTATAAATAAAACACAATTTAAAAATTTTAGAAGAAACAAAATTAGTTCATAATTGAACTTTGGAATAAAAACTTTAAAATATCATTATCAATTGTATGTATTCTGTGCCTAAATTTGGCATTTCTTCAAAACATCGTTAAGACTTAATAAAAGAATATTTTTGGGGTATTTGAAAAAACATATTTGTATTTGATTACACAAAATAGTAAAGATACATGGATCATTATATCACATTCATCTACTTACTATGACAGATGAATGATGCAAATCAAATTTGACAATATTTGTTCTTTCTTCAAATATTCATCGCCATTTAGATGCAAATAACGATAAGCCCTATATTTCAATTTCTCTCAGTTTCTTAACTGCAAACTTTCTCTACGAGCCTTCTATCACTGAAACAATAAGAAACCCACATACCCTATTTCTTCTCCCTGCTGGATCCTTTCACTTCCCTTTAACTCACTCAATACCCTTTGGCACAAATACAGTATCAAAAGCTTGCAGCAGTTACCTTTTTGTACTTTTAAGGGATAAATCAAACATGGCACCATGCTGCTAGTGGACCGGTCGGGCTTTATTAAAACAATTGTCTTTTTGTATTTTTGAGGGCCCAAAACAAATATTATCCGACACCAAATTGCATTTGATTTGTGAACTGTCTATATCATTGCCTTTATTCATCAAAACTGCACTTATGTATGAAACTTGAAATGGAAGAATACATCATTTTCTAATTTTGTCACCGTCAGTTTGAAAATCTAGTTGCCTGATCAGGGGGTGTTGCATAAAGAGTTGCATTTAATCGCAAGTCAGAAAAAGTGCCTAAATGCGCAATTCTGATTGGCTCAAGTGCGCATGTTTGCTGACTTGCAATTAATGGCAACTATTTATGCAACACCCCCAGGCCACAAACATTTGTCTTTTATGAAGTTGAAGTTTTTACTGACCTGACATCAATTTTTACTGACCCCCGGGGCAATTGAACAAGTGCTAGTATCTAACCCTGAATAAAACTTTACAATCCTCATACATGTGAATGTCAATTATACAATTTACAAAATAGGTACATGCATATTTTCTATTATGCAAAGAACATTGTATAATGACTCCATATTCAGACCAAGGCCTGCCTGTAACAATGGTGGAGATTTGTTTGGCAATTGTGTAATCAAAAGATATAATATACTTTAGATGCGATGACTCCTTTATGTATACAACAACAATTACACCTCATTGATATTAATACAAAAATTCCATTTGCACGCAGAAATTGCAAGTTTGGGTGAGTTTTTAGGGTAGTAAACGTACTTATTTTGAAAAAGGACAAACACCGCATACAAATTCATATTTTGTATTGTATATGACACCTCATGATTAAAAAATAAATGATTTATGCCAGAGAACGAGTACAATGAAAACATGCTTGATTTCAGCCCAAATGAGTAGCTTTCCTGATCTAGCAGCTGACAATAGACGTAATGATTGGGTGAATTCACACACAAGAATGTGGTGCTACAGTAATACCCCCGTCACATATAGCTACGCTCTCGCGCCGCTCCTAATCCCCATTCATAAAATTGCTACGCTCCTAATCCCCATTCATAAATTTGGCAGTGGGAGGGGAAGCATTGTCCGAACGATGATTAAATGACGAATGAATGGGAGGATTATCGCACATAGGTGAAAGAATAGCCTCTCATGCATGGACATACAATGGCTCCCTAAACAAACGCCAAAGACTCACGACCGCTTTCGAGCGCTTTCGACATGTCCAAAGCTTAAAAAGCGGTCGTGGGTCGGTCGTGGGTCTTTTGCCGACCTAGTCTTTTGTTCAGCGAGCTATTGTCTGTGCATTCATGGAAGGATATCTATTGACACATGTGAGATAATCTTCCCATTCAGATCCTCATTGGACAAAAGACATTTTGCAGATACATTCCAGTGATTGTGATCAGCTATTGTCTAGATCGTGGCTAGAGCGTGGCTCTAGTCTGACGCCACCATAACGGCTGCATGGTCAGGCAAGCTCTAATGTTCTCTTTTTCCCCTCATGTTTGTGTAAATTCACTCATGCATCAAGTCCATTGTCAGCTGCTAAGTCATGGCGGCGTCAGACTAGAGCCACGCTCTAGCCACGATCTAGACAATAGCTGATCACAATCACTGGAATGTATCTGCAAAATGTCTTTTGTCCAATGAGGATCTGAATGGGAAGATTATCTCACATGTGTCAATAGATATCCTTCCATGAATGCACAGACAATGGCTCGCTGAACAAAAGACTAGGTGGCCAAAAGACCCACGACCGCTTTTTAAGATTTGGACATGTCGAAAGCGCTCGAAAGCGGTCGTGAGTCTTTGGCGACCTACTGTTTTGTTCAGGGAGCCATTGTATGTCCATGCATGAGAGGCTATCCTTTCACCTATGTGCGATAATCCTCCCATTCATTCGTCATTTAATCATCGTTCGGACAATGCTTCGCCTCCCACTGCCAAATTTATGAATGGGGATTAGGAGCGTAGCAATTTTATGAATGGGGATTAGGAGCGGCGCGAGAGCGTAGCTATATGTGACGGGGGTATTAGGAAAGCTGAGCGACTCAACTATTAACTCATTTGGGCAGAAATCAGGCATGTTTTCATTGTATATATGTATATGTATGTATATCTCATCAAAGAAATTATTCATTATGACAGTGTGTGTGTGTGTGTGTGGGTGTGTGCATTTGTGTGGAGATTACGAACTTCACTTTATTATATATGCTTATCATGTCAAACGTATCATAATCACTTCAAGTACACGGTGGTTCCAGGATGTTAAAGGGGACCACCAGGCAAAGGGCAACACATAATTATATGTTTTGGTACCGTTTTGTGATATCAAATAGATACCCAACATTTTGCAAAGGGTTGTGTAATTCACAAACAAAGCAATTGTTTACCACCACTTACGGAACCACTATTATTTCCTGGTTCCGTATGGGCCAAACCTTAGCGAGTGCGCTAATGCTATTCACGCGTACGTTTGGAGACAATAGAATCCCGGACGATTCGTTCGCTCTGGACAAAGTAGTCTTCGTACACGCAGACCCATGAACGCATGCTTTAGAATGATGATGCGTTTTCCAATTATATTTTTCTTTCTTTCTGGAAACATATTTTTGTGAACTTGTTGATGGAATGGACTACTGAAGATGTTACCTTTCATTGATAAGAATGTTATTTTTGGGTGGTGGTACCCTTTAAGTCTGAAGAGATGCTTGAGCAACGGTTTATTCCCGGTTAGCTGTTCTTGCCGTGTTCTGTTCGTTCAGATTAGCGCAATCCGTCTTCTAGTTAGACCCGCATTTTCATTGTAACCAAATAATGTGAGTTGTTGACACTGATCTACGCCCCTGCACGAACCCTCGCCATGGTTTCCCGCCGATGAACATCGGTTGTCGTGATTTTTCCAGATTGTGATATTTCCTAGATCCAGGCATGCTTTTGCGAAACACTTGACCTTGTCGGACCATAACTCTGTGCGCATGCGCCGTATATTATTAAAGTTAACTTCTTGATCAGTAATAAAGCCTCGACAAAGTTGCTGAACATTAAGGTTGTGCACATGCGCCGTTATAGCCCCATCTTCGGTCATGTGGTCGGGTCAGAAACGCCCCTCGCCCCGTTTCCATGTACAGTATAGTGTACCCAACTAGGTGTATAAATGGGTCGTAACGTAACGGAGAGGTTTCATTAAATCTGTTCAAGCCTCGGGGAAGTCAGCAACTGCTCCGAAAACTTAGAAGACCATCAAACTCGGAGATCAAACCCTCTGTCTGCAGAAAGTCTGAGAAAGATCGACTACATATTCCCGCGACCTTTACAGCTAAGGTACGTCTAGAACTTAAAAGTGAGTACGCAGACTATATACCATTTAATATATTTTTTGCCATTTGTTCTATACGCGTGGTTTGATCAATAAATAATCATGCCTCTCAAATCATATCCTTATTTTGCAATCCTTGAAAATCCGTCTTATAACAAAACAAAATAGAGAAACAAGTAACGTTGTGACAAAATCAAATTAGATTTGGGGATTAATCATTTTCGTATTGAATATCGTAATTAAACTAGGATATAATAGTTTCGACACATTGTAAACATTTCACAATCGTTTATGAAAGGAGAAAATGTTATAAAAACTTTCCTCCGTAATAAGAATTAACATTTCAGACTTATTAGCATTCACTGTGTTGTTCATTCTTGACTTGTATTTGACACTTGGGCAATTACTTTTTGGATAAAGTTCAGAAAATTCATGATGACATTGAATCAGAACTTAGTAATGTAAACGAATTAATTACTGATGAACAGGGATGAAACTTCACTTGATAAACAAATTGTAGCTCTTAGAGATTTCAAAGAATTGTCTGAATAAGATGTTGAAAACTTGATTATGAAGCTCAGTAAGAAATCTTGTCCATTGGACCCAATGCACACAAAATGATTGATGCAATGTTTGGATGCATTATTACCTGTCATAACCTATATAATCAACGTATCTCTGTCGACAGGGCAGTTCCCTGCTCTATGGAAGGTTGCACTTGTTAAACTACTGTTGCACAAGTCTGGTATTGGAAAATAATTCAGTAATTTGAGGCATATATATAGTTATCTTCAGTGTCTTCGTGTCCCTCAAGGGTCACGTTTAGGCCCTGTATTGTTTACGTTGTACACAAGTGGCACACAAGCTGGGACACAAGCAGACTCCTCACAATTAATATTCAAAATGAGTTTCCTATTACTACTCGGCATTGCTACGCAGATGACACACAAGTATTAATTATGTCCTAACACACCAAAGAAACATGCATTGAGTACATTTGAACTTTCAATTGAACATGGAATCACAAATTATTAGTGTATATGTAAATCAGCATAGTATATGATTTATAATCTGAGGCGCATTCGTAAATACTTTGATCAAGATAGCATGACAACTGTCGTCCACGCATGCATTACGAGTAAATTAGATTATTTTAATGGTCTATTGTGTGGATTACGGGTTCAAAATACATGTGCAAGATTGATTTGTAATCACCCTACATTTGCTCATTTTGCACCACTGTTAAGAGAATTACATTGGTTGCCCATACGTCAAAGAATTTAATTTAATATGTTAATGATAGTTTATAAAGCACTAAATGGTCAAGCTCCTAGTTATATTATTGAATTTTAAATTTGGCAAACCATGCATGGTCATAATCTTCGTAGTACACAGGACACACTGGCATTGCAGATCCCCCAAATTAGAACAAAAGTAACCTTAGGTGATCGATCATTTCTTTGTGCGGCTCCTAGATTACCTGTATAGATGTTAGGAAATCTCAAACATTAGAAAGCTTTAAATTAACAGTAAAAATCAAAGATGGTAGAGTGCCGCGATTTAATTTAATTATGATTATGCTTTAAATTATATAGCATTCTGCATAATAGCATTTATGAGCTTTTGAAGCACAGTAGAATATATCAACATAGTTTCTGCGCTCTATAAATTATTTATCATTATTATTATTATTATTATAGTTGGATGGTTAAATTAAAAGTTAAAATCAAAGATGGTATAGAGCGCCGCGATTTAATTTAATTATGATTATGCTTTAATTTATATAGCATTCTGCATAATAGGGGGAACGGGCCAGGCATATGTGATCTAGACAACAAAACGTTGCGTCACGGACATTACATTTTCAGCGTCACGGACATTACACTTTTGTCCACTTTTTCTAAACTCAGAAATAACCCGCAAAAAATGCTCCATTGTGCATGACACTTTTTTAATTGTACATTTGATATGTAATCAAACAGTTTTGAGAACAAAAATTATATTTCAATTTTGTTTTCAATTAGCAAAAAATTAATTTTAAAATATTAATAAGTTTTTCCAAAATTATTGTAAAATTTGAAATTTTTCAACAGAATGTGCAGTAAACCAAATGTTCAACTATTAAAAAAAATATTATACATTTTTAATGAGGTACAATGCTGTTTTGTGCCAAAAAATTGTAAAATATAAAAAAAAGTTGTGTACATCATGGGCATAACACATGGAAAATCATGGACTAAGAGTATAATTTTTGCAATTTGATCATACTATATGAGATTTAACCATCTCTTTCTCCTCCCAGTAAGTTATAGTCAAATCTGTATTGATTATTGAGACATGCATGTTCAAATTAAGCAAGGAATTTAGTTTTATAAATAAATCAGAGTACTGACTCAAAGTTCACTATCTGATTAACGATACAATTTATTAAAACTTGAACCAGGAAGGTAGTAGTCCCCCTGTTACTTGGGATTATCTTATTTCTTGGCTAAAGTAAGACATTTACATAAGAAAATAATGCTTGATATTTTTTTGCTCTGCTTTTTTATACTTTTCACTGTGTATGTAATGTCCGTGGCACAGCCGTGACGTAATGTCCGTGACGCCATTCTGGACAAACCATCATATATTTTAGTAAATGCTGTTGATATACTTTATGATATAACATTCTAGCTTTGCAAATGAATTTTGAATTAAATTGAATTAGGACTTCTGCTTCTACAAAAACTTTTATATCTAAAACGTCACGGACATTACACATCAATGTTGTAAGAATCAAGATTTTATCGAATAACAGTTTTCAAAAAGTAAAGATTTTTACACAATTTCCTTTTCTATGATGTTAAAACAAAGCATAAACAAGACATTAGAAGTAGAATTATTGTTCTGAAGTGATCCATATTTTAAACAACGGATGCAAATTTCATCATTTTGGGGGGTAATACATACAATTTTTGTCCCAACTTCAATGGCCCAAAACAAAATATTCTGCATTGAATTTCAAACTTTTTTCCTTTAGTCATCAAAATATGGTCCTTCCTCATTACTATCCAGTAGTTAACAAGGCTGTCCCATGAGTTTCATTTTTCCATCCTTGGGTAACATTTTTCGTGGAATTGGCCATTTCCAATATTTCGCCAACTGGATATTGTCCAAAATCACAGAACCTCGCTAACCCACTGCGAGCTACCCTCAAGGCATGGGCGTAAATACTTACGTAACACCTATTCATCAGGGGGGGATGAATGAATACATCACCCCCCCCCCCCCCTGTTGAATGAGTATCAATGACAGATTTACGCCCATGCCTCAAGGACTGTCAACTCCCCATCCCTTCCCCCTATCCCCCTCTCTCTCTCACCCCCGCTTTATAGGTTTATGTCTGTCTAACATGTACTCATATAGCGTCATCTTGTTCTCCCGCGCTACATAATTATACAGAACCTAAAATTGAGACATCAACAGCATGGGTCTTGGGCTAAGAGTCATCCTGTTGAGCCTTACAGCTGGGCTAGTCGTCCTGGGCCAGGGTTGCGCTGGTTCGCGATGCCCACCTCTATGGACGCACTTCGACGGTCATTGCTATCGCCATTTCGGTGGTCGCGTCACCTGGCACGAAGCCAACCGTCTCTGTCGCGAGCAGGGCAGCGAGCTCGTGTCCGTGCACAGCGCTTGGGAAAACTCCTTCATCAACGAGCTTTTCAGAAGTGGGACTGACTTGTCTAGTGTGTATCCAAAACAGGTGGGCATGATTTATGAATATTATAATCTTGTTTCATTTAACAATAGATTGCCATTTGTTAGAGTTCCCCATTTGTTTAGGATTTCCAAATCAGTTTTAAACTAGATGGCAGTTAATTGGTATCGAATTTGTCTCGAAAAGCCCGGAACGTTTTGACATTATTATGTTATAATTTTGTTTCATGTATGGTCATTTATTGTCATTGTCTCGAAAAGACCGGAACGTTTTTTACATTTTATATGTAATATAATCTTGTTTCATTTAATGTCATTTATTGTCATTTATTGTCATTGTCTTGAAAAGTCCGGAACGTTTTTGACATTTTATATGTTATAATCGTGTCTCATTTATTGTCATTTGTTAAAGTTCCCCATTTTTTAAAGGATTTCTAAATCAGTTTAAAACTAGATAACAATTAATTGGTATCGAATTGTCTCGAAATGTCCGGAACGTTTTTGACATTTCTGTTGAATTTTAATTGAACAATGGTAAATTTACTTATTTGATTTATAAATAAGTTTGTCCATACATTTTCAAACGTTTGTCATTCAATTTCATGAATTATTGTTAAATTCAATTTTGTCTCAAAACTTCATCATACCGTCTGCCATGATAAGTCATGTTTAATTTACGTCTTTTCGCAATCATTTTCGGTTTTTTCTTGATCGAAAACACAGGTTTAATTTCGTCAAGCTCCGAATCTAGCGTGAAAGGGGCTTTTGGTATAGAGGGCGCTGCACGAAATAATTTTTTTGTGAGATAATGAAAAACTGAGTGTTTAAAATTTGAAAGAGCATTCAATTTTAATGACAGAATAAACTTTATTTGATCAAAATCGGTTCCGAAACGACTGAAATATCAATAAATATATATCTGATCGGAATAAATCTGAGGCCCAGATTTATTCAATGATTTTTTTTTCAAAAGAATTCAAAAGAGGTTTTTAAAAAGTTGTTGATGATCTCTCTATTTCAACAAAAAATCACATGCATAATTTTGTATGGAAAATGGTTGAAACCAATGTTTTTTTAGAGAGCACCCTCTTGTGTTTTAATGGCTCTTTTTAGAATGATAACAGGCTTTACTTAGTCGTTTGTTATTTTCTATACATTTCGAGCATGGTGGAGTTATAACTATTAGTTTGTTATGTTATTTTGTGCAGATTTTGGTTACTAAAGCTAAAGCTCAGCCTAATACGAAAACTGTACTACCCCTTTAACAACCGACCGGAAATTACATTTGTGTACTTAGTTTTGTTAACATTGATCGTCAATTTATTGGTATTGCACCATTTCATAATGTTCTTCAGAGGCATTATCAAAACAACGTGCCATTAAACCTTTGGTTTAAAAGTATGGAATAAATACAAATAATGTAACATTAAAATATTTTGACGAGATAGGCAAATCATTGATATTTATACGAAATAAAGCCCTTTAAAGCCAGTCCCAGAGTGAATATCAAGAGTGAATATGAACTATAGTGGGGCAATTCCACGAAAAAGTGGACATGAACTCAAAAAAACAATTGGCTCTATTTCAAATCCTATTGATTTGTTCTGGATTATTTTTCCATACAACATGATCCTATGATTATATCTTTCAGTTCACATGATTTTGTTTATTCTCGGGTGTCTCCTTATAGGAGAAACGGAAACCATACATGAAACTCCACACATGGGATTACCTTGTGCAAATTTCAGGAAAATCCTTATATTTTCCAAATTTTCGGGTATTTTTTATTATTTAAGGCACCAAATTTGATGACTGATAATCAAAGTACCTTTTCAGATTAAAATTTCACTCTTTTGAGTGCTCTAAAGTATATTTTTTAATTAATCAAATCCTCCGGACAAACTGTAATGTCCGTGACGCTGAAAAATGTAATGTCCGTGACGCAACGTTTTGTTGTCTAGATCACATATACCTGGCCCGTTTCGCAAAATCCAACTTGGATTCAATTCATCATTGCCTTGTCTATAATTGAATACCTAAATCACCTTTGTGAGGTCTCAGAACTCAAAGATTTTTGCAAAGATGTATATGGATGCCAAAAGTCATGTCCAAAAAATGTAATGTCCGTGACGGCGCACATTTTGCAGAATTACTCAGTAACGAATTGGATAAATGTTCTGAAACGTTTTTTGCATACTTAACCAGGCTATTGCTTTGTAATCAAAATAAAAGTTAGACATTAGGTAGAGGTATGAATTAGTAGTGGCATTGGAAAGTCATGAAAATACTGTCTTTTTGTAATGTCCGTGACGCTGGAGTTGCCCAGTGACACAAATTGGAAATTGTCGGGGAGATCATGAACACTATACAAACGGAGTGAGGATAAAATCAATATTGGGTTGTTGTCAACTTATTATAGGTATTGATAAATCGTATCTCTGTTTTTATGTATACGTCCATAGGGCTACTGGATGGGTCTGAATGACATCTCGGACGAAGAACACTTCGTCTACGCTGACGGTTCCGCCGTCGACTTCGCTGATTGGCTGCCTGGACAACCCGACAATGCTGGTGGCAACGAGCATTGCGGGCACGTCTGGTACCTTGACCCGATCAACAATGGCACTGCACATGGTTGGAACGACTGGTACTGCGACAAGACACTTGCATACGTATGCAAGATGGACCCGGTGGGTTAGAGTTCAGATTTTATTCAATTAAATGTTTGATGTGTAGTTCAGTTTATTGATACATAAACACATACAGGTAAAAATACAAAACAAAACAGTTGGTGAACTGAAATAAGTTTTGTTTACACTATAAGATTTAGTCTAATATGAAGGAAATAACTTTACAACAACAAAATACATCTAAAATAAACGAAAAAATATATCGGCAGATTATATAAAGAAGTAGCCATAATATTTAAATAATTCAAAATGTAAGGAGAGCGATTAACATTTCGTCATAAATATATGAGATATGGCATTTTTGAGGTACAGCAAATTGAATACAATGTACAATGAGAGGCTATAACTAAGATGGATTTAAAAAGTTTTAATCCTAATAAGATTAAAAATAACCCTTGTTTCAATCCCTCGAAGAGTGAAAAATAAGCTAAAAGGATTTATAAAACAAATCCAAAAGGGCTCATTTTTAATCTATCTGGATTTATATTGTTTTAATCCAACGAAAGATTTATTTTAAATCATGATCGGCTGGTCACTATCACAGCCGAAGAAAGATTTAAAAGTTAATCTAATAGATTTTATTTTAAATCCTTGTAATTTAGAGTGCAGGCTCAAAACACGACACATAAGAAAGATAATATAAATATCCCAAAATTATGAAAGCAATTCAATTTTCAATTTCAATTTATTCTTGCTTCCAACAAAACATTACAAATGAATAATGATAAATTTGCACAAAATAGGGATATACATAATATTGGAAACAAGAGGGGTCCACTAAAAAGCAATGCTTGTACAATTGTGGACCCCTCAAATAATAGTTAGGTATATTGTACATTTAAATTAACACATTCTAGACTACAACAACATAATCAAATATAGAGAGGAAAAAAGGGGAAAAGGGGATGCCAACAAAGACCAACATGGAACAAGAGAGAACTTTACATGACACACAATAGGAGAAGACGCACACAATACAAACAATTAGACACTGCCAAAAGGAAGTGAGAGATCGGAGGTACAAATGTATGTAAAGGATAAGCTGCAAAGGATAAGCTGCAAGAGGGGTTCAAGTGAAAATAAGGAAAAAGACTTGCGCATAATAGAAAGGAACAATGCATGAGAAGGCACAATATATATTATCAGATTACATTTTGAGTCCGCGAGTACAGAATAAAGAATGACCTTGTATAGGAAGACGTAAGCACGGGATAAGAGTAAATGGGAGATATAATTCAATAATGTTTATAAGATTGTAATAAAAACAATTTAAATTTTTTCTTAAAAATATTAATCGATGGAGCATTTTTTATGGAAATTCATGGAAATTCATGCTTCAACGTTTAAATCAACGTATCAACGATTTATCAACGAAAGGGAAAAGGGTAGGGGTGGGTCACGTGCCTCCTGCACCCCCTCTCCCTGAATTGTGTTATTGTATGATTATGATATTGTATAGACTTTATCCGTGTTATTCGAACTCAACCGGATCTTTCCATCCGTGTTATTTGAACTCAACCGGATCTTTCCATCCGTGTTATTTGAACTCAACCGGATCTTTCCTTCCGTGTTATTTGAACTCAACCGGATCTTTCCAGGAACCTGACCACCTTCCTGTTATTTGTAATACGTACTATCTCGGATGTTCCTGGTAGTGCTCGAAAAAAAACGTAACGTAATCAACATGATCAGATTATTATAAAGATATAGATATAATAAGGCACTTAAAGGGATAGTTGAGTATTGGTCAAACTTAACTTTAGTAACCAAAACCTGTATCATAAAGGTACAAACTAATAGTTATAACTCCACCATGCTCGAAAGGTATACACAATTACAAACGACTGAGTAAAAATCCTGTTATTATTTTTTTTAAAGAGCTGTTGCAACTCAAGAGGGCGCTTTCTAAAAACTCACTGGTTTTGCCATTTTTCATACAAAATTGTGCATTTAATGTTTTGTTAAAATAATGATTCAATATAGATATCATCAACAATTATTTAAAAACCTATTTAGATTTTTTTCAAAGTAGTCTATAAGCATTTTTTCTATTTTTCTAAAAAGTCAAAATGTTTCCCGGCCGGTAGACTAATGAATAATATATTTTGAAATCAAATTTGTAACTACATATTAAAGCATTTTTTTATTCAAGGAACTTTCAAATGGATTTAAAACCAACAAATTTAGTGTCAAGGGGAATTTCCGGAAGTACTAATACACAAGATATGAATATGTTAGATGTACGAATACAGACCTGCAAGAACAGCAAAACTTGGTATTTTTTAAACAGTAAGTTGGCTGAAGAATTCTAATATAAATTTAGATGTCTGAATAGTTAATCTGCAAATTTAATGCAATATATCACATAATGCTTTGATTTATATGAATGTTAAACGCGGTATTTGACTAGAGGACAGTGAAATTGTGATATTGTGATTGCACTATAACTTATACGCAGCCAAGTCAGAGGATAATTCGTGAAAGTTTGAGCTTAAGAAAGTTATACTTGTCCGAAGTAGTGGACGAAATCACGGATTTACAGATTTCCGTGGACGAAATGACCGAAATAATGATATTAATTTTATTGAGGCACGCGCTCTCATTTGACTCAATTATTTGATAGTCATGTTGTTTTACAGACTATACGCAACCATAATAATCCATATATTTTGTTATCAATTTACTTCAGATTTCAAATTGTGACGCAAGTCGTGATTCCACTGCAGATCGCTCCAGCTGCTTGGGATGTGACGAACTTATGCCGATAGTCAGGGCCCAGGGGGCCCAGCTCAACTTGACCAACCAAATCCTCACGGCCCAGTTCAATATGACCAATCAAATCCTGAGGGAACTCGATGAGATGAGAAACAACCCACCTAGCTGTATGCCTAGCGCTGATCCCACTACCAACCCTCCCCCGCTGACCGAACGGCCTAGCGTTGATCCCAGTACCAATCCTCCCCCGCTGACCCAACGGCCCAGGGACTGCAAAGAGGTCCAGACAGCGGGTTTCACTGCTAGTGGGCGCTACGCTGTTTACCTAGATGATAGCGAGGATCCTTTATTCGTGTTCTGTGACATGGAGACCGACGGAGGTGGATGGACGGTTAGTTATTAAAATTAGCTGAAAAAAGCTCTGGCATTAACACAAAAAGAAACGTGCGCAATCCCCGATCGCCAAAGACAAAACGTGTGGGAGTGCTGTCTTTTAATCTTGCCTCATTCATCATAATATTCCAGACCAGGGCCCCGTTGCAGAAAGAGATACAATCGATTGAAAGTTACAATTATTTGTAAGTCAGATCATGTGTTCTAAGTGCGAAAATATGATCGGTTGAAACACACAAAGTTTCCGACTAACAATTTATTGTAACTTACAATCGATTGTAACTATCTCTTTCTGCAACGAGGCCTCTAATTATATAGGCTTGGGGTATGATGAGGGTGTTGCAGCCACCCACACCCTGAGACTGTTGTAACAATACTAATGTTGAGACAACTATCACTTCCAATTGGCTGCGAGATACAGTCATGTATAATGTATGTGGAACAAAAATAACAGGGATGGTAATCATGGTAATCATGGTGATATATTAATAATAATAATAATAATATATTCGATTTATATAGCGCCTAATATAAAATTAATTAATATATTAAGGCAAATCATCTGCTCCAGCCAACACCACATCTTTTAATGCTCATGAACAAATGTGCCATTTATCTCTAGTTTTATTGAAATTGAACTTTTGCGATTGGCTAAAACCATTCAAACACTTTCAAACCTGATACAGTTTTAATTCTTATCTATACCATATCAAAGGTTTTTCAGCGACGTCAGGACGGGAGTGTGGATTTCTATCTTGATTGGACGGACTACAAGAATGGCTTCGGAAGCGTGGAGGGCGAACACTGGCTCGGGAACGAGAATATCCATCGTCTGACATCACAGAAGACGTACGAACTCCGGATCGACCTCGAGGACTTCGAAGAAAATACGCGGTACGCGACGTACAACCGGTTCCGTTTGGCCAGTGAGACCCTGCACTACCAGCTCATTCTAGGGGATTACGATGGAAATGCAGGTAGGTTCTTAAAGGGGTAATGAAAAACTGAGTGTCGAATTTGACAGAACATGCAATTTAAATGGCAGAATAAACTTTATTTGGTCAGAATCGGTTCAGAAATGGCTGAAATATTAATGAATATATCCGATCATATTTATTTAGGCCCCAAATAAATACGATGATTTTTTGAGAAAAAAAATCAAAAATGCTTGCACTTTTTCAAAAATTTTCAAAAGCGGTTTTTAGATAGTTGTTGATGATCTCTCTATCATTATTTCAACAAAACATGACATGAATAATTTTGCGTGAAAAATGGTTGAAACCAATGCTTTAGTAGAGAGCGCCCTCTTGTGTTTTAAGGGCACTTTTTGAATGATAACAGGCTTTTGACTTAGTCGTTTGTATTTGTGTATACCTTTCGAGAATGGTGGGGTTATAAATAGTTTGTAATGTTACTGTGCAGGGTTTGGTTACAAAAGTTCAGCCTTACCAAAACTGTACTACCCCTTTAAAAGGGATCTAGTAACTTTGTTGACATGTGCATAAAGTGATGAACGGTTGATTTAATGAATATCGTGGTAATCTGATATGTCCACTCGTAGACAGGTTCTCACACCTGGGATGGGGGGGGGGGGGGATGATTTGCCGTTCAAAGGACCAAGACCGATTTCTCGAAACCAAGAAAATTGCTTGAAAGTCCTCTCAGTGGGGGTTGGGGGTGGGGTTAGATGTTAAGATGGTCATGACCAGGCGGGATGGAAGCAGTTTGGGATTTTTTTTTTTTTTGTGGGGGGGGGGGGGCAAAACCAATGGGGGCTCAGGATTTTGTGTGTGTAGGAGCTCATGCCCAACCACACTCACAGTGCTGCCAACTTCGAGCCAGATGTGAGAGTGAGACATTGCAAGGAGCGAAGCGACCAAGAAGGAGGGAGCAAAGTGACTGAGCGGGGGGAGGGTGTGGGAGGGGGGGGGGGGGGGTGCACGGTAGGGAGATTTTCCATTTTTGGACTTGAAATTGTGCATTCTGGTGCTTACCTAGATAGGAAATTCGGGTTTAACATTGACTGTATCTGGAAAAGCGTTTTATGATTTGAACGACCAGAAAAATTAAATATATTCTCACGAAGAAAACAAATATAATTGACACATTAATAAATATGCACCTCAACACAGGGAGCGATGTGACTGAGCGGGGGAGGGTGTGGGAGGGGGTGTCCCCCCGGGGGGGGGGGCACTCATGTATAATGTAAGACGGGTATGTACCGCTTAAAAGACCACCTTTTCCACACTCAATCACAGCTCTAAAGATACCCGATTTTCAAAACTTTCCGCTCCATAGACCCTCGGAATGACTTGGCTAGGTAGTTGAGAAGCGACAATCCTTTATTATTCTTCTAGTTTGGCTCCATAGACCCCCGGAATGACTTGGCTTTTTATTTGAGTAGCGCCAAATCCATTATTCTTCTTCTAGTTCGGCTCCTTAGACCACAATTTGAGCCTTTTTGAGGGTTTCCGTAGTAGGTATTTGGAATCTCCGAGTCTATGTATTTTGTAGTTTTAGTCTGCTCCTTAGACCCCTTAACTCCCCTGTCAGGGATTTTGTAGCTCTAAAGACCATATATTTTGTGCGTTTGAGGGATTTTGTAGCTCCAAAGACCCTATATTTTGTGCGTTTAAGGGATTTTGTAGCTCCAAAGACGCTATATTTTGTGCTTGTAGTTAGCTCTTCAGACCCCCATTTCAGAGTTCCGTGCGGCACACCCCCGTCAAAAAATAATTCGAGTGCCCCCCCCCCCCCCCCCCGGGGGTGTCCCCTCCCACGGTAGGGAGATTTTGCATTTTTGGACTTGAAATTGTGCATTCTGGTGCTTACCTAGATAGGAAATTCGGGTTTAACATTGACTGTATCTGGAAAAGCGTTTATGATTTGAACGACCAGAAATATTAAATATATTCTCACGAAGAAAACAAATATAATTGACACACTAATAAATATGCACCTCAACACAGGTAGCGATGTGACTGAGCGGGGGAGGGTGTGGGAGGGGGTGTCCCCTCCCACGGTAGGGAGATTTTGCATTTTTGGACTTTAAATTGTGCAATCTGGTGCTTACCTAGATAGGAAAGTCGGGCTTAACATTGACTGTATTTGGGAACGCGTGTCACGATTTGATCGACCAGAAATGCAAAATATATTTTCACGAAGAAAACAAATAATTGGCACATTAATAAATATGCACCTCAACACAGGGAGCGATGTGACTGAGCGGGGGAGGGTGTGGGAGGGGGTGTCCCCTCCCACGGTAGGGAGATTTTGCATTTTTGGACTTTAAATTGTGCAATCTGGTGCTTACCTAGATAGGAAAGTCGGGCTTAACATTTACTGTATTTGGGAACGCGTGTCACGATTTGATCGACCAGAAATGCAAAATATATTTTCACGAAGAAAACAAATAATTGGCACATATGCACCCCAACACAAACACAAATATTGTCTTTATATTTAGCGTCATACACAGTTGCAACATCACCATATGCCTCATTATGTATGATCCAACAACTTAGCCTAGTGCCAAGAATGAATCCCGAGGGGTGAAGCTACCGAGGGCTGGGGCAGGGCCAAATAGGGAGGGTTTCCACAGATAATATTTTGCATTAATAGTATATACTTGAAAGGGTGCACGTCACATAGTCAGCCAGAGCAATACCAGCCTACACTGGAACTACGTGGCCCGGTGTACAGAAAAAAAATACTCGCCCCACACAATACGCAAGTTACACAACAAACTGAGATAATCTGTTCTCGCGCGAAGGCGCAGCGAAAATTGAAAGTTGATGTATAAATTACCATTTGAACATTATAATTAAAAAGTCTTAGCTCATACTAATCTTTTTTTCCCCCACCCGCATACAGCTACACAGAAGAAAAAAATATCCTTCCCTAAAACCTGGGGAGATGATTGTACATGTCACCCCCCCCCCCCCCCCACCTTGTGAGGTGGAGGGATGCATCCCCCTCATCCCCCGTTGTCTACGCCCCTGATCATGACTATTGTGAATCGTTGTAATTCGTTCTTGTTCTTCGAATAATCAGTTGTGAATCGCGTAAAAACGCATGACAGGGCATTGCATTATCATTCTTCTCTATTTACTGCAATTTATTTCAGACGATGCTCTTACGTATCATGCTGGTGGGAACTTCAGTACGAAGGATAGAGACTTGGACGAATCGCCATCGCGGAACTGTGCGGAGACTTACCACGGTGCGTGGTGGTACAGAAACTGTATTAACTCCAACCTGAACGGGGATTACGGGGATTATTGGTTTCACTGGAAGAGGATTTTCTATTCACTAAAGAAGACAGAAATGAAAATACGCCCAATTGACTAAATGCCAAAACACACCATGGACGAATTGGACCCTATACAGGGTGCCCTCCCCCCAGTACTGGGTACTTGCCATAATCAATACACATGACTAGGTTCACGGGATAGGGCATCTGTTACAAAGAAAAATAATACCAAGAATAGTTATTTTGATCGAGTAGTTTTTATTTTTTTATTTACGATGTCAGGTTCCCATTTTGATCAATTTTTAATAAGTCAGTGCCTGATGAATAGCACTTACTGCCCGTCATAGCATCGAACAACGAACAACACGCGCGCCATTATTAGTGTGCATTCAGCTGTGTGCCGAGAGAATGGGCATAGTTGTTCAAAGCAATGACGGGCAGTATGCGATTTATCAGGCACTGACTTGGTAAAAATTGACAAAAATGGGAACCCTATACAATCATGGTCTCACTTAAGACGTCCTAAAAACAAAAACTACTCGACCAAAATGACTTTTCTTGGTATCATTTTTCTTTGTAAAAGATGCACTATCCCGCGAACCTAGTCATCATGTTTCTTTATATACGGCAAGTATACCCAGTTCCGTTTTGGGTTCATGATGTACCGATCGAAGAATACGGTGTGGTTGATGCATTTTGGTCTACAGTAAGATTTTCTATAGTTATTGGTTAAAAGGGATAGTACAGTTCTTCTTAAAGCATTTTGGTCTACAATTAGTATATGTTGTTCGATAGTTTATTGGTGATAGTACTGATGGTACTGTTCTTGTTAAAGCATTTTGGTCTACAGTTAGTTGTTGATAGCGTAGCGTGGTCTGACTGATTTTGTTATTTATTTAGTTATTATTATTTTTTATTTATTTATCTATTTTATTTTGTATTTATTTATTATTATTTATTATTTATTTATTTTTTTTTGGGGGGGGGGGGGGCGCACACCTTATATTTTGTTCAAGTAAATGTTCCCCTATTTTCCCCAAACAAATATTGGGGGGGGGGGGGTGCACAGGCCCACTGTGCGCCCCCGTAGCTGCGGCAAGTAAATGTTCTATAAATCACTGGTTTAAAGGGGTTGAACAGTTCTGGTCAAACTGAATTTGAGTAACTAAACTTGTAATCATTTAAAGAGATATTTCGTGAAACTGAATGTATAGTAACACAATCTTGCCTCATACATCATTACAAACTGTTAGTTTTAAATTCACCGTGCCTAAAAGGCCACTGTATACCTGAAAAGTAGAAAAACGTACAACGCTAAATGCTGTTATCATTTTTTAAATTTTATATCAGCTGTTAATACAAAAGGCCGCTCCCTAGAATTAAAATTCAACCATTTTTTATTCAAAATCGTAAATTTGATTCAACATTATGATAAAGGGATCATATAAACACCAATTAAAAATCACCTTTGGTTTCGAAAAAAGTGTAGGCATTATATAGATTTTATTTTAATTGTTGATTAAATGCGGGTATACTCGGATACCTTTATTGATATTTCAGCCCTTTCTGAACCGATTTTGATCAAATAAAGTTGATTCTGTCGTTCAAATCGTGTGCTCTTTCAGGTTTTACACTAAGTTTTTCATTACCTCACAACAATATTTCTTGAAGCGTTCTCTATCCTAAAACTAAACTATCCCTTTAAGCTAATAACCCAACCATACTCGAAAGTTAGAAAAACATGTAACTGGCTAAGTTATTCATGGGCGGGGCTTATTATAGAAAATCACCGAAGGCTTTTAACTGGTGAAACGTGTCAATTTCTGTTATTTTAGTTAATTGGATACACAGTCAGACTGGAATGTTGACCAAAAACAATACATTCAAATGTAATAATAACATAATGTATTAATGTTGGTTAGAAGGGCCACTTTAAATAATAATATACAAAATTTATATAGCGCTTAAAGGGATAGTTGAGTTTTGGTCAAACTGAATTTTAGTATAAACCAAAACCTGCAACATTACATAACCAACGAATAGTTATAACTCCACCATGCTCGAAAGGAATACAAAAATTACAAATGACTAAGTAAAAAGCCTGTTATCATTCAAAAAGAGACGTTAAAACTCAAGAGGGCGCTCTCTAAAAACTCATTGGTTTCAACCATTTAAAATAAAATATTGCGCATGAGATGTTTTGTTGAAATAATGTTTAGATTAATAAAAAATTAATTAAAAAATTAAAAGCTGGTTCAAAATTATTGAATATTAATTTTGTGGGGCCCCACCATTATTACAAATGGTTATGTAGGATATTTCAGCTGTTTCTGAACCGATTTTCATCAAATAAATTTGATTCTGTAATTAAAATTGTATGCAAGTTTGACACTCAGTTTTTCATTATCTCACAAAAAATTATTTTGATTGAAAATGAGCAAAGAAAAATAGGCTTTGCCGGGAATCGAACCCGAGACCTCCGGATTGCTAGACCGGTGCTCTACCATTGAGACACAAGACCTTTGAATGGGGGACGTTCCCATGAAACCCTTTTCATTGCTCGATTAGTCCGAAGCTATATAAACCGGGCACTAACGCAAGGATAATTAAATCAACTTTTCTAGAGAAAGTGCGCCGGATCAGGCATACCTGTAAATCCTGTCAATCGAGGACCCACAAAAAAGTACTCTGCAAACGTGGACATGTGTGTGTGATATTTCACTGCCCAACCGAGGACTATTGTGTATATGTTTGAAGAAGAAAAAATGCACAACCGTGGACGTACGGGGTGCACGTTAATTTTTCCGGATTTTTGATGCGCGTGCATATGAATGGAAATCGATTTAGTAATCGTTTGCACTAGTTGGGCAAATGAGGACGGTCCACGGATGGAAATGTGTCCGTGGTTGGATAGAGTGGGATAGAAATGTGTCCTCGGTTGGGGGTGTTTACAAACTCTGCGTGTGTGTGTGTGTGTGTGCACTCTTGTGTGTTTGTAAGGGCACATGTGTGTGAGTATGTGAATGTCTATTTTCCCTATTTTAGAGACATCATTTTCTTTTTTTAAACTAAACCGAACACAAAAAGTAACTTCACCCCTAAGCAATTACCCATAATTTCATAAACAAGAATCGTTTCAAGATTTCCTCTTGCCAATATATCCATATGGTAGTTAGGAAAACAATGTGTAAAAATAAGAGGTAACCATCAATCCATGGTTGAGTGAGCACACATTACAGAAAAAATAGTCATATTTCAAAATTCGCAAAAGTATTATCATCTGCATCATTACAAAATTATTGAGAGTTGGAAAATTTAAAAATGCACTGTTTTACAATTGCAATTAATGAATTTTACCACATGTGCCATCAAAAAATCAAAATGAATGGAATATCAAACATTATTGTTTCATAATCAATGATCAATGCATTCCGCCACATGTGCGGATTCACAACAATGTACAGGCACACGCAATACCTTGTGACTTTTGAATTGGGCCATTTTGTCTTTAATCTGTGCTCATTCAGCCATAAAGTAATGAATATCTCTGATTTTCTCACATATCGAACATAACAACTGTGCCAATATTGTGGTAAGATGACATCTTGAAACAATAATCGGTTATGAAATAATGGGCAATTGCTTAGGGGTGAAGTTACTTTTTGTGTTCGGTTTATATGTGACCGGCTATAGCAAAACCCTGCACTTGTCGGTAATTTGTGTTTTGAAGGAATGGGCATAAGACTTATGATTGTAAAATTGAAACAATCATATCTTTGCCAATTATTGACCAATGTGTTCGAACAAAACAACAAATGAAAGCTTATGATGAGGCCTTTCTAACGGTATGAAATCTATTTATTTTTAACGACAAGTGCAGGGTTTTGCTATATCTGGTCACATATTAGTTAGCAAAAAATACATAAGCAATACAAGTTATGACAATCAATAAATGCTTTTGAAGTAAAATGTTAAGAAAAAGAATGCTTTATTTCCATTGAGTATTCAATGCCTCTTTCAACCTGCAGACCACAACCATAAATTTGGTACACAAACATGCTATTGTGAACACTCCATGAGATAAAAGAAATATAATAACAGACAAAGTATAAACTAAATGTCTTAATCTCAACTATACCATGGAAGCATGAAAAGAGACCTTATTACATTTACAGTACACAATTTCCAGACAGAACTGTGATACATTTTGTGCAATATCACAATTTCCTATAATCATCACATGCAAAGGATTCCACATATCAAGTGCCGTTTTGTGTGAGGTTTTTGTTACCACCATACAACATTTAATTCCAACATCCTTCCATGCACTACACTGGAGTGCGATAGGCTCAAACATTACGATTGGAACAAAATGATTCAAATTATGCTCACAATTATCAAAATCATGGTAAATAGATACTAAAATGATGTTGAGAAGAAAAAAAAAAGGTTCTTCCTTTAAAATATACATGCAATGAAAATTAAGAGAATGTTTACATAATCTAGCCAGACTAGTATAAATAAAACACAATTTAGAAATTTTAGAAGAAACAAAATTAGTTCATAATTGAACTTTGGAATAAAAACTTTAAAATATCATTATCAATTGTATGTATTCTGTGCCTAAATTTGGCATTTCTTCAAAACATCGTTAAGACTTAATAAAAGAATATTTTTGGGGTATTTGAAAAAACATATTTGTATTTGATTACACAAAATAGTAAAGATACATGGATCATTATATCACATTCATCTACTTACTATGACAGATGAATGATGCAAATCAAATTTGACAATATTTGTTCTTTCTTCAAATATTCATCGCCATTTAGATGCAAATAACGATAAGCCCTATATTTCAATTTCTCTCAGTTTCGTAACTGCAAACTTTCTCTACGAGCCTTCTATCACTGAAACAATGAGAAACCCACATACCCTATTTCTTCTCCCTGCTGGATCCTTTCACTTCCCTTTAACTCACTCAATACCCTTTGGCACAAATACAGTATCAATAGCTTGTAGCAGTTTTACCTTTTTGCACTTTTAAGGGACAAATCAAACGGGGCTCCACACTAACCTTTTTGCTAGTGGACCGGTCAGGGCTGGGTTATTAAAATAGTTATCCCTTAAATTTTAGAAGACAAAAATTAACTGGCACCAAATTGCATTTGATTTGTGAACTGTCTAGAACACAAAATATCGTTGCCTTTATAAATTGGTCAAAACTGCACTTATGTATGTAACTTGACATGGAAAAATACTTAATTTTCTAATTTTGTCACCGTCAGTTTGAAAATCTAGTTGCCTGATCAGTGGGGTGTTGCATAAAGAGTTGCATTTAATCGCAAGTCAGAAAAGGCGCCTAAATGCACAATTCTGATTGGCTCAAATGCGCGAGTTTGCTGACTGTCAATTAATGGCAACTCTTTATGCAACACCCCTCGGCCACAAACATTTGTCTTTTATAAAGTTGATGTTTTACTGACCCGACTTCAATTTTTACTGACTCCCGGGCAATCGGAAAAGTGCTAGTATCTAACCCTGAATAAAACTTTACAATCCTCATACATGTGAATGTCAATTATACAATTTACAAAATTGGTACATGCATATATCTATTATGCAAAGAACATTGGGTGATTTCAAGTATGGTGTTTGGGGTTGGTGTTAGTGCTTATTTAAACACTAACACGGGCCTTAGGCACCATATTTGAGATGACTTCATGTTAGGATGGTATACAGTGACATTGGGGGATTTAAAATATGGCGCCTAAGGCCGGTGTTAGTGTTTAATAAGCACCAACACCAACCCCAAACACCATACTTGAAATCACCCAATGTCTACTCAACATTCAGACCAAGGCATGTCTGTAACAATGATGGAGAGTTGTTTGGCAATTGCGTAATCAAAAGATATAACATACTTAAGTTGCGATGAATCCTTTATGTATACAACAACAACAATTGTTATTTTGTTCTTCTTTAAACAAGCGAATATGCATACACACATGTAACATGTATATTGTAATCTTCTAATAAAGTACAATGTACCACCTCATTGATATGAATACATATTTTATTTTGCATTTGTACAGGTTTTACAATAGAAAGGATAACAAAGTTTTTAAAAAGAAGACGTTTCATTTGTGGGCAGCTGCTAATCAATTAAAGTTACCAATGTTTGAAGTAGACTGTGAAAAGTAAGATCCAGCTATTGTACAAGTGGTTGTGATATCAGTCCAACAATTCACATTTTGATGTTATAGGGTCAATCATATATTTAAAACAAGAAGATAATTTACATATGATATGTGACCTTGCCAAAGGGAATATTGTATGAAGAATCTAGAAATTGTTACATTTCAATTTGATATTGGATAGTGAAGCAATATACTAAACCCCTCAAAAAAAGTTCGGAAACTCAACTTTGATCGATTATATCACTCTTATTGTCAAATTTTATTTTTTACTTTTAGTGTCATTGCAATCATGATGATTTCACTTTAAAATGGTACATTATTTGTCATTTATTTCAAATCGGGGAATACGCAGTGCGTTTCAGAATGGAGGACGGTCAGAAGTAAAATGTCGCAAAATGGGCCGAAAGTATTCAGTTGGGAAATTTGACTCTTGTGTCGTATTTTGTTATATTCAAGTTGTATCGAAGATTGTAGCGTGTTCAAATGATTTAAACTTATCAAATTTTGTATCATTTTAAAGCCCATGTGTCTATCTTTTCAATACGATTATGTCCGAAACAATTTTATTAACAGGTTAAGTATGGAACAGCTGAATATGGGGGAGGGCCGAAAGTGAAATGTTGCAAAATGCATTTCATTCTGCGAAATTGAAGGCGTTGCATCGAAAAACGACTATTGGAGGAGATGTTTTGGGGTTTTACATTGCATAATCATCAGTAAATTTAGCATCATTGGCAAGCATGTTTATTTGTCCTTAAAATTATGTCTCACCTGTAATAATTATGCTATTGGGGTGTGTGCAGTAAAACCGGATATGGGGGTCTATTAATGACATGAATTTAAGACCGTGGCTTCTTGTTTCAAGATTCTGGTAAGATATTGTTGTATTAATCATAACTCTATCATCATTACGTTTTGCACTATCGGAAAGCTCGTTAATTTATATTTAATATGATATCTCATTTGCAATGATTATGCTGAATGTGAGTGCGCAGTACAGGAAACTCACAAAACTTGATGTATTGAAAATGCATCAAATTTTTCTAAACGTACGCAAACAGGCCAGAACTGGCATATTAGCGCCCTCTTTGACCGTGTAGGTATGCCCTTATCAAACGGTAGAACATCGACCTTGCACCCCGTCATTTTGAGCCCCATACATTTAAAGGTACTACAAACACCTCAATCACATAACCACTATGAATGGGGCATTATTTTATTGACAAATTAACATGCTTCAACATGATGTTGAATTTCATAATGATTATGTAGAGTAAAGTACTAAGATATCCCCACAAAAAGTTGTTTTTGGATGCAATGCCTTCAATTTCACACAATCAAATGCATTTTGTTTACATTTTGCTGTCGATCCTCCCCAATATTCACCTTAATTGTACCTACCCGGCTTTCATAATCATTCCAAGTGAAGTGTCATTGGAAAGATAATTAAACGGGCTTTTGTCTGATACCATATTCAACAGTATCTTTTCATTGTCAAGATATTCATAGTCAAAAGAATTTGAACTTGAGAAAGACCGTGATTTGGGTGTCAGACCTTCCAACTGAAGTTTGTTGGCGCATTTTGTGACATTTCACTTCTGACATTCCCCCATTCTCAGATATACTGCGCATACCTCATGCTCGTGATGCTTACCAATTTGGTATCATTTTAAAGAGGTATATACACTCTTTCAAGTGATACCAAATATAACCATTATGATTTCATAACAAAATAGATATAATCGATCAAACTTGAGTTTCCAAACTTTTTTTTCCTGTATAGTTAGTACATGGTACACAAGGTTCCCATAGTGAATGGATTTAATTACATTAGCTTTAATAAAACTTAAGTTTTAGTTGGTGATGCAAGATGATGGTTGCCAATTTGAAAATCCAGCCACAGGATCACGGTTGCCAATTTGAATATCTAGCCATGTAAGTAGGAACATGATGGTTGCCAATCTGGAGGTCCGGCCATAAGATAATAGTTGCCAATTTGAAGATACAGCCGTAAGATGATGGTTGCCAATCTGAAGATCCAGCCGTAAGACGATGGTTGCCAATTTGAAGATCCATCAATAACATGATGGTTGCCAATTCGAAGATCCAGCAAGTGGTAGTGATCGGGGTCCAGCAGGGGGATGAAAGAGGGGGGGCTAGCCCAGGCGATGTTGATGAGATTGTGCGGGGAGCAAGCCATAGCCTGTCTCATTTCTTCTTGCCCCCCAGAGGCTGTCCAATCTCCTTGCCCCTTAGCTTGACTCCTGCGAGAGTAAGAACATTGGAGAATTATTACATAACAATAAAAGAGGGGGAGGGGGGGGGGGGGGGGAGGGGGCATAGCCCAGGCGATGTTGATGAGATTGTGCGGGGAGCAAGCATAGCCTGTCTCATTTCTTCTTGCCCCCCAGAGGCTGTCCAATCTCCTTGCCCCTTAGCTTGACTCCTGTGAAAGTTACAAACATTGGAGAATTATTACATAACAATAAAAGAGGGGGGGGGGGGAGAGGGG